>JASVER010000141.1:1098140-1255406 GCA_030449065.1 Oceanodroma leucorhoa | reverse complement strand
AAAAAAAAAAAAAAAAAAGAAAAAGAAAAAAATTACGAAAAGGGTGTTATTTCTAAAAGGACTTTTGCGGGCTGCTTCTCCCCCCAAACCTATTACTGCGGCAGACCCCTGGGACGGGGCAAGATTAATTGCTCTGTGTTACGAAGAAAATGATAGATGCCATTAATCGGGGAAGTTGTAAGTCATCCACGTTTGTAGATGGAATTCAGAGATTAGCTGGGACAGATGGCAGGCAAACACAGCGCTCTCCAGGTCTGGCGTAAATCACTCAACTTCTGGAATTATTAAACAGCCAATGACAGAATCTCATACATTTTCTTAAAGAGAAGTGTTTCTTAGGAAGATGAATATTCACTTCATATTATGAAAGAGTGTTTCCAATCGCTGTTACGCTTCCCTTTCTAAATAATGAAAGTACTGGGTTTTCCTTCCTGGATGTCAGAAACTTCAAACCTGAAAAAGAAACAAGACTCTTCACACAGATACCTTTCAGACACGGATAAGAAGCAAAGCCAGGCAAACCACAGGAGTACCCAAATCATTGCTTTAATGCCCTTTCTGAAATAAACAGGCAAAGTTGTAAGGTGATAGTTTTGTCCTGATATCTCCAGTAGATTTATCTTTACTTGCGGTAACTACTGCAGCAAAAATATTTTTTTTTCACGGCTTTGAGCAAAACTGAATCAATGCCACTTTTATTCACTACTTCCAAAAGAACATTAGACGTTCTGTGGAATCTAAATATTCCAAGTGGGTGGAGAGAAGGCCTTTTTTCACTAGTCTCCCCTCATTTTTTTCACATAGCAAAAATGAGTTAGGGTATGATCAACTTCAATCAATCTTTCATGGTATCACATTGATTGATATGTCAAATGCTTGTCTAAATATGAGCTTAGCACCAATATCTATGACTGAGTAATTGTGAGCTTGATTGTATGTCCTGCAATAATATGATCAATCTACAGTGACATTCAGAATTTTGCAGAAACCTGCTCTATAAATCCAATAATGGCATCTATTCTATCACGTAAAAGGGGCCACAGTCCAAAACAAGGAGTTTACAATAGCTATTAAAAAAATATTCAAATGTTAACCTCATGATGTGTAAATTAAATGTTTACTGTGCTAACCAGTTTAATTTTCATTATTAAAAACTTATTTTAGGAAAATTCATGTTATTTTTATTAGATTTAAGAAAAGCAATGTACAAAATACCAAAAGTGCTTTTTTTTTTAACTTACTCTCAGCATTTGGATTTACTGAGCACTGTACCCTGAGTCATCTTTAAATTGCTTCAGTATCTGATGCAGAAACAGTCTTGCACACAAGTATCATCTTTCTTAACTTTGGTGCAAAATCTAGGGAAAAGTCAGGTTTAAATTATTTATTTTTTAAATCGAAAGGGCAAAACTAACACTTCAAGTGGAGAGCCATGTCATTATTATGACTTAGACATATCACTATATACAATCAGAATAATTTAGGTTGAGGAGGACCTTTAAAGATGATCTAGTTCAATCCCCTGCTCAAGGCAGCACAACTTCAAAGCTAGATCAGCTTCCTCAGCACCTTGTCCAGCCAAGTTTCAAAAATCCCCAAGAATGGAGATTCCAACTTTTCTGGAAAAAACGTTCAATTTTCACTACTGCTTATTGTGGAGAATGATTTCTTTTTTCCTAATAAGAATTTCCCTTGCTGAACTTGTGTCTGTTGCTGCTCATCCTTTCTGTGGGCACCTGAGAAGAGTATGGTTCTGCCTTCCCTGTAAGCTCTCCCTCAGTAGGTGAACATGGCAATTAGATCCTCCCCCTTAGCCTTCTTTTCTTCAGACCTCTCAGAAATATCACTAACTCTTCACAAATTCACTACACTTTCCTATTCCTTTTAATAGGAATTTAATATTATAAAATAAAATTGTTATTTGTGGGTTTTTTTCCCCATCTTTCAGACAATGAAAAAGGGACAGCTAAAATGACTTATCCATCTTCTAAAAGAGGTACTTATGATGAAACCTACACAAAACAGCATGGTTAAAGTAAAACTTCCTCCTAAGTTCCTATTTGTATCAGAAAGAGCAAAGATTCAGGCCATACAAGTTGTCATACAGTGTACTGCTTTAAGGGTATCAGCAGCACCTACAAAGCAGACTGAGTTTTCTCAGGCCTTACGTAAAAATATGTTTAATATTGAATGTTAGGTTTTTCCACTAACAGTAATAACGTTTGCCTGAGATGCAGTTTCTCGGGTGTATTGGAAGSTGGTACACATTTTTATGCACGTGGCCTGTGCACAGCCACATGGCTAGTGCTGAGATAGGTGGTGAAGTGAAGCTGTTAGGGACTGTAGCTCAGAGGGAGGTTGCGAAAGGGAAGAACTGGCAAAAAGGGTAGCCTAGGTTGAAACTGTTTTCCCTTTTGTGCTCACAAGCTCTAGTTTGTCTGCCATCTCAGCGAAAGAGAAAACTAGAATTTCTAGCCATTGTATTCATCTTAAACTCTTTGAATTGTTTACCAGTATTCTTATTAATACTATTTGTATTCTAACTTATTCTGCATTTCTCCATTACATAAATCATGCACTCTTTCTCTCTGCATATATATATATATAAAACTTATTACAAAATACATATACTTATAAAGTATATAATTTTAAGCATCTCGTGGATACAGACATTCTTGTTTTAAAGAATCCTCATTTCACGCCAGGAACGAGCAGGCAGGTATATCTKAAATGTAATATTCTGCTATATTGCAGAATCACCATCGCATTCTAAACAAATCTAGCAGCCTTGCAAGGTGTGTTCATAATTTGGTTTGTGTGGTTTTTCCAAGGCCCTTTAGAGTAAATGAAGGATGAGAACTGAAAAGAAATTGGCTCAAACGTTCTGGGAGATAGTCTTTAAAGAAACAAGCAAAAAATATCTTCTTAAATCTGTTAAGAACTTGTGAAACCTTTCAGAGGTTTTGTAATGATGCAAAAAGTACAAGGGAAAAAATTTTCCCTAAGGGACTTGACAAGAGGAAATACATGTTCATAGTCAAGAAGCTAAAACAATGTCCTGGTTTTGGCTGGGGTGGAATTAATTTTCTTTCTAGTAGTTGGTATAGTGCTATGTTTTGGATTTAGTGTAAGAAGAATGTTGATAACACACTAATGTTTTTAGTTGTTGCTAGGTAGTCTACTTTCTCAAGGACTTTCCAGCTCACATGCTCTGTGAGGTGCACAAGAAGCTGGGAGGGAGCATAGCCGGGACAGCTAGGCCAGCTGGCCAATGGGGTATTCCATACCATATGATGTCATGCTCAGCATATAAGGCTGGGGGAAGGAGAAGGAAGTGGGGGATGTTCGGGGTGATGGCGTTTGTCTTCCCAAGTAACCGTTACRCGTGATGGAGCCCTGCTTTCCTGGAGATGGCTGAACACCTGCCTGCCCATGGGAAGCAGTGAAGGAATTCCTTGTTTTGCTTTGCTTGCGTGCACGGCTTTTGCTTTCCCTATTAAACTGTCTTTATCTCAACCCACGAGTTTTCTCACTTTTACCCTTCCGATTCTCTCCCCCATCCCACCTGGGGGAGAGTGAGCGAGCAGCTGTGTGGTGCTTAGTTGCCGGCTGGGCTTAAACCACGACAAAACTGGAGTGGGATAAGGAAGCTTTCACCTCAGTTCAGCAAAGCTGTGATAAATTGACTGAGTTGTTACTATTTTACATATTCTATGCCTTATGTGACATTAATTAGTTATTTCAATGGGCAGAAGTCTACCCAAGAAATCACCAGCACAGCAGACCCTAATTGGCATTCCTGTTCACAGTCTATGTAGAAAGCATTAATTTTCTAGCACTGTATGGACACAGATGGCACACACAACTATACCACACATTACATTGAAACGTTTAAGGCAAAAATGATGGTGAAGTGTAGACAGACTTACATTGCCCATGCCTGTGATGCAACTCAGCACTTATCCGAACCACTGTCTTCTACCCTTTTTTTAAAATAAGAAAGAAGTTATCATCGAATGAATGTATTTTTCCTTCCTCCATTTGAAATGGTATTCCCAACACAAAGTCAAAAATCTGTTAATTTTTTTAATTCAAAGACTATTCCTCACAAGAATAAGCAGTAGAGCAGTTTAAAGGCATTCCTTTGGTATTTTTGCCACACGTCCTAAAGCAGAAGAAACACAAAAGAATACTTAATTTTCCATCTATTTAGGGATACCTCTGTTTTTGCCTCAAACAAAACTGCCTTCTGTCATATCTGAAACACCGAAACTGGAAGGCCTTCCATCTGTTAGTTTTCCTAACAGATTTACATCTTTGAAAAGGCTTCTGCTGAAGAATTTTCTTTTCCTAGAACATCAGTTGAATTGTTAACAGTGCATTTGATCTACTAGAAATAGGTTATAAAAAATATACTTGAATGGAAGCAGATGTTGGACATTCCTTTCCTGTTCAAATCTATTTTTCTATGTATCCCCTAAAAACTGAATACTTGAAAGTACTGGAATATAAATTGCTCATTGAGGAAAGTTCTGCCATGCCATAAAGGCTTGCCTTGGAAGAACTGATATTTGAATCAGGTTTTAAGAGGRGTATCATGATATTTTATATCTACCAGGAACTCCAGCAATACTGTGGTGATCAGAGCAATAAATATTTCCAGCTGTCAGGAGTCAGAAGTCTGGAAAGCTTTGTAGGGATGGAAGGGAAGCCTGGAAAGCACCTGGAGGGAAAGGGRGAAAGAAGAGCCCAAAATCATATTGCCCAGAACAAGGACTGGCACAAGGGCAGAAGGGCGATGGGGTGCACAAAGTGGCACCTAACTAAAGCAAGAAAATGTTTTCAGGGCAGAACTAGCTATTTTTTTTWAAATTTTTTTTTAAGCCAGATGGGGATTTAGCTTGTCAGGTAAATTATTTTGTGTAAGGCCTGCAAACTTTGCTGTTAAAAGCCCTGTGCAACAAGCAGTGAAAATTTTATTCAGATCAATGAGGTTAATAGGACCATTCCAACGCTTCGTGCTTTAAGAAATTGAAAGACGAAATCAAGTTACAAGCATCCACTTCAATTTATATCCGTTATCCTCTGTGCTTGCCATGCCAATAAGCACATGTGGTCTCTAGAAAGAAATCTTACTATTATAAGGATCTACACTGTCGCTCATGACAAAGTATTCTGGGGACTTTCCAAGCAACAGGACAGGATGGCATACAGCTGTTGCAGTAGACCCGTAGGAATGTCAACTGTCAGTCATGAGATAAGACAGCTCAAAGTCTACCCTATCTTATAGGGGTAGGGTATATGGAGTATAGAAATCCCTATGCAGAAGACTACATTGTTACAGTGTAGCAAAGCATCCATTCATTCTTCTCGCTGAGTTCTCCAAGTTGTAGCTAATCTAGGTGTACATAAGGATACTCACTGAAACTTTCTTTTTTCTTAGTATTTTAGTAGAAATTACTTATAAAACATGAGCTCTTGTGTGTGTACATATTTTTAGGCAACGTACCTAGTTCTTTATGAAATATGAATTACTGTTAGATTTTTAAAACTATTAGAGAAATGTTATTAATTTCATGAAAAATTCAATGTATTTTTACAAAGGTGTATATATCCCTGATCATCTATAGTCCACACGGGGGAGAAAATAGATTGTGTCATCCCAAGTTAATGTCAGTATTTTAACCCACCTCTCTCTTTCTTTAAGTTGAAAGTACGAGGAGTGCGAGGAGAACATTCCAGTCCTGGATTCATGCTCCTGAAACACGTTCTACACTGGACTTATTGCTTTTCTTTCACAAGTACTTACCTGGAAATTTGAAACTATCATTCACTGCACATCCAATATATACCAAACAAAAGCATGTCAGCTTTAGCATTATAAAAGCTGATTTACAAAAACAAGAACCTTTATTGCACATCATTATTACACTTGTAATGCCTATATGAAACCCCAGTTGGCTATTACCTTTACTAATGATAATGAACATTCTTAACATTAGTTAACTACTAAATAAAGGAGTACTTTCTTGCCAGTTATGATGTTTACACTAGAATTAAACTGACAAAGGATAATTTACTGAAATATTCTTTTTTTTTAATATAGTTTGGAGACTAGAGAAACTCCAAGGAGTTGGCAATTCAAAATATAAAGGTCAGTTTCTGCTAACAAAAGCAGAATATACATAGAAGGAAGGAATTTTCATGAAAAGCTGGCCCACTGTGGACTAATTGCTCATTACTCTCATCATCCCTTAGCAAACATGTAGATAATCCTATTTCAAGACATACAGCATAGATGAAATTTAGGCAGAATGAACAAGGCTTGAATCTGCTACAAAGGGCTGTATATCAAAGGTACAAAGGACCCGGTTCATAGCTAAATCAGGAACTGTAAAAATCCAGTCTGGTTGAAGAAGACTGAGGTGACTTTCCTGGATGTGCCTGTACAGAACTAAAAATATATCCCCAACAGCATCCTTAAGTGTGCTGCAAGAAATCACTGATTTACCAGTAAGAACAAATGTAACATCACTCATTCCAGCCCTACTGACGTACACCTTTTCTCTCAAGGGAGCTCCCTTACATTGCTATATGGAATAAGATCATGCTCTTYGGCCCTGGGAGTAGCAGCAGCGTGGTGAGAATAGATCTCCTAGGCTTTCATTTGTTTCAATTTTTAGCCATAAAATTGTACAGGATTTTTTCAAGTGGAACGAATGCATATTTTCAATGCAGACACTATATAAGTAGCATGTGTTTTACATAAAAGATTTATAGGATCTGGTCTGACAACATAAAGGTTTACGGGGTCTTTTCATTCACTAAAAGCATGTACCAGGTCATCCTATCACTAACACACGAACTGAACATGACCACTAGAGGTGGCCATGTTTTAATGCACTACAATCTAAACACCACCATTTTCAATTTTAAATTTCGTATGTCCTTTTCTGTGTTAGATTGCTCAGGTATGGCAAAATGCAGACTGCACCTCACTGTGATTTTGGCTCAGACAAATGGAAACATCACTGTTTCAAGGGACAGGATCAAGAAATGGTGTGCCTGTAAAACATAGGAATTATTTTCCACAGTGAGTTTTCTGTTTGCTCTTGATCATCAGTTTTACTGTGGTGATACTTTTTTTACCGAAGATTACATCATTTTCTACTAGACTGGAACATTGCATAGCATACACAAATACCAATTTCATAATTTTTAAATAGAGCATTATTCTGATACCTCAGAGAAGATCTCATTATGTTATATAAGCTGACTTGGTCAGTGATACAGCATGAACTCTGCATTGTATAGAATGGTCTATATAAGATTATTTTGGAAATGTGGATATAGATTAGCACATTTTTAGAGTATATAGAATAYGAAAATATTTTGTTGTGATAGTCTTTAAAGACATTTTACTGTCACACAGAGTACTGTCATTCTTTAAACTGGTATCACATAAGCATTACCAGAAGAAGATAAATCATAATAAAAACTGGCCAGCAGAAATGGTTGCAGAGCTATGTTTGTATCTTCTAAAATCCCTTAGGAGGAAATAACTGTGCATGTCTATTCATATGACTGGGTCTTCTGATACCTTACGGAATTTTCCTTTCCTGACTATAGAAACACTTGGGGGGGGAGAGGGGGGTTGCAGATTTTATTCAGATCAAAGTTGAATTTTTTTGTTTGTTTGTTTTTAAATGAGGCAATAAGGTCTCAGCATCTAATGAAAGGATAGGTGTAGCTAAGAGGAAAGGCAGGAATAACTAATCTGTCTCTCTTACACAAAATTCCGTCCACAAGCGCTACAGCTGAAATCAGTAGCATTATCTAAACTTGAGTAAAAGTGTCAAAAAGGGGATTTATAAAACCAAGTAAAGAATAGCCAGCCCAATTCTCATCCCTGAGGTTAAAAGCAAGGTTTCCTGTAGCTTTGATGAGGATATTATTTCTTTGCTGCCATGTCTGATACATATTTACATATTTAAAAGAGAGAAAAATTAACTAATATGCCACACACATGTTTAATAACCTAATTAATAATACAAATTTCATTTTTGAGCTAAACTCCGCATTAAGAGACCTGATTATTTTTTCAGCGTAAGGCTCTAGGCTTTAAAAGCTAGTGTTCGAGGGGTTTTGTAGTTTTGGATTTTTCTAGCTGATTTAAAAAAAAAATGAAACCAGAGTTAAGGATTAGGATACTCAGCTGCTTTTTAAACACTAAAGGCTGAGTGCTCTGGACTCATGAGGCTGCAAGACCCCTAGGTTGGAGGGGGCCTGGGACAAGGATTGCTTTCTTCGTGGCTTCTAACTTTCCACAAACTGGACAGCAATCACCCACCCAGAAAAAAAATGACACCTGTTCAAAGGCTACATTGAACCAAAGCACAAGATCGTTTAAGTAGCTGATAGCTGCTGGGGTTTGGGCTTTCAGTTACAGCCTTTTACTTTTCTTCCACTGGACACACACCACCTACTGACAAGATTGACCAACATGATCAGAAGAGTGTCTATAGGCTCTGAGGTACATAGAGAATTATGCAATGATTTTTTGTTTAAATATAAAATGAAAGTGCTATTGGCAGTTACATATCCTAAATAAAATAGGTTAAAACTTTTATTCAACTTTGATGTGGTGAATAAAGGTACTAGAGTTGTGGTTTAAAAGTTATTAATATGATATTGGCTAGAAAGTAACAACAAGTTTCAATTTTATATGTTGCTTTTTCTTTTTTTCCCCTTTTATCATTGCCTCAAAGCTTAGAAAGTTGGTTTACGAATGTGGATAAAACTAACATCACCCCTACAAAGCAGACAAAATCCTCATGCAAGAGGCAGAAAGAAGTGTTAAATGAGAGAGATCTGGAATCAAATCTTCTACTCCACAGTGTATAGTTCATTATGTTTTAGATTTAAATGTATTTTTAAAAGCCTTCAGGGCTACCAGTTTGTCACCCTAGAGTAATTGTCCTAACACAATATGGAGAGAAGGTAAAAGAAAGGCTCTGGCATCAAGCTTAAGTCCTACTTTCAAAAAGCTCTTATGATGGATAATTGAAAACCCTTTGAAAAGCCATACCTAGGCCCTTCTGAAAATTAGAAAATTATTGCAATCTATCTAGGCAATGGTTTGAATTTCCAGTTTGAATATCTGGCCTAATCAAAAGCTGTTGTCCCCCCCTCCCCCTTTCCTTTTGTATAGCTGTAAAATGAAGAGTATGCTTCACAAAGCCCCTAGTGGCACTAATGATGCTATCGCTCCTTTTTGCTGAGCTGTCATTTCTCCTAATTATCATTTATATTGGGTTCTTCTACTTTCTGATATTAATATTGCCACATATGTACTTTAATTGTTAGGCAACACTATGCAGTGCTTATTCATAAGAGAATTCCAGCCCCCTTGACTTCCCTGAAGCCTTGAAATGTTGATGGATGTCTTTAAGATGGTCCCTGCTTAATGCTCGTTACCAGGGGAAGAGTTAGCTGTCCATAAAACCTTTCATTTTCTACATGCAAATGTCCATTGTTTGAGCAAAATGGATAACTGAGCACCTAATTAGTGAATACCTTCTTGCACACACAATTAGCCAATTTGCAAGAACAGATGCTGGCTTATGAATACAGCAAAACTAGTCGCAGTGGTGTGCAAGTTCCTTTCATAGGTGAGTCCCTTTGAACTCTTAGGTCTCAAGTTATTCTCCTTTTCCAGAGAAGATGTGGGGAGGGAAGGAAGTGACACTATGTCAAGTATTCCCTTTAGCATTTTATACTTGAAGATAACATAGAAATAGTGTAAGGGGTCTTACAAATCTCTGGAAATTCCCTCACCCTTAGATCAGACCCAAGCACTGGCTCTATCACCTTCATGGTCACAGTGTAACTGGACCAAGTGCAGTTGCTCACCTTTTCGCCTTCACATTAATCTTAGTTAAATGGAAGGCCAGTTGATTTAGCTACTAAGTGTCAAGATCTACTCAAACTAATTCTAGGTTCTATAATATTACTTCAGTTAATCCTATAGTTAACACCTGCAATATATTTTATGACTGCTCATTTAAATCAATAGGTCACAGGTATAATTTAAGTGTTTCTTCCTCTGGAAGAGGATTTAGTTTGCTTTGACCAATTCATACTTTACCAAGGAGGTTTGCTGACTGTGCTTCCACAGCTTAATCTGATCAAACTCATTATTTTCACAGAGTTGGTCACAGACTGTTCTCTAGTAAGGACAATTAATTTCATTATCCCTAAACACTTCATCAGAAAGCATTGAACAGGCTAAAAAGCAAAAAAAAAAAAAAGCAAGTCCCAACTCCAGCTTACCATCCTCAGAGAGTTGTCCCCTTTATTTAGGACACGTGCATATAACATTGGCATACCAGCTTGGCTTTTTAATTTTATAAATTAAATTTAATAAATTCACATAAACTTATTTTAATAATTCTAATTTATGATTATACCAATGTACGTAGAAATGCAAATGCATTGCTATACAAAGGCGTTTGAAAGGAAAACCAAGGCTTCAGAAATCTGCATGTCTTTCAGATACCTTTATGGGCTAGTTTTCTTCAACTCTCTCCTTCTCTCCCAAAATGTTAAGTCATAGCCAGAGAGTAAATTATGGGACAAATGCAATGAAAAATTCAGAATCCAAAAAAAGAAGGAAAGAAAGCAATCCATTAATCAGAAAAGTTAGCATAAATGAGGACAGAATACAAGAGTCCACTTGTCATTGAAACAAACCTACACGTCAAAAGTTCAAACAAAACTTCAAGTCTGTGCTCTTAATGCTAGAAGCTCAAATCTTAAAGGTTTTGGCTTACACCTCATAGCATAATGCTACTCTTAGATATATAACATCAATCTTCACCTTTAGATAGTCTGAAAAGTCCATTCTCTACATAATGTTAGAGTAGTTTTATGGGCCTAGAGATTTCCAGTTTAAGAGTCACTTGGTCGAAGTGAGATATACTTACTGCATGGTCCAAAGGAGTGTTTCTGGAATAAATAAACTAAAGGCCCAGGTATGATCATAGTGGAAATCTCTGCAAATCACAAGAACCATGACTGTACAGTTATGCAATCAGTCTTGCCACAGAATAGGATTTTTATAGTCCTCAAGGCTTCTGACCTCAAAAGATGCTTCAAGTAAAAAATATAAAACATGACCTTCTAACTTTTTCTCATGCCTAAACTCAAGACAAGTCTCAGATGTTCAGGTGACATWAGGCTAGTTCCTTGAGCAAAAATTAAATCCCTACTAGAGCACGCCTAACATTCATTTAGAAGACAGGCAAGATGCTGTCATGCATATACAGGCTTCATGGTAAGAAAAAGACCAGATTAATCCATTTTGTTATATCTGTAAGCTCTATCTTGCTTCTTTTTACATGTGACCTTGCATTCTGATATTATCTGTTCTTTTCATTAGAACAGAGTTTATTAGGAATTCTTCCCCATCTTTTCTTCTACCCATTAACTAAAAATCCTATCATCACCCTTAGGACTTCACTTTCACTCATTCTTGCTGCTATATTCATCTATTTTAACTTCTTTGTATCCTTCTCCAGTTTTCCCCTCAATCCCATCTGCCTTAACTAGTGAGAAACCACTTTGCCTTCAAAAGAGAGATCTCAGGTGTTTCCRGGAAGAAGTTCCCTCTACTCATTTAGATATTAGAGTATCTCTGTTCAACAGATACAAAGCTAAGGTAAAGAATGGAAGTTCTCCAAAACATGAAAGCTAAGCTGACCGCCTGGAGAGCGGTATCTATCTCACAGACAAGGATGTGCCAATGCATAATTCTGGCACTTCAACTACCAGAGCCTGGTCCTATAGCTTTCTATTGCTCTTTACATTACAATCAGACTAATAGTTTACTAAGACACACACAGAAAGGTGCCAGTTCAGGGAGCTGCTTCCCCATCACCAGGAGTGCTGCACAGACAGATTTACCCAGCCAGGTCACTTTGCTGTGGGGCAACCACCGATGCAGGTATCAGCAAAATCTTATTCTTAAAAAAAAGATAAAAATGGGAACTGGTACAATACAAGTGTTTTGTCTTTGTAAGAGAGAGGTGGAATAGTAATAGTAATTAGAAAATATCCTAATCTTTGAAGAACAACTACGAGATGCTAGATCTCTCAAAAATCTTCCCATTTTAGCTTATCTTAAGCCTTTGCAATAACTGAATTCCTTACCTCATTATAATGGATTTATTACTTCCCCTCTCAAAAGTGGGAAACATCTGCTGTATTTTGTTATTTTAAAAGTATAATAAACACAATATGCACATCTCTGGAACAAGAAGTTGTTGTTTAAAGTAAATTTTATTTGTGAAGAGAGGTAAGGGGACAGATGCTCTGTCAATTAGTGTGAAACAGAAGTAGAGCTTCCCATAACTTTAGGAAGTACCATGACTCACTCATTTTACTAATACAGTCCTGATCAATTCTAATTCTGTTTTCTACAGAGATGAATTTGCTGATTACATTTGATTCGCTTGACGAAAACTAAGAAAAATAAGTCAGTTTATAACATTACACACGGAGGAACCTTCTGAGTTTCTAGAATGAAATTTTTTTGCAAAGCTTAATTCTAGCTTTACTTTCTGATTTACATAGCTAAACATTGCTTAAAGCAGTTTCCCAAATAGCTGTCCTTCAGCAATGCTGCTCAAAAGACCAGCTCATAAAATACAGATATCCAACAACATATTTTTATTTAGTTCTATGTGGTGTTTGCGCTTAAAAAAATAAAAGAACATCTACAAAGCACTGTATTGCAAAAATAAAAAAGGGGGGGAAAATAAGAATCATAAAATCATAGAATCATAGAATCATTAAGGTTGGAAAAGACCTCTAAGATCATCGAGTCCAACCATCAACCCAGTACAAATGCCCACTAAACCATGTCCTGAAGCACCTCATCCACACGTTTTTTGAACACCTCCAGGGATGGTGACTCCACCACTTCCCTGGGCAGCCTGTTCCAATGCCTGACTACCCTTTCAGTGAAGAAATTTTTCCTAATATCCAATCTAAACTTCCCCTGGCGCAACTTGAGGCCATTTCCTCTCRTCCTATCGCTTGTTACTTGGGAGAAGAGACCAGCACCCATCTCTCTACAGCCTCCTTTCAGATAGTTGTAGAGAGCGATAAGGTCTCCCCTCAGCCTCCTCTTCTCTAGGCTAAACAACCCCAGTTCCCTCAGCCGCTCCTCATAAGACCTGTTCTCTAGACCCTTCACCAGCCTCGTCGCCCGTCTCTGTACACGCTCCAGCACCTCAATGTCCTTCTTGTAGTGAGGGGMCCAAAACTGAACGCAGTATTCGAGGTGTGGCCTCACCAGTGCCGAGTACAGGGGCACGATCACCTCCCTATTCCTGCTGGCCACACTATTCCTGATACAGGCCAGGATGCCGTTGGCCTTCTTGGCCACCTGGGCACACTGCCGGCTCATGTTCAGCCGGCCGTCGACCAGCACCCCAAGGTCCTTTTCTGCCGGGCAGCTTTCCAGCCACTCTTCCCCAAGCCTGTAGCGTTGTCTGGGGTTGTCGTGACCGAAGTGCAGGACCCGGCATTTGGCCTTGTTGAACCTCATGCAATTGGCCTCGGCCCATCGATCCAGCCTGTCCAGATCCCTCTGCAGAGCCTTCCTACCCTCAGGCAGATCAACACTCCCGCCCAGCTTGGTGTCATCTGCGAACTTACTGAGGGTGCACTCGATCCCCTCGTCCAGATCATTGATAAAGATGTTGAACAAGACTGGCCCCAAAACTGAGCCCTGGGGAACACCGCTCGTGACCGGCCGCCAACCAGATTTGACTCCATTCACCACAACTCTCTGGGCTCGGCCACCCAGCCAGTTTTTTACCCAGCTAAGAGTACACCCGTCCAAGCCATGAGCTGCCAGCTTCTCCAGGAGAATGCTGTGGGAGACGGTGTCAAAGGCTTTGCTGAAGTCCAGGTAGACCACATCCACAGCCTTCCCCTCATCCACTAGGCGGGTCACCCGGTCGTAGAAGGAGATCAGGTTGGTCAAGCAGGACCTGCCCTTCATGAACCCATGCTGGCTGGGTCCGATCCCCCGGTCAGCAGTTCAAGGCAAGGAATATGATGACATGTTCCAGTTCACACTTAAAATAAAAATAGGTAGAGAACACAGGCAAAGTGGGTACCTTACAGCCACAGAGTGACTTGGTGAATACTAGCCTTCCAGAATGGGGTAAAGCAGCAGTACAGATACTTGCAACTGGAGACAGTTAGGGGAGAGGAAGAGCACTTTATCCACCAGTTAGTAAGAACTCTTAAAAAGTACTCTCAGCAGCCAGTAGGACACTGAAGAAAACCTGTAAATGAGTCAGCAAATGGAGTTGTTATCTCGGGAGGGATGAAATGGAGGCCTTCCAATGTTATCAAACTAACTGTCTTTCCCTTGTTGAAGCAAAGGAACGTACCTGTATTGTGCTCAGGCACAGCGAGACCCTTCCCTCTCTATGGACCAGCCAGGTAGCCTGCATTAGAAGTGATTCATAAGGAGGGATGTGATCTGAAATGGACCTTTTTCCACTTTTATCTAACCTAGACAATGTGTGGATCTATTTGTGAGGTGATAGTATTGACTTACTACAATTAATTACTCAGGTTTTAGGTTGTTCATTGTAATCTGAAGTTTTTATATTAACCACATTTCATGTTTTGGAAACAATACCCTTTCTTAAAATACAAGACTTTCATTGAAATCTGGAAACCTTTGGACATTAATCCAGCTCAGATTAACTTCCAAGCATAAAAGGTTATTATGTCTCTTAAAAAAAGGGGATTGTACTACACTTGAGAAACAGCCGTAGTGGGATATAAAAAGCTGCGARTGCTAAGCACAGTCATTTTCACTAGAAAGTCACACTTTAACCACAAGCAAATGTATTCTTTATAAAGACAACCTGCACTGCATCTGCTAAGAACCAATAATGCAATTAGTAGCTTTAGTATATAAGATGTTCTATTTATGCACTCCACTTACATACACCTGTTAGCAAAATCCTTTTCATAGCTTAGCAACCAATTTCAGTCACTTCATCATCTGTTTTCGTTGTCAGGTTTGGTCACTGAATTTTTGCAAAGAATTTTAACAGTGTGCCTTTAAGTCCCGGGAGCAAAATGGTCACCACATAATGGACAGTATGCCGGTGCACTACTAACTTTCATCTGGCTTTCTACACTTTCCCTCCAGCTGCCATTCAGTTCAACCATTTGCCAGTTACATAAGACCATAGTCTGCTTGGCAAACAGCAAGTAGAAAATTGTTGCTGATGTAAAAGTTTGGGGAGCTCATTAATTTAAAAGAAAAAAAAAATACAGTTTTTTGATATAACATTTCAATGATCAAACTAACAAGCATGAAAATAAGCTAATTCACCAGGCTTGAGATTCCAGTTGAGTGTCCCTGAAGTTTGCAGTCATTTCCCCTAATTGCCCATAGACAGTTATTTGTTATTTCCATGTTGTAGTTCTGATAATTTCATCCCACTCTGCTGCTTTAACCAGAGAGAAGATTTTCTGTTGATACATGTATGAATTTCCAGTTAGTTTCCTTGTTAAAAAAAAAGGGGAAAAGATCCTGAAGAAATGCCATTAAAAGCCTCTTTTCAAAAACCAATCCAAAACCCCTGTGGTAAAACATTGAAAACTATACTTCAGTTATGCTGCAAAGGATGGTGCCTGACTCAAGGTGTGAAGTTGTTGGGAAAAGGCTAATACATGTCTTAAATTACTTTTTGAAGTATTCATATTCACTGCAGGAAAGTATTCATATTCACTTTTTCTGCAGGAAAAAGAATAGCGGTTTTCTGAACGCTCCTCTCCTATCGTTTCCCACAACATAGGGAGAATATGCCCTTATCCGCACTGTTATGGGTGTTACATCATGAATATATGGCACAGAAGATAGTCTATTTAGAAAATTTAGCACCTGGAAGTCAGGAAAAAACAGGATTGTATGGTTTTCTTGGAATCCTAACCCTGCTGTGAGGCAACATTTAAACCATTTATGACCATGCCCTCCTCAGTCCCTCTACCCCCAGGTTCCTCCTTTCCAAGTTAAGTTTGTGCTGAAAACATTGTAGGCACGTACTACCTCCACTGGGATCCTCACGATGGCTAACGCAGGTTCTCTTGAGACAGTATTGGGAAACCAGAAAAAATCCATATTTTTTTCCTTTTGATTCCTGTAAAACTTTGCCTATGCTAGGTCACCTTTCCTCCCAGTGTCAGCTGTGGACTTCTAGGCCTCTGAGAGTAACAGAACAGCGAAACTAAAATATAATTTAAATAAACCAGAGGAAACTTATCCTCTCATGGTAACACTGTGATTAAAGGATTTAATTGAATTATAGAGGCTTAGACAGCATGAAATGAAAGCAGGAATACATCAAGAATCACTGTTTCATGCAGAAAAATCATAAAAGTGTGTAATGGTCCACAAGGTAATATTTATCTGGAAATAGATGACAGACGACTTTATGAGATAGAGCTACAAGGCATGAAGGATATAAAGTGCAATAAAAAAAGGATAAACTCAGCAGGCTGATAAAGAATAAATATACAAATATTAACCCACAAATAACTGACACACCTATCATTTGTTCTTTCAAAAGTAAAGGTTTTTATCTTCAAAATTTTAAACTTCTATGATGATTCAAAAATTAAACAGCCTGATATTTAAATTATTACTTCTGAATATTAAAATTAAATGTCATTTCCTGTATCCAAAGCTGAAAATACTACCTGCACCATCTACTTCATCTTTCAATTCATCTTTTCAGAACACATTAGTGGTTTTAATAAAGCTCCAAAAGAAACACATTACAATAGATTTTACTTTGCATTTCTTTAAGGAAACTCATCTACTGATAACTGTTAAGACCCTCTCCTAGTTTAAATCTCCATCTGTAAAGGTATGTATAATGACCAAATAACATCAAAAGAAAGCACCATCTCCATCTGTGGGCTATTGTACCTAATTGCATCTCCAAACCACTCCAAGCCACTGAACTTTTTGCCGACGTTCTGAAAGATGGGGTGCTGATAAATACAATGTTACCGCATCTAAAACTGTGGTCAAGATAAAAATAGGTCAAATCTTATTAACAGTTATGCTTACAAATGTGTTGAGTTTCCAAGGGTGATTGACTACAATGACGCTATTCAAATGTATAAAGTATGTTTATAATCATTTGCAGCATTGAGGTCTGAGGTCAGTCTGCATACTATTTTGTAAAATATTAGAAGTCTCTTTGATTTATGCCTAACAGCCTATTTTTAAATCCTCAAGACAGAAAGTTTCCTCCTAGTTACCACATGCCTTTAATACCTTTAAAAGATGCATCATTTATTTTTTGTCCAGATATTCCGCAATTATTTTTTCTTTTTCTCGTTTTTCTTTTTGAACTACACTAAAAGATGACTCGAATGCACATTGTCTGTCCAAGATTAGTTTTAGTTTTCTTGAATGATCTTTGTAAACTGAAGACTGGGCTTTAACTGTAGCTTTTAAAAGAATTTGATTGGATCATAGGTCATTACATACCATACATGACTAGACAGGAAGGTACACTTGTTTATCCTCAAATGAGTCAGGGCCATTAGTTAGAATGCTGTTTACTGTGCAGGCAAGGAAAAAAGAATAACTGAGTCACACAGAAATAAACTTCCATCCTTTTGAGTCTCCAGTAACAAGAAGTAATGGTGTTTCATTAAATCAACAGCTCATTCCTGCGCTTACCTATATTAAATTACATATTCATTCACATTACCTACTCTGCAACTGTGTTGCCTTAAATTATCTCCATATTCGTATCAAGCTGGATAATTTTATGGTTGTAACATTTGTATCTCTAAAGAGATGGGATAATCAAATCTCATGCTGCAGGTTTTAAAGGAATTGCCATGGGGAGTCCCTCCCACCGCTGCAGCCAGCATCGCAGGGTGAGGTAAGTGCATCCTCCTCTCTGCACTGTCTGCCATTAGCCACAGCAGGTGGCAAGACATATCATTTACTAGGCATTTAAGCACTCAAGATGCAGCATAACATCGCATTAGGACTKGCTTTTGGGATGACTCCTGGAGGAACTGAAGGCTAGGGGCGGGGGGGAGGGGAAGAAGAAAAAGAAAAAAGAAACCRTTTCCGTTTGCCATGGTATGGAAAGAGACATGCTGGACTCAATAAATTAACACATTCACTTTGTCTATGCTAGCACTACATACCTATGAACTGCAATGAAAAAAACAAATTGGACATTCTGGCTATGTTCAGGCCACATTAGCAGCACAAAAGGATGAGTTCACAGTTCACATCATCTTTTCCAGATGAATTGGAGTTCTCATATGACTTCTTTCAGGATTTTCAGTACGATTTGTCTGTTTGCTTTGTCTTAAAGCACATTAGAGCTGACCTGTTCAAGTGTAGTACTTCCCCCTTTAATCACGTCTTGGTCACCACCAGTGCTACACCACTGTTTTAACTTAGATCTTATCCTTTGTATAGAGATACCGTTAAAAAAAATCCCCCTTCCATACTCTTGCCTACAAGTAGTGATTTCTAGAAAATGTTACTACTCAAAGGCAAGTCTGGAAGAAGGTTAAGTTCAGAAAAAGGCACGACCACATTCAGATTTTAAAATTTTCTATAAGATTCATGCTACTGTTATTACAAGTTAAATTTAACCATTTAGCTCCCTCATAGCATAGATTTAAAACCAGGCGACCTGTGTGAATGCTGAGAGGTATGATATTTTTTTATTCATTATTGTTTCCTAGTCTCGTACAAGGAATAAGAAAGCTTATAATGAAGTAGCTTTGGTATCTCTCATTAAAACATAGGCTACACCTGAACATCAGGCCAGTATTTTTACAAGACCGCTCTTCTGACTGCAAAACATGGAAAATTTTAGTAATACTTTCAGTTAAGATAGGAATACAACATATGACCATAGTATATTCAACTTGCATGCTCCAATTTGATGTGAAAGAAGAAACCCTAGGTCTTCATTAGAACAAAAACTGAAACAGAAAAAACCTTTAATACGTAAAAAATGTGGCAAAGAAAAGTATGGTTCAGTGCTACCTGACGCTCCTATGTAGCACAGCTGCCTTAAGATCTTTTTGCTCAGAGCCCTGATGAAGAGAGGAGTATTACATTATCGACACTGCATCTCTGTCCCTAAGCACAGGGATGCAGCATGCTGCTTATGTCCAAACTAATATCTCGTCAGGCATTAACATCATGACTTAATGAGTGGGTCCTACCTGTGAGAGCTCCTTGTCTTCCTCTCTGTTTAAAAATAGCTTGTTTGACTTTGGGATGGAGGTAATGTGACCAATGTAAGCAGGGGCTGATTTCACTTGAGAGAAAGCAATTAAAAGTAACCTCAGCCTCGCAGCTATCTAACTCCAGCTACTGATAAGCTGCAGCTACTTGTTTCTTTTTCCCACCATGCCACCTCCAGTGCCCCCTGTACACAGAGGGCAGCTCAAATTTGCCCCAGCTGTTTTGTTCTCCTCAGGTCCACAGTTCCTGTAGTGTTACAAAATCCAAGCATCATGTACGGGGTTAAATGCGTGGCAGATTTAGGCCACAAGCCCAGGGCACTGGCTAAGGAGTACAGCCCAAGGTACAGATCTTTTGCAAGTTGGCCCGTGTAACTGGGATCTTAGAATAACCATTGCAGAAACTAAAGGGAGTCATGGAAAAAACGCAAGGAAAAAAGAGACGAAAACCCATGTACCTCTTAGCTAACCCTTAGCCTAGTGGGCCTCTATATAACACAGGGTTTTGCCCCAAAACTCTCTACTTCAGGAGGAAGGATTTAAATGAGCTCAGGAAACAGTGAAGTAGAGGTTGGAAAGAATAAACCCAATCCTATTGCCCTCTGACTTGTAGTCATTCCACAGCCATGTAGCCTTGTGGCTACTTGCCCTCTCGGCAGCCTCCTGCCCGCAATAACGCGCTACTTTCTAATTCACCAGTTTTAGCCTTGCGCGGTACAGCTTCTCACTGCCACCGGGAAGTACAGCACTGCTTACAATATATTCACATTTGGATTGCACTGAAGCCTCTTTCAAGATACTTTTGTCTTTCCACACTTGTGTAAAGTATCAGCATGCTGCCTTGAGTTAATAAAGCATTATTTTCAATTTCTTCCCTTACCTGGCTGTTTGGATTCCGGCAGGCCTAGTCAGACGCTGTAGCTCCTTTGTGCCAGCTGTGACTCCAGAGAAGACATGCGGGCACAGAGACAAGGACCTGCTCCCAAAGAAGCACTAGGTTGATTAGGAAAGGAATGAGTGTTTTCCAGAACTATGCAAACAGCTCATTGAGCAAAGAAGTTTGAAGCCCAGAAAATTCGTGCTCTCCAGCTCTTGTAACACAGGATTTCACTCGTTCAAGAGGTGCCTGGAGAGGCAAAAAAGCTCAAATTGCCTCATTCTTAACAACCTACAAGCTGGAGAATTTCCCATTAAGCTCTGTGAAGGTCTTGTTTAGCTAGCAAGGTTACGCAGCTCACCCATAGCTTTGATTTACGGTGTCAGGAGTTAACCTGACGTTACTTAGATAATTTGCATCATTTGAATTAGTTAGTTTGCTAAGACCAATAATCAAAATACCTTCTTTGTTTTAGGGCAGCTGGTGACCTTTGCTTGTCTGCAGACTGGCATCAAATACGACACCTCTGAATATGAGCCCACCACATGCCTTGCTTCAGACCTGTTGCCCCAGAACTGGTCCTACAGTTTTGAAACTGATGTGATGACAGGGAAGAGATGCGGCAATGACTGAAAGCATTCAAATTTTTATTGTGATAGAAACTCAGTTGTAGCCTTGGCAACAGTGCTGATTTATAATACCTAAGAAAAACTTTAAATTTTCTAGTGGAAAGGCCTATGATTTGCTGCACGCTGGACTCAGTAATTCATTCTCACTAGACTCATTAATTCAGTTATTATTAATTATGATGAAGTAATGCACTAATATGACTGTTCCCACATAATTACCCTTTCCAAAACACTCTCCTGAAAAACAGGTTCTTACTCTAGCAGCCAGATCCAAAGAGCAGCTCCTCCCACTTGATAAAACCCAGAACAGAGCAACTGCCCTGCAAACATATAGGAGTGGTACAACTTTACGAGCTTCTCTGCAGTATTTGCAGCAGCTCATTTGCATTGTATGCCTTTAGTTGGACTTACATTTAGAAATGCCAATTATAATTCCAGTATCTTCTTGTATATACCCACATGAAAAAGCAAAGAAATGGCAATAGAATAGCCAGAAAAATCCTCAGAAAGGAAGGAGGGCAAAGTTCCCCACAAAAGTGTAATTGTGTTGTAAACGTATTTATCATTGAGGTCAGTTTAACCTGTTTACTACAGGCTATAACCTATACACATTTTTGAGAATAAATTCATGTTTCTCTGCCTAGTGACTGCTGTTGGTTTCTAGTGGTCACATGGCAGCCCAATGGGGAAGAGGATCCTCTGAAATTCATGTTCCCTGTGGTAGGGGGTTCCCCTCTGAAGAAGCTGAGGGATGCCGCAGCCACAGTGTTGAGGAAGGGAACTCCGACAGCACTCAGCTGCTGCTGCTCCTCTACCTTTACCACTTCTCCATTAGGGGTGCACCAAAGGCCACAAGCGAGGAGAGCACCTCTTGTGCCCAGCTCCTCTGCTCCTGGCCTCCTACCTCCTTCCGGCTGAGGTTAGGAGGAGAAGTCCTGCGGCAGCGACCGCCTCTGGGCTTCCTCTCCCTCCTCGGGGAAGCCAGGCTGCTCGCGTGCCCCAGCCCGCTCCCCGCTGTGGGTGCGATGGTAGGAAGTCCCTTTGAAAGGAGTTCCCAGGAACTCCCTTCCTGTTGTAAGGAGCTGTGATCGTAGCTATATTATTAAATTCAATGCCGTTACGTTAGCAGCTTAAAAATGCAATGAAATCATCTAGGCCATTGTATTTGTCCAAGACCAGTGAAAAAGGAAAGGAGTGGCATAAATAATGCCAAGAAATTAGCATGCTAATATTCTTTCTTGTTAATAACCTAAAGTGTTATTATTAATATAGATAAATGGAATATTAAAAAAACCCATGTTGAAAATTAGGAGCATTCTTTAAAACGGGATATCATCACCCAGTCCTGCCGCAGGCTCTCCTGCTGGCAAGCAGAGCAGCGGGAACATTCCTTGGTGAAGAGTTGGTTTATGGACTTGAGACAGATAATCCTAAAGCAGAAAGTTTGCTAGGGATCAAAAGGCCAGTTTAGAGGCTTTGATTATTTCATTTTGAATTTTGTGATTTTTAGATGCTCATTTATAATATAAGGAAACCAAAGAGAATTTTTTTTAAAGGATAAGCTATCAGTAACAAGAGTTAGTTTCCCACACAGCACTTTTGCAATACAGTTTTCTTTCATAAGTATTCCCTTTTCCTTTTGTTCAAATACAAGCCATTGCAGATAAAACTGTACATCTGTCTTCTGCGGTTCAAACCTTTGTTTGTGCACTAATGAATCTAACTAGGTGTCATAGCAGACTCTAATGAGCATCACTCGCTTTCATTTAACTCTACAGCTTGCCATTATACACTTTAGAAGATCTGTTGATTTATTCATAGCAATCACTAGGTATTCTTTTTCATTAGATAGATAGATACTAGTTTTCCCTGTTGTGCCTTTCATTATTAAGGGAACTATGAAATGTTAATACTGGCCTCAAAACACAGGGCAAAAATGCCCCCAATCCTATTTGAAATGCAATCGCTCGTATTGGAAATGATCTTAAAGATCTGAGCACAAACAGCTTGAAATTTTCTTCATTTATTTATGAAAGAATGAGAGAAAGAAAAAAATCAAGAAGGTGGCTCTTTATAACCCACTTGTCCGATTTACCTTATTAATTGAATTTCTTGTAGTTAATTTGAGCAGCAGGACTTCAATTATAAAAGTATCCATAAACAATTATTAAGAACTGTCATATTCCCACCCAGGTTCTTAGCTCAGGTTTTAAACCCAGAAACGCTTCACACTTCAGAGCTCAGCCCTAAGTCAGTTTTGAGAGGGTTTTGCCCTTTACAAAGACAGCAAAGCTGTCTTTGTAAATTCCTGACTCTGATAACTGGAATACCGCAAAGCAGCCCACATGAACCAGAATTTTGAAGAATTTATTGCTACTGTTGATGGTCAGGTCAGATATTATAAGGTTCAAAACACACTTCAAAGGGATAAGTCCTGAAAAGAGCTGAACTCCTTTTTGTGCTAATGATGCCAGTCACAAGTTTTTATTAATTTTATATGATGTTTTGATACCTTGTAAGTTTAGAATTTTTAAAGAATGGAGGTAATATTTAATTTAGGAATTCTTTATTTTTTAATTAAAAATGTTTCCATGCTAATAATTTCTTCACCTTTCTTCCCTAATATTGTAAATTTGACAAATTTTCAAATAGTTTCTATTAGACTTGATATAATGTTATTTTTAAAAAAAAATTTATATTAGACTGTGTACTATGTACTCAGCTCCAGGTTTAGTAGAAATGTTTAGCGCCTGTTCTGATCAAATGCATAACTGATATTTAAGTAAATACTACTTCAGACAAAACAAAAAATTTTCCAGAGTTTATAGATCAACTATTTTTACAAACCAAGTGTCAGTTTTCAAACTATTTTCTCATATCTGTGCCTGATTTAGGGTGACCAGCCTCTAAATTAAGATAAATGTAGCCATTATTTGTATTTAAATTTCATTATTCTGTCACTTCACACACTGAAGACAGAAAAAAATGCATTTAATTTACCTGACATTACACTCACATCATCCTTGTAGATAATCTGCCACAGATATTGCATCCTATAACATGTCCTAGAGCATTAATCCACCTCAACTAATCAATGTTACTTTCTAGATTCCCCCAATAAATGTTTGGCTAAACACTATTTGTGTTTTGTTACGGTGCTGTAGTTCTACTACATAGCCCCAAGTACAAAAAGACTCTCAAAAGCACAAGAACAATTGTTATTAGATTTTTTTTTTTCCTATAACAGTAGAGAATCCAAAGGGTAATAATGGGGATTATCTTAATTTCTGTTTTAAATATTCTAATTTTATTCTTTCAGGTTTTTGCTGTTTTAAGTAAATTCTAAGACTGACATGTCTTTTTAGGTCATATCTATGAATATTTGGTCAAATCCTTAACAAATAAATCAAAATATAATATGGTCAATTTATCTTTTACACATCTTCCAATGCTACAACAGTAAGACCAATCTCTGCTTCTGGCAAATTTTGTACTCACTTCTATGTTAACATCTAATGATATAGTAGCGTCAGCAAAATGTTTGGATTATATGTATTTAATGTGTGTATACAAGCATGTAACAAGAATTCTAATGCAAAAATATCATTCTTATCTCATGAATTTACCTTGGTGGGCAAAGGTTTTATATAAACCAGCATAAAAATCCTTCATTTAAATGCAGTTGTGTTCCCTGACTGGATTGTTGTCATTAAAAAAGCTAAATTTCTAAGCAAATAATAAAAAAGCATAGATATTTTGTCTTAAAAAAATCCTGGCCTTATCATGCCGTTACTCTTTATCAAACTTTTTTCCTTATGCAGTAAACTTTCTGATAAGGACCATGTCAAGAACACCTGTGTAGCTTTAAGAAAATCTAAAACTTTTGGATTCAATACTAATTCTGTATTAATAAGGTCTAAAACATTTTTCCTCCTGTTAAACAGTATACTTGCATTTTAATTAAATTTTTTAAATTTGGTATGTATGCATATGTGTTAACATCCAGTCAAGTACATTTATTATATTACCATACGAGAACTGAAAAACAGAAGTCATTGTAACTCAGGCCACTGTATTTCCTACATGGATAGGGCATAAGGAACAAATACTCTGACGTAAAGCATTTGCAGATTTAAACACAGCTCTTAAAATACAGAATATAAGAAATTCTCTCTGTCCCTGACTAATAAGAGAGACAATCTCTCATTCCACTACCAGCCATGTGGCCTTATTGGTATGGGCAACCATAATTATTCTGAAACTTTTTCTGCTCCTGTGCTTGCCTTGGTGAACATGAATGTAAAATATACTGAGTATCAGTGTCCTATAGAAAATTATTTGGAATAAACAACCAATTTCTATTTGCTGGTGGGAACACAYAGGGATTATGCTACACCAACATTAATGGCTCAAGGAGAAGGCATAATTCTTGAAGAACCCGATATATCTGATAAACTGTTTACGTTCTAGATAGTCACAGCTGTAAAGTATGTTACCAGTTTCTCACAGTGGGTAAGAGCAGCAGGGAAGGAAATGCTTATTGGAGACTGCAGCTCCCCATACTTTGGATATAAGAACTGGAAGACTTCATATCTATAAAACATTCGTGGAAATATTTTTAAAAATTTACTCCTTCATCTGTGCATGTATGTGCACTACAAAACAACAGATTGGTGGAACTTTGTATGAGGCATTCCCTAGAAAATTCACCCTCCTTTCAGGGTTAAAAAATAGCTGGTTTCTCAGGTGTGCTAAAGAATTGAAGAGATCATCAGTGAAAGGCTCTCTCCAATTTTAGTTGCACACAAAACATACTTTTCTATTTGTTTTGACATCAATATCTGATCTAAGATTACCTTTCATTCAGACAAGTGTTCAGTTCTTAAAAGTTCTTAAGATTTCTTATCTTGTATAAGTAAAAATCACTTAGGTGGAAAAATCCTCGTACCATAAAAGCACCTGCTAACAGGAGGTTTGATCGGCCTTTTGCCAAAATCAGGCATCATGAATATCTCTGGAAAGGTTCCCTTTACAGCCTCCCTTCAGTTTTCTCTTCTTCTTTTTAAGCCCGATTTCCATTCTGTTCTAAAAATTGTTAGCTCATAAGCTTCGTATATAAACAAAAAACCAATTTCAGTTCAGAGTAAACAAAAAACTTTAAATGTGTTACAGACTAGAGAGAAATTAGGAAAGAAAATACACTTGACTCTGATGAAGCCTTGGTTATTTATATATCCTTACACAGACAGTCTGTGATAAGACTTTGAAATCAAGCTATGAGACATCCAAGGCTGAAGAAACTGAGAAGCCTCCTTCAGTGTTTTGTTTGGGTTTTTTTACCTGACAAAAACTTCAGAATTAGAAGGCAACTTGGCAATTTCTACACTTCCATCTTGTCTACTACCACATAATAAGAACTTGCTTCTTTCATATAAAGCTGCTGAGTATCAGAAGAATCCATTTCTTTCACTGAGTTTTCCATTACCTCCTGTCATGGTTTAACCCCAGCCGGCAACTAAGTCCCACACAGCCGCTCGCTCCCTCCCTCCTGSTGGGATGGGGGAGAGAATCAGAAGGGTAAAAGTGAGAGAACTCGTGGGTTGAGATAAAGACAGTTTAATAGGGAAAGCAAAAGCCGCGCACGCAAGCAAAGCAAARCAAGGAATTMMTTCMCTRCTTCCCATGGGCAGGCAGGTGTTCAGCCATCTCCAGGAAAGCAGGGCTCCATCACGCGTAACGGTTACTTGGGAAGACAAACACCATCACCCCGAACGTCCCCCCCTTCCTTCTTCTTCCCCCAGTGTTATAGGCGAGCATGACATCATACGGTGTGGGATACCCCTTTGGTCAGTTGGGGTCAGCTGTCCCCGCTGTGTCCCCTCCCAACTTCTTGTGCACCCCCAGCCTACTCGCTGGTGGGGTGGTGTGAGGAGCAGAAAAGGCCTTGACTCTGTGTGAGCACTGCTCAGCAATAGCTAAAACATCCCTGTGTTATCAACACTGTTTCCAGCACAAATCCAAAACATAGCCCCACACTAACTGCTATGAAGAAAATTAGCTCTACCTCAGCCAAAACCAGCACACCTGTTTTCCCCCACCCTATAATAGTTACGCTAATTAATTTTTTTTCTGATGGCACGGTTAGAATTTCAGGATTTTTTTCAATTATACAAAAAAAGAAAAACCCAGAAAGTTCCTTTTATCTTGTCTATATGTATATTTTGTTAGCAAAGCCATATACCGAGAAGGTATTACAGATTCTTGCTAATTGTTCTCAGGGCAGTTTAACTTTACAGGGAGTAGGAGGACTATCACATCTTTCCTGTGATCAATCACAAAGCAAAACTAAAAGAACTATAAAGAAAACTAAAGAACAAATACTAAAAGCAATCCACATGGTGTCACCTTGCTGAGAGCACATGTGGTTTTCAAAAACTTTAGCAGCATAATTTCATATATTGAACAAAGCTGTAAATGTTAAATCATCTTAATTATTCCAGAAATGTATTCATTTCTAATTTACATTAGCATGCAAATAAATCAAGCCTTTTTTTCCCCCCATAGCAACCTTTTTCACATGTTAATTGCTAGTTTGCCCTTGGGCTCCTTTGCCTTAGGAAGGATTGGAGTCTTGTATTTTATTTTAAATCCAGAATACCAACATTAAAGTATCTTATCCATCCAATTGCAGTTGGTGCTTAAATTTACAGGCAGATAGGAGAAATATACCATGCTGTCTATAGGAAATGTAGCATCTTGAAAGAAAATATCTTAGAAAGTTCTTTGAGCAATTTTTTAAAAATATTTTGAACAGATTTATGTATTCCCCACTTCCTACCACACTCTTCTCCTCATCTATGTCCTCTTTGGCTATTTCCCGTACGCTAAGAGGGAAAAGATGAGTGGATCTACACAGAAGAGCAGAAAAGTGCTCTTAGAGAGTTAAGACAGTTGTGCTATAACCACTCTTATTTTAAAGAGATGCTGGGATTTTGAATGTGATAACTTTGTTACTCACCCCTAAATATGTTGCGTAAGTCTAATGTAATTGCAAAACTATCAAATCACCACATGCCTAAATTGTTGCCATTAAAAGAAAGCACCCCTACAGACACAACCACGCAAGCGCCAAGAAACCCATCTTGGTCCTCACACATCTGCTCCCCTGTCACCCACCCTGCCACACAGAATCCATCACAGCTCAGGAGCTGGCAATCCAGCAGCATTTCAAGCTAAAATAACCAGCCTGGTAAGGGGAGGGGTGGGAGAGGAAAGATAAATCACCCACAGACTTACACCTGTGATCTAAGCCCTCTGCAGCAGGCAGTGTTGTACCCAAGGGGGTTAACATCTAATTAGGCTCTCTGCTCATTTACTGAGGGATTTCTAGTGAAACAAGATTTGTTAATTTAGCTGAATTATACTTTTAAAGTATTATGTGTTCTCAGGAATAAACTGGAAGGAAAGGCCACACGCATGGAAAAAATGGCCCTCTAGTTCTAACATCAGTTATATTTCACATGTGAGGAAGATTGGTCTAACATAAGAGAACCTGAAAACCTCTTTCAGAACAGTGAAAAATCTATGGCATTAAAAAAAGACATGCTAACTCAGGTTGGAGGAGAACTTCAGTGAATTAGACTGTGAAAATGTTCAAATATTAATTTAGTTCAATTATCCTTACTATGTTTCATGATAATGTAGAATAAAGGAATAGTAGCTATAGCATGACTTTCAATTGAATTACAAAGAAATTTATAAAAAATATAAATATTAGCATATCAAGTTTTTGGAAAGAGAAATGGGCCCATTAAGAGGTCAAATCCCATTTCATTATTTCCAGTTCAGTTCAGACCAGAGGTAAACAATAGTTAATATGAAACGCTACTCATTGACCAATGTAAAATGAGTTGTTGGTCTCAGGCCAGGTCCTAACAGACAGATATGTACCTCACAAAACCATCTGTAGTAATTGCTCCCCTGGGCCTTGATCTTGCAGATGTCTGCACAGTTTTATGCACATCAGCAGCATCACTGACTCAAAGACTTTCTGGTTTTGGCCTTGTATTCACGGGAACATCTCATATTGACGCAGATCAGTACATGTGTAAGCATTTGCAGTGTCAGAATACAGGCTGACAGCCTTGGCAGAATTGTCAGGAATGGAAGGAAGATAAAAATTAAACTATCCATTCGCCTATTTGTGGGGGACATCTAATTCTTAATGGAGAAGCACTGACGAGTCTGTGTCTGGCTGCGTGTCAGCAGCCTGCCAGTGCACTGTCCCTGTTCTGTGGATGAAATGTGGAGGACACCTTTACACTTTAAAACCAGATGATGTAAATTCTTATTTTTATAAAAAAGGAAAACGTATAAAATTATAAATAACTTTATGGTTAGAAAGGCTACATTTAAAAAAGTGAACTGCTCAATGCAAGTTTCAATGCTTCATCTCACCACACTCTCTTGCTTTCCTTTCCAAGACATGTGACAGAAGCATTTACCATTTCATTAACTCATGGAGACTGTAATAATGATGCCTCTTATCAAAGTTAGGTTGACCAATAAATGCAAACTCCACACATGTGTATGAATAATGATTAATGTCTGTTATAGCAATAAACAGATTGCATTGCTCTGTGCAAGCCACAGGAGCAAAAGGACCATTTTGTCACCATATCTGTGTGTACATGAACAGATAAAAGTCCATGTAAATGATCCTCAGGGGACTACAGCACATTCTACTACAACTGCTCTGCTTTTGTAATTTATAGAAAGTGACCTAGATCATACCTATTACAACCTATGGGCAAASCAGAGATGGTTGTGCCTTGCTAGTGCTAAAGCAACAGCGTTACTGCCAGATTTTATTTTTTGTTCTTCTGCATATGGACATCTCTTACACAAATTACAACAAGGTACACAAAAAATTAAAGAATGATTTCTAAAAAGATCCTCACCTCCTACACAGCTCTCAAAAAGGTGTAAAGCTATAATTTTTTATGGATACATTTCTTACAAGTCATACACATTTACGTTAAAAGTTCRTTATATTGCTTGTCAGATTCTCATGTCCTGCTACAGAGATAAACCCAGCTTTTTGAAGACTATCCAGCAGAGCATAAAAAAATTCTTTTCTTAAAATTTTAGCTCTATTTTAAGAGTACCTGAAAGAAGGATTTGCAAAATCAGTAACATTATATGTGATTTGAATGTTTTAACATGACTGCCTCATCTAGAGCTGCCCAGATACATTCTTTCATAGTTTCTGAGTCTGTCAATGATTTCTTGCTTTACAGGTATCCAAGCTGTATGTGATATAGCCATGCAAGTATTAAAAAAAAAAAACTGTATGGGGACACACTAAAGGTTCGTTTAGTCTATAACCTGTCCTTGATAGTGGCTGAAGAAGGATGAAAAGTAAAAGATATGGTGGTAATTCCCCAATACGCCCACCTATTTTCCAGAGTCCTGCAGCAAAGGACTTCCTCAACCAGAAAGAGTAGATCTGTAAACAGCTTGTAAATCAGATTACAGGCTATGAAATTTGGTACTGAGGTACTTCTATAAAGATTTCTTACTGGAATAAATCACTTTGAGGTTGTAAACGCCGTCTTAGACAACTGCAACACATCTGTACCTGAGGGCATAAAGTCAAACAGCTTGAAGGTGGGCAAACCCATCCTTCTGACATCCCAATGTAAATTTACTCCATGTAAATAACTCTTGATGGATTTTTCTTCTATGTGTTGAATTGCTCCTGTACCTGTGTAAACCTTTGGCATCCCTAAGAATCTATAGCAATGATTTTCTCAGTGTAAGTTCTACTTTGTGATGAAACACCTCTTTCTATTTGTTTTGAACTTGTCACTTGATAATTTCATTTCTTAGTTATATTGAATAATCATTACTTCCCTATTTATCATTACCATGTTACTCATAATTTATGTACCTCTATTACCCAGCTGTCTTCTCTTTCTGAGGCTAAGGAGTCCTACCCTGCTTAGTTGCTTCTCATATATCTTTCAACACCCTCATTGCTCTTCTCTTCACCCTTTCTAGTTAATATATTAATGTGTTAAATGTGTTTTCTAGTTGGTGGCACGTTACTGATTTTAATTTTTGATTCATTGTATCTATGATTTTGACCTTTGAATTTTCTTTACTTCTCAGATAGAGAAGCAATGTTACATTTTATGTTCATATAATCAGAGTAGGATGAGTAAAAAACCCAAGAATTTGTAACATCAAGAGCAAAAAAACAAAACTCGCAGAGATGAACTCAGATGACCTGTGTAGCATGAGTCATGCTGCAATGAAAAAACATCAGATGATGCATGTGCTTCTTTCCTAGATGCAAGAATAAGTCTCACATCTTAATCACATGATTATTTATGATTCAGTTTTGAGTGGAAGCTTGTGGTTTTCTTCTTCCACRCTTTATACGTTTTCACAGCATTTTGCTGGTTGTATAAGAAAATATTGTTATCCCTTGTGAGGCAGACACATTACACAAACCACCAACTGAAGAACCAAATAGTTGGGTTTAGCTTCCCTTTTGATCGAATTTAGAGAAATAATTTGTTATTTTGAGGACTCAGATGTCTGGCTGATCTTCAACATCATTACTGACTCTTAAACGTGCTGTGCCTTGGAACCTGGCCAGCGGGGTCCAGCGTCCCACTAAAGAAGCATGAAACAGCACAATACAGTAATGCATTAACAGAAGTACAAAACATATAGTATTTACATGGCACATTCTCAGACACAGTGTTTCAACTTTTCTGATATATCAAATACCTGTCTGCTGAAAAAAGTGGTTTTTTCACCTGTGATGGCAATATATTTAAAGAAAGTTCATAAAACACCATGAGTATTGCAAGTAATAAAAATAGTAATAATAATAATGATATTACTAACTATGAACACCTTTACTGGAAGAAGTCATTTAAGAAAAGCAAGGCATGGGGACAATGTTAGCAAGAGAAAAAATAGAACATTTGAAATTACTGAAAAAAAATCACCAAAAATTGGTGAATCTCTGGTTCATCTGTAGTCTATTGGAGATTGGCCATTGGCTTGCACAGGGTCAGGAATTCATCCAATGAAACTTAGAAAAACTTGAGAAATGCATAAAGTATCCATTACATTGTATGAGAGCTTTGGAATTTCAGAAGACAGGTTTATCCCCCTTCAAGCTGTTCTGGTTTTATGCTCTCAGGGACAGACGGGTTACAGTGATCTAAGATGGCGTTTGCAACATCGAAGTGATTTATTCCAGTAAGAAACCTCTAGAAGTACATCAGTACAAAATTTCATAGCCTTTAGTTTGAGTTACAGCTTCATCTAAATAAAATACCAAATAAAATCCACAGAAATGGGATAAAGCCTAACCTGAAATTAACCATTTTCTGTTTACTGAACATAAAAAGGGCACACATGTTTATTAGGAGGTTCACACAAAGTGCAACCACTGTTCATGTGCTTTCAATATAACGCTTTCTTATAATGTCCCTTTAGTGATGCAAACACATATTTTTAAATGTCTTTTTTTGGCAAGGGCTCTTCCACGTGAACAGCCTCTCATTATTTGCAAAGTTAGTATCAGCAAACTTGAACCGTATTTACACCTTTACTGATTGCCRTAATTAGGCTTGGCACTGTGATACCTTGTTGTCTCATCCCTTATCAACCAAAATTAAAAAGATCTCTGGTGGCAACGGCCTTGTGGAACTTGTTTAATCTCTCTGTTCTCTGTCTCTCATCTGCTAAAGTATTATTTTCTTCAGTAGAAGACTGACTTGCCAGCTAGTAGCATAATCACAGTATAAATGAATATTTGATGTCAAGCATTAATTTGGGAGATCATTAGTAGAAACTGCAAATAGTAGTGAAACCTAGCAACTGGATATCCTGGGAAATTACAAATAATATTAGACATAAATAGAATTTAAACATAAGATACAATTCCTTCCACATATGGGATAATATATCAAGGGTTACACTTGGAAACTATATTTTCATCAAAAGCTTTAGACATATTCTTACCATATGTAACTGAAATGTACYAATTACTAGGAGAAACCAAATAGAAAAGAATCAGTATTTTCTCTTTTTCATTTTTATCTATTTTGTACACTTCGCAATACAGTGTGAAATTACTTCTATACAGTTTTGCTGATGGCTAACCACATCTTCTGTTTAAACATTTGATTAGCAACTTCAATTCATTAGGAACAAAATAATTTACTATTTTATTAGGATAGATCCTAAAAATCTTCATCAAGGGTTGGTCCCCTCTGTTCTAGTCATCGTATCCTCACTCATACAGAGCTCAAAAAATGTATGTACACGATCTTCCCCAGGTTCTGAATGAGACCATTTATAAGTAATAGAAACTGATGTTGACTACTGTTGCTCTTTTATTGCTCTTTTATTGCACTTAAGTAAAGTAAGAGCACTGAATAATATGTGGGTTAGCATGCGTCAGAATCATACAGTTAAGCAACAGGGAACTTTGAGATAGGCAGTGTAAGACCGGGGAGTAGGGTGTGAGTGAGTGCTAACTGTGCACCCTGACCTGGAATACAAAATAGCTTCATTTCTGTAGCAGTATAGCTGGGTTGCAATTAACTAGTCCAAAGACATGAGCAAAGCCATCCTACTGATGATCCTGATGAACTCCAGCAGAATTTACTAGATCAGGCACAGTACAATACGAACCTGGCTATGTGATACACAGAGGACCACTTACAGACATGCTAGGACTCCTTGGGAGCCTCCTTTCTAAGAGAACACATGAGTTCAGCTGCAAAGCAGACCAAAGCTGGTTTTGCACCCAGCCAATAAACCCACTGGAACCAAACACATCGGGAAGAGCACTACAGAACTCCCTGATTCTGCCTTGACAGAACTGATGAACCCTGATAAACTGGGTCTTAGGCATACCTGGGGTGCAAGCATTACATCCAACAGTCCATCTAAGTTTTTGCATACTCTGGGACATTATATACTTTTATTACTTCAGCTAATGAAAACTGACTGCTAGCCATACCTATCTGGAGGTAAAAATATTATCCCTAAGCATGCAGAGTTAGGCTATGTACTCTCTGCATCACTGATTATTTAAGCTCTTCATAGTCCTAATCAATAAACTAATTTGAACTGTGATGAAACTGATCTGTGTTAAATTGACCTTTTCATATTGAAATTGCATATCAACAATAACAGAAAAGGTATTTGCTAATGAAGAGGCAGAAAGCAACAGGAAAGAGCTATTTGCTCCAAGACCTCTTCACCAGGAATTAAGATAATTTTTGAAGAAAGAATGTTAAAAATATTGCCCATCCCAATGTACGCAGGCATATTAAGCTTAGGCAAAGCTACTAAATAAATGAAAGAGCAGAAGTGGTGAAACTAAAAACCTGATATTCCCTACAGCATTTCATGAACCAGAGGCACTGTGTATCGGGAGTGTGATCACTGCATAGGCACCTGGTTATGCACAGCGCACTCCCCATTTGTGAAGGATAACTTTGAGGACATTTCCCCACAGTGCAGAGCAACCTGTATGACAAGTGCACTTTGTAGAATTGACTGAAGAAGTAAAATTTATCTTATCAATGACAGGAATCAAAATGATAAAGGTTTAAACACCAGTAAGACACTCTGTTTCTGGTCTGTCACTTTTCAATCCCATCCTTTCTCTAGGCACATTCCAACAGCTGAAACCAAAGACAGCAGCTATGTATCTAACCTCCCAGCAAAAAAAAAAAACTCAAGCCCCTAAAATAACCTTTCTTTACCTACAGACAAGCTGAATTTTCCCCCTTCTTCTCCTCTAAAAAACTTCATCTCAAGCTGGCAGGGCTCTGAGTGTATCCCTTACCCTGGGGATTTGGCTGCCCAGGCTCAGGGCCAACTTAAAGACAGTGCTGCTGATGACCACAAAAAGAGCTCTTCCAGAGGGCCTGTGGGGATGCCTCTGACCCACCGGCTGGCATGCCAGCCTGGCCTTGGCCCATCTGTATCCCCATAGCCCTGCTCAGACATCCTGGGGCTCTGGCCAACCTTCGTTACTGTCTCCGGACCTCCTCCTGTCTTTAATTATTTTTTACTCTGGAAGAACTGTTATTGTGAGCACTATGGAATTACCTCATTTGAACAAATGAACAGAACCAGGGTTTGTAAAAGTGGGAAAAAACAGAGGGTGAATATTAAAGGATTAAGGCAATTATCTCAAGTGATGGGAGAATTAAAGGATTAAGGCAATTGTCTTAAGTGATGGGAGACAGGTGGAGCCAAAGCTGTTGTCCTAGCACAGGGGCAGGTGAAGAGTGAGGACCCTAACCAATTCAGTGCTGTGAGCTGGGGGTCAGTCTGGGGCACCAGAACTGGCAGTCACCTACTAAGCTTGGAAGACTTACAAGTCTACATTAAAAATATATTTTAAAAGACAGCACTGAAGATGGTTGAGTGATTCAGGTTTTAAGCAATTAAGTGACTGGACTTTTTTTCCATCAGGAAGATGAGATTTCATGTGCACTGGACATTGAATGAAGAAGGAAAATCTGCTTCACACATTTTAAAAGCGTAAGTGGAAAGAGCATTTCTAGTGTATGAGCCAAAGTTCCCATCACACATTTTAACTTAACCATGATAATATCACAGAGATGGTACCTTCCTGTAACTATGCAATTCTCTAGAGAATTGTTTGAAATAAAGCAAAATCCTGAAATGAGCACATTATTGCAGATAAATGGGTGCTGAGTCAGTCACTTACTAGGAATAACAATTTATACAGGCAATGCAGATGCACCAGGAGATAATGAGTTCAGGCAGCATCGATTCCCTGTTTGCTCCTAAGGGGAAATAGTGCCGGTCTTGACAGCTCTGTACATTCACTGTCTTCTTGCAGTGTAGGATCCCAGGTGGGGCTGAAATCAAGCCACAGGAAACCTAGCCATGCAGCTGGTAAGGGGTAAGAAAGAAGGGGCTGTATCTTCCATAAGGCTGAGGAAAATGATAGCTGTAAACTATTATTTTCAGTATTTTGAAGTGAAACCCTTGTGCTTTCATTCACTGGTATTTCTGAACTGTTCTGAGCTGTGGAGGCCATTATGATGCACTTTAACATTTCCTGAAGCATAGCTTCGGTACTTCTGACAAGAATTGACTATTATCTAGATATCCTCAGGAGGTGAATACCATGATGTCCATTCTGTGAGAGTTTCAGTTGATATTTAGCTCATCTAAGTCCATTACCTAAGTAGCTTCTGTTTCAGTAGGTACATTCAATCTCTCTCAAGGAACGAATCTCTAGTTCAATCAATAGGATCACTACATTTGCATCATTCTTCATTCTTAGGTTCATGCTGCTTGTAGTTGATAAAAGGTGAAATAACTGGTAGCAGCCAAACCCGAATAAATAAATATAGAACAAATTTGAACTGGCAGCCACATGTACATTTAATTGGCATGTATTGATTTACAATTGCTAATAGGCTTTAAAATGTTGTCCAAAGCTATAACCAGGCTACGAAGTGTTATCTTTACACGCGTTACATAGTTTACTGGAGCTTTTTGTTACCCAAAAGCAAACATAATCAAGTTTAAATAACTTATGGCTAGATAGTTAAAGAATACATTGTTTATTAAGCCTTAAAAGCTTGCTGAAACAAAGAATAAAAGATAAATTCTTCATGTAAGTTCAGTCTGAGGTATTAGTAACTAGAAGCCACCAAAAGCTGAGCTGGAAGAAGATTCGTAAGTGCTAACTGATACCACCGATGGGATACTGAGACACAGCACTGCTTGAGGATTCTCTGTCTGTTGAAGTTGCCCTAACCCCAGGCAGCAGAAGTATCGTGCTATTGCTTAGCCTGCCTTTATACAGGGCAGGTGGCAGTGCATGCAAAGGGGAAGGACCAGATTGTTACAAAAATATAAGCCTGTAGACTCTTTATTTTTAAAAGTCTATATACAAGCTTGAAAGACAAAAAAAGGTGACTCAGCCTTATATCCTGCATTAATATCTCCAAGTTTAAAAAACAAACTTCAGATTGTGATCTGAATCTCCCCCTACTTGCTTAGCTTCTCTTAAAGCAAAGTTAAACTTTGAATTTAAAAAGTGCCTAGAATATCAGCCAGATCCAAAAGAAGACTTAGGCTTCATAATGCACTTTATGTCCAGAGCCATGAAGGCCCCCTGACCAGCACCTGCTGCAGCTCTGAGGGATGCCTGGTGCTCACCAGACACCAGTCACTGTGGTTCTACACGAACTCCAAACTACCCTTCTTGGGAGTTCAGCATCCACCCTTCTTTGTAAGTCTTAGTGAAACCTAGAAATTTAACATAGTAACTTAAACTTAAACCTAACAACAGGTGTATGCACAGCACAGCTGCCACTCAGCTGCAGAGCTGAATCTTTCATAAAATACTGTAGTAGTTGCTTTATTTTTAAAATATGGTTGTAAAACAGTATTCTTCACACTGGTAGGTAACAAGCTTCAGTGAGATTGATACCATTCCAATGGAATCTTAAAACATCTCAGCTTCCTGACCCAGACTCTAGTGAGCCAAACAATACTGCTTCTCTTTGGTAGGTCAAAATGGAAAATAGCTGTCCTACTGAACTGAAGCAAGCCTTTTCTTGACACTGTGGTTGGTTCCAATCCCTGTTTAAACATTCTTAAATGAAACAAACCATTTAGTGTTATTTTTACATCTCTTTCTGCTGAAACTTACTTATTGATCTGTTTTGGGGAGTAACGTCATATGGTCTTTCCTCTGATCCCTGACACTTGAGGCAGCTAATTACTAGAATTGGGGTTAATGTCCAGATGGAGATCAGCAAAAAGTGGTATCCCGCAGGGGTCCGTATTGGGACCAGTAGTGTTTAATATCTTCATCAGTGACACAGACAGTGGGATTGAGTGCACCCTCAGCAAGTTTGCAGACGACACCAAGCTGAGTGGTGCGGTCGACACACTTGAGGGACGGGATGCCATCCAGAGGGACYTGGACAAGCTCGAGAAGTGGGCCCGTGCGAATCTCATGAGGTTCACCAAGGCCAAGTGCAGGGTCCTGCACCTGGGTCAGGGCAACCCCCGGTATCAATGCAGGCTGGGGGAGGAAGGAATTGAGAGCAGCCCTGCCGAGAAGGACTTGGGGGAACCGGTGGATGAAAAGCTGGACATGAGCCAGCAATGTGCGCTCGCAGCCCAGAAGGCCAACTGTACCCTGGGCTGCATCAAAAGCAGCGTGGCCAGCAGGTCGAGGGAGGTGATTCTGCCCCTCTACTCTGCTCTGGTGAGACCCCACCTGCAGCTCTGGAACCCTCAGCACAAGAAAGACATGGACCTATTGGAGCGGGTCCAGAGGAGGGCCACGAAAATGATCAGGGGGATGGAACACCTCTCCCGTGAAGAAAGGCTGAGAGAGTTGGGGTTGTTCAGCCTGCAGAAGAGAAGGCTCTGGGGAGACCTTGTTGTGGCATATCAGTATATAAAGGGGACTTATAAGAAAGATGGGGACAAATTCTTAGTAGGGCCTGTTGCAACAGGACAAGGGGTAACAGTTTTAAACTAAAAGASGGTAGATTTAGACTAGATATAAGGAAGAAATTTTTTATGATGATGGTGGTGAAACACTGGAACAGGTTGCCCAGAAAGGTGGTAGATGCCCCATCCCTGGAAACATTCAGGGTCAGGTTGGACGGGGCTCTGAGCAACCTGATCTAGTTGAAGATGTCCCTGCCCATGGCAGGGGGGTTCGACTAGATGATCTTTAAAGGTCCCTTCCAACCCAAATTATTCTATGATTCTATGATTCTATGAAATTTGGCTTTTTTGAAAGGTCTTCTGACTTTCTGACACAAAAAATCCTTTCAGTGTCTGGGAATCGCTTTCACACAAATTTCCTAATTCAAGGAGGTTGAAATAGCCTTTCCTATATACTCAGATTTCACTCTACAAACTGTGAGTGTGGTTACTCTCAAAACATATTTAGCAGATCACATACTGATGCCTGAAATAATATATTTGTCTTTTCTTCTAAGCCTCGTACTCCTCTCTACATTTTTAGTGGCATCAGTTACACATTACCTACAACCTCTGTTCTAGCTTCTGTTTTATTGGAGGAAGGCAGTCCATTCTCATCCAAACTCCAGTTTGACCACTACTAGAGCAGTTAAAATCATCATCTATATATGCTCACACATAGTAGTGGCATTACGCTTTTCCAAACCTTCAAAGTCACCTTCTGGATTTTTTAAGAAAACATGTTTCTTGTAATCAGGAAAACTACTGATTTACAGCAAATTGATTTTAAACAGACACGTTTGGTATAGTACCTCAGGGTGTAGCAACTTGAGTCCTCCCTAGAAAAGCCTCGTAAATTCTACCTTCATTTCAATTATCATTTCCAAAGCAGATATAGGAAACAAAGGCTATCTTTGTAGCTTAGTTGCCACTTCTCCTAGTGCAGTACTGAACAATCCAGAAGCCTGCTGGGAAAGACTTTGACTCTTTCCTCCTTGTGCCTTTGCCTTTGCCTTTGCCTTTGCCTTCCCTTCCCTTCCTTCCCTTTCTCCTTCCCTTCCCTTTCTCCTTCCCTTCCCTTCCCTTCCCTTCCCTCAGCAACAGGGACACAGGAGTGGATATGAAATGCAGGAATATAATTCTGGTTTCTATATCCTTGAAAAGAAAGGGAAAGAGATGAAAAATACATACCAGGTAGTTTAAAAACTTAACTTCCTCTGAGTCTCAAGTAATTTTCCACTTCATTTTAGTATTATTTTCTGTATGACACTATACACATGCTGATGATTTTCACATTTGATGTCAGAGAGTATTGTATGTTTGAGGGATTATAGCTAGCTCATTCTGTCTGGCCCTGTGCTGCTTAACTCTTGAGCCATATATCAGCTCTGAGGTGTCAGCTATCACAAATCAAGTGCCAAAAGTGTACATTTGGGAATAAAAATGAAGATAGAAAAGCAACTTTTCAGCCTGATCATATTGATGGCAAAAGCTATGTCATTCCCAGAGATCCACAAGGTGGACTTGAAGATAGATATTAAATCAATGTGCTACTGTAATATATGAATAGGGCTCCTACAAACACACCTACGTTTCAGACAGACATTTCAGATACACATTTCTGAATTCTCTGCTGCACTTGCACATAAGCTTCAGTTATTCTCTGGAAAGTTTTCAAATCCTGGTGCATATGCATGCTTGCAAAATCATATCATCACCTCTGAGAATGTACTAAAAAGCAACGCTATAAATTACTGACATACGGACTTCTTCGTACAGGCAACTGTTTCCCGCGGTTGCCAACACCCAGCTCTTATGTTTGTACACAGCATAGACATGGTGTAGATACACTGCAGGCTAAAAAGCAGACATAAGGCCATGGAGCTGGATGTTAAGGTAAGCYAAGTCTGGTGGGCTGTAAGACCCCAGGGCTTTTTCTTGTTGCTGCGTATGCTGCTGTTGCCATTCCCAGGTCCAGGCAGCAGTCTGGCTAGGCAGGTACCCCAAAGATGCACACGCACACCTCTGGCAGCACAGAGTGACCCAGGGAGAGGGCAGTGCCTTCACCAGCACCTGCACACCCACAGGTTTACACCAAAAGCACTCACATGAACATGAACAATTCTGGTGGCCTGATCATGTTCTTACTTGGTGGCTAACCAGGCTCAAAGCTTGCTGGCATGCATGTACGCAGGGCTCTCTGGCAGCTGGTCCAGGTCTATGGTCCCACCACTAGCTGACCATCAGACCCCCAGCCCCTCCACTATCAAGCTCACAGCCCTCTTACCCAACTCAGCGGCTACTCCAGCTGTGCTGTTGTCACACACGCACACAAAGGGGCCCCTCTGGCAGCTGACCCGTCTCTCCAGTCACTGGCCCCTAGACCTACGGGCCCCTTCGCCCATAGGTCTGCGTACAGGTGCGGGCACCCTCACCTCTCGGCCCAGCCACCAGCTAGTCTGTTGTGAAACTCACTGTTGATCAGGCACATCCACATGGGAAAACAGTTGGGAAGAATAGAGTTTAATAGCAAGATGGGCTACGCGGAGGCAATCAAGCCCAAGGCTTAGCCAGAGAAGCATACTGGCCAGCAGCTTGTTTTACACACGACTGACCCCTTTTTTTTCCTCTCCATTTTCCCACTGATTTCTCTCTGATCCATCTCCATCATTTTCCTGCATTTGGCCCCTTCCCTAAATGTGCCATAATAAATTTTGTTCATTCCCACAATCTCCCCAAAAAAGCCTTAGTAAGTTTTACAGAACTTCCCAAGTCCCCTCAAATATCCCACTAGAAGTTTGCACCTTCCCATGAGATATATGGTAATCTTGTTTCTCTCTTTCTTATCAGCAACAAAGTTCTGGTCGAACCTCTTCAAGGCCATGCTTCAGAGGTTCCTTCAGTGGCCCATCAATCAGCACCCTAAGGATCCCTGTATTTGTTACTGTCTTGTTATCTCCTGTTCCTTAGGGTTTGCGCTATCAGACTGTTTAATTCATTACTTCTCTTGCCTCTTGTCCTTGTCTTTCAAGGTGACTAGTTGTTAGCCAGATATCCCCGCAAACCAGATATCCTTACATTCTACCTACCCTCATGTTGGTGGCATGTACTCCCTGGAGAACAGCATTCTTCTCACAGAACATGAAGTTAAATGAAATGAAATCAAATCGGCAGTCTGGGAAAATGTAACCCAGTCTTTTCCATATATTTCATTCCAATTGAGAGATAAAATATTCTTGTTTTTCACATGCACTCACAGATATGTCCAAACACTCTACTTTGCACATAAACATTCTTGGAAACAAAGATTTCAATGACAATTTCATCAGTGAAATGTTCATGCTTTCAAAACAAGCTGTGAACTCCTCAATTAAAAAAATCTGTCCTTTGCGCGTTTCTTTTTTCCCATTTTCAAGCAACCTAAGCAGTAATTTTGTATGGTTTTAAACGTGTTCACCTCTAAATTTTATTTCCTCAGGGTCTAACTTAGGGCAACTGATATCATCCACTCCACTGTTTGCCTTATGCATGAGCATAAATGCAGTTGTACATTTTCTTTTGAATGTTCAGGCTACCTGTATTACAACACTGTTTTTAACTTCAAACAAGTAAGCTATCATCAGTTGAATTACTTATAATCTCATAATTAGTCAAGGGGGCATTTTTACCTCTGCTAAACACTTCTTCAGACATTATACAAATGTTATACAGATGTTTTTCCATTCACAACCGGCTTCAAATTATTTCTGTTTATTTCAGATTGTTTCCCACTTTCAGTGGCACTATTTAAGATATGCATACACACGGGAAACTGAGTGTTAAAAGATTATAGGAATACATATAACACACTAAACAGCTAGAAAGGGAAGTGCACAGTTAGATTTACTTGTTACTAATACCCTTTTGTTACTAGTAACTGTTACTTTACTTGAGACACAGATCCTTTAACTGCAGGTATATAATCTTGTTACTGGATTTCTTACTGAGGCAACAGGTAAGGTCAACCAAACCTCTGTGAGGCTAACATCTGCCGATGCAAGATAAAATGGGAATTCTGTAAAGTAATCTATTTAGCAATAAATGCATATTATTTCTTGTATCCGCTCAAAGAAGGGAAGGAAAATCTAGGGGTTAATTTTGAAATCTAAAGTTGTAGCAGCAGAGGAACAGTCTATTATGAATGAATAACAGATTCTATCAGGAATCAGAGATCTGTGCGCACTATGTATCTTTTGAAATAAGCAGGGTTCAACGGAAAAAAAAAAAGAAAAAAAGTTAGTTTAATCTTCAGGCAGCTAAGCCTGTATTCTTCAAATCTCTGCAGTGCCACCCAACAACAGAAGTTCTCTCCTGTGTTATAGAACAAAGAATAAAAGGATAATTTTATATGGTATTATTCTGTTTAAAGATGGCATTGCTCTTTGTTGCAGTGGAATTCTCTACGTCCTTCAAGAAGAATAAAACTATGTTGTGTATTACAGGAATAAATACATTTCCATTGTGTACTGACTAGAAACACTATTCTGTAGGAACATAGTCCATTCTGGCCAAAGTACTTTTGCAGTAAGAGACTAGACAGTAATAGTTGATTAAATTTTCAATAAAATATTTTGACACAGTTGTCATGAGAATAATGAAAAACACTTTAATAGGATCCTATTTCAAAGAAGTGCAAAAGTAGACAAAAAATCAGACATAACAGATTATACTCATTAAGATAATTGCAATGCAATTATATGATAATCTTTTCCACGACAAATTATTTTTCTGATTATGATAAGTTAAAATATTAATTTCTAATTCCCTCTCTTCTATATGTATGTACTAGAATTCTGCAGAACATATTACAACAGAAGCATAAACACTGTCTCTGGAAGCATTTTTGCACAGCAAATATCCCAACTAAAAATAATTATTAAAGTATTTTTCTGAAGAAAGAAAATGCACTTGCAAGTATAATCTTTGTCTGAATAGCTACTTAAAACAGGTTCATTCATTTTTATTTGCCTTCACAAACTATGATGCTGGTTTGGTAATAAAAAAGGTTTTTAAATATTAAACCTATAAAAGATGGACATAGAAGAAAAAACGAAAGTTTTTGTTTACTAAATAAACTATTAAAGCTAAAGAGCCAGCTGAGCAGGCAAAAATGAAAAATAACCATTGCCATTATATGGAAGACCCTGCTGAAAGGTGAGGGAATTCAGGTCGTTCCATTTCTAGGACACAAATTTTCAGGTCCCTTACGAAGCTTCTGACTCTGGTCTAGTCAGTAACAAGTAAAAATTGTAATCACTTGAAAGCTAAACCTCTCAAAATGTAAGTAACCTCTGTGAACTGACTGCCTCTATTCATTTTCCAAGAAATAAAAAATCACATCATCTGGCACCTTTACCTGGCAAACTTTTAGAAGCAGCTGAGTGAGGCTAGACATGACTAGAAAGATGAGATCATTACACTGTTAATATGTTTTGAATAGTAGTCCCAAAATACATATATATTTGCAAGTAGGTCATCTGGCAGGCTAACACACTAAAAGTTATTTTAAATGTTGGCCAAACCGTCTATCATTTTGCCTCAGTAGGCAGGTTATCAAAGATATCTTGACATATGCTACTGATGAATATGATATTTACTGTTGCGATACATACAATAAAAAACATTTAAGCTAAAAAGCCAGGAACAAGCTGGCTCAGGCTGTATGTGAAATAATTTCCTGAATGTTATCTGTTCACACTGTTGCTCCTGATGCTGCATCTTCTGTTATCTCTTACTTATCTGTTATGGGTACCATTTCTCATATTTTAATAGTGGCTCAAAAAAGTACTTTATGCATCTGTTAGACTGATGCCATAAATCAATTTCTATATAAATGATGGACTAAACTGTGAAGAAGGTTGCACAAACAGATTGACTCCTGAGCCTTAAACCAGGTGCAAGAGTCCTAAAGGAAAGATAGAGGACTTAATACCAGATTTCTCCCAAGGTGTTTTAGAAAAAGAATATGGGAACTTTTTAAGGTATAAGTTGGTTTTCTTGGTGCTGATCAAGTTACATAAAAATAAAGCAATAGCAAAAACCATTTATTTATTGCATTGTGACATACTAATTCAGTTGTATTAGGGAAGTCAGTCAGAGACTGAGTCATCATCACTCACAACTTTCCAGATGCAGGAAACTAGATCTTCTCAGAGGTTTATGTAACTTATACCTATGTCACTACTTTTCCCAAATGTATGTAAAAATGTATTCTTTTTTAAAGTTAAATAAATTTGAATGCTTAAAGGCCAAATGTTCCATTGGTTGTTCAAGACTCCGCCTRGGGAGCTATACAAGTTAAAGAGCCTCTCAATAATAGGTTTAACTCTGCATATAGCTCATTTGATTAAAGCTAGTCAAGCCACGCATTAGAAATAATAAAGCTAGAACCTCCTTGCTTGAATTTTCCTCCATCAGACATTGCAGCACAGATCATATGTAAATTAGATGAGTCTAAGATCAATGGGGCTGCTCAATAAGTATTATTCTACGTCCATATGCATGGCTGAAGGCAGCCGCAGCTGCCACCTGCTGCCACTCCTCCAACGTAAAGACAAATGGTTCTGCACATGATTTGTAAAAACCTTGTTCTGAAAGAAGCCATTCAAAAGCATTAAAGTATAATCATGAGGTCATTCACCCAATCGATCAGAAGATTTATTATTCTTTGTGTAGATCTGTGGATTGTTGTCAGTTCTGTTTTTTCCTCATCAATATTCAGCTATATGTTTTTTTCAAAAGAAAGGTGAGAATATGTAAACAGGAGAAATAGGGGCTATTTTCCCCAGAAAGTATTGGAAGCATGTATTGCAGCGAGCGAGCCGCAGTTCTTACACAGCATCAGAACTGTGGAGGAATGGGCAAAAATTATGTTCTTACAAAATATAATCATCTTTTCATTTGTCAACTAATGCAAAATTTAAGGTTTGTGCACATGTAATGAACAAAGAGAAACTATAAAGTACACACTGCAGAAGACCGCGGAGTGTTGCAAGAATGACAGTTATCAGTAGCTGTGCAATATATGAGAAACACATCAGTTAGAAAAGACTGTTTATGTTTTATTCATGCAAAATAACTCAGTGCACAGGCCCTACCATCAGAAAATCCATAGCAATGAAAGTATCTGTGACAAACTATATTAAAGTATTAAATGTGTCTAAATGTATTTACCATAGAATACCATTAAGATCAGCAATTCCAAAATACAAAGAATACTTCACAAGGGGAAAAAATGATGTTTCAAACCGGAACCTTTTTAAAAATCCAAACAGAACAAATTAATACAGTGAATTTTTTTAATATAAATTTTTAATTCTTTACATTTAGTGCAGCCACTCCTCAAAGCAGCACCAGGACATAGGATAAAACATCAAAAGTGACCGGTATGTTCCTGGTCAAACAATAGGCTGGGTCTTACTGTCCTGTGCATGGAGTAAGGTTGCCTCAGATTACGTACACCTAAATTGGAAATGCCTTGCAGAATTCCCTCTTTTTCTATAGTTTTGGGGTTTTTTTCTTTTTGGCCTGAGTGTGACTTTAGCTACTCTTCAATGATGAGACCTGGCACARGTCACCATTGCAACCACTGTATAGCTCAGTCTAGTGCATCCTGGGACTAGGATTACTTGTGAAAAACAGGACTGTTGTCATTTTATTGAATCAAGGGCAAAATTGCTAAAAATTAGGATTGTTCTTATTTTTATCAGGTTAACTTGCATTTCTTTTCTGAAGTTTCTCTAGAAGAAAACCATGGTATAGGGAATCACCATTTTCTTTCAGGTGTCCTCATGAACTAGTGACAGAGAGAAATTTAGAAAAAACATGATCTTTACAACATGGCAGCATAACTATTCCCTGGCTACTTAAGGTGGAGGAGGAACATAATCCACACAGACAACTGTAACAGTTCTGCAAAACCTGCTTTTCCTCATATACAAAAACCCCAGTGATGTAATGATGAACCTAAAGTAATTACAGGATTTCTTAAGTTTCTCTCCCATCAGCAACAGGTAAGTGGACACACTCCCCCATACTGCTACTTTATACTCTAGATGAGATGGGGATTACAGTTTTCACATTCTTTTTGTTTGGTTTTGTTGGGGGGTTTGTTGTTGTGGTTGTTTGTTTGTTTGTTTTTCTGAAGATAGCTTGGAGATAAAAATGGGTTCTGCACCTAGCTCCGCATTCAGATAGCATGCCATCCATTTTTAGCCTGGTAGGCTATATGAAAACAAGGTTTACGCAATCGCCCTGCCTCTCTGTCTGTGTCCCAAGTTCCGGTAACTTTGAAGGTGTTAGCCAGTTTCAGCTGAGTTTGAGAGATAATAACGTTTATACAAGTTTCACAAAAATAGATAACCAGGCAGAGGACACACTAGGGATTGAGCATTTAGGAGTTAACACCTAATAACTTTCTATCCAGTCAGCAAACTTCTACAAATTTCCACTTCTTAATGTGGCAGCCTGCATGTTGCTGCCAAAATGCTCCGCAGGAGAAGATGCTAGGTATACGCAGTCATAACAGAAAATATGATTATATTTCAGGTAAATAGTCCGCCAACCAAGTGGCAAATCCATAGGAAGCCAGGCTTCATTACCTTCAATGTTCACAGAACTAGTAGCTTATATTTCTGAAGGATGAAATAAACTTGGGCAGTCTGAAGTTTCTTCAGATAACCAATGCTAATGGGTTGTTATTCATCGTGGGGGGGAAATCAGAAGCAAATATAACTCTTTGCTGGTATTTCTAAGGTCTACATCTCTTGCAGGTGCTCACAGGACCTGAGAGGCTGCACACTGGCATAACTGGCTGCTACAGGGATGGCTAACTTCAGCCCTTTCAAGGACCTGACTCTCTTATCATATCCCAGCCACAAAACAACTTGAAACCAGATTCATCACTTGGATTTCTTTACTGACATACTATCGGAAATATAAACTGCACCCGTTTAGTGATCTATGAGAACTAAGAGCTTATATTACTTGCAGCTGTCCCATAACTCAGTCCAAAGGTGATGATCTCAGCTTCTCTGTTTATGCTGTTTCCATATCATATCCCTCCTACCAGCACTAGTATTGCATACCACCCCTCTACCATGCCTTTCTGAACTGATTAATTTCTGTGTCTGTGTTTAAGCATGCAATCCTCATCTAGACATAATCTATTCAGTTCATGAACCAGCAATATTGGATGTCGTGCAGTCTGTACTTCCTTACTGTGAAATACCCTTTCCAGCATCACAGGAAGCCTGTCTTGATTAGCCCAAGCTCAGTGGCCCATTTCAGTAACACTTTTAAGCACCTTATCACATATTTAAGCACTTCTAATGTGCTTCTAATGTGTACATCTTCTTATCGCATATTTTTCATGTTTTTCAAGCCTGCATAGTGGGTGTGACACTTTACCTTTATATCATTGTTTATTCTCAGTTTTCATTGCATTACTTTAGCCTATAGCAAATAAATTATATTTAAGGTGAGCTTGAGAATTTATGGACGAGCTTGAGGCCACTAATGGGTAAACCAGATCCTTCCAGTGTTTCAATTTCTCCTTCTAACATGGTATCTTTAACACGTACTTTCTAAGCGAAAATAACACAAAGCAAACAGATATCCAGAGAGATGTTCCCTTTCATCATGACAGCTTTGAAGAGAAAAAAAAAAAACATTCCGTTTGTGTCAAATCTACAGAGGAAAGGCTATGGCAAATAGTGAGAAGTCTTTAATAGGAAACATCCCTATTGATTATAGTAACAGAGAACTATCGCTAATGCCCATGCTGATTTCAACTGTTGCTTCTATTATGGAAAGCGAAACATTCTCTTGGGTAACCTCGTAACGTTCTTACCTGCATGGGGCCTTATAGATTAGTTTGAGGGCTGGAAGCATTGGGTAAAAACCGCTGCAGCCTAAGGTGCAAAATTCTGATTTGATCAAAATCTCCATGCTAATTACAATTTGCTAGGAATATTTCTCTTGAATAAATTTGTATTGAGAGAATTTGTCAGACTAAATAACTCTTGAGTTGCCAGAACTCAGTGTGACCACCCAAAGCTGTTCCAAAAACCTTTTTGCTAGACCTTTTCTGGCATATCCCCTGTTGTGTGATGATTTAGGTCAACGTCCCTGGCTGCCACTATTGTTTGAAACAATTTAAAAGCAAAGACTTGGTGTTCTCACTTTCTGTTTTGACAGCTGGAAGCTATGACTATTTTTTACACCATTCTTTGTGCTCCTTGGATCGATATAAAGTTGAGCCAGAACCAAAAGCCAATAGCCAGTGAAACTAATAGCTAGGCCTGAGCCTACCAAATTCACATCATTTGGCATTTGCTGGTGCTCTGAAGCAAGATACAAAAACTCCTTACAGGTCCTGAGCATGCCAGGGATCTATTCAAGGTATCTTACACACATCATTTTGTAGTTAGGAACCCACAAAGTACCGTGCCGTGGTCAATCTTGCTGCACAGAGAGCTTTGTATGGGCACCTCAGGAACCTTGAACAGTGATGGGCCAAAGACTCAGATGAAGGTCTGCCAGAGGGACAAGGGATGTGCCAGCTTTTGCCAATACTGTCAGGAGCTTGACCATGCCTGGCTAGAGAAGTAGAGTCAAGCCACCAGCGAGCAGTATGCAGGACTCTCCTTTACTTGCACTGGATAATGAAGGCTGGGGACTATTACTAGMCAAGACCTCTTGAACTCCCAGAAAACACCAGGAAGTTCCAAGGATAAAGGGAATAAATGGGCCGGCATTGGCCCAGGTAAAGATACACGCAGAACTTTTTTCTCTGAGCACATGTTTGGGTGGGGGAAGATTATTTTCTGTGCTGATCATTTCCTGGACCTGCAGCCAGGTGCCGGGCACGCTGCCTGCAAGGCTGTACTGCAGGTGGTCTCACACCTGCACCAGCCCTGGGTGGCTGCTGGAGGCAGCCTGTCGCCTCCCGGCCTCTGGAACAGCCTGGCGCCCTGCCCCAGTCTCGTGATCACCCCAAGCTGTCATAAGGATCTCGCTTCCTTATCCTCTCCCTTGAGCCCTGCTCCTATGCTTGCCCTTGCACTTTGATATGTGGTCTGAATCACGAGGTTTACCCCAGCCTGATTCATTCCTGCAGCCTGCAGAGGCTCCCAAACCAGGCAGAGCTCCTCCCTGGTCCCCCAGCTTCCTTCATCCCATGCTGCATCCCCTCTGTGCAGCTCTTGTCCCTCTGGTACCCCCACATCCCCACAGAGGAGTGGTCTCCCGTGTTGCCATAGGCATTGGGTAATGGTTTTCATGGACCAGATGTAGGCACACACAGAGCAACCATCACAAGTTACTCACTTCCAGTGCACTTCATTTTGCTCTGGAAAAGCGCCTGGAGAACATCTCACGGCCTATGCCCTGCATAAACATCAGCTGCACAAGCAACCTTGTATAATGTGACATGAGTTATAAACCTGAATTGCAGCGCTAGTGTCTCGTTTCCTACACCTTTTTTTTGCTGACCTGCCATAGCTTTCCTTGCTCGAGCATCTCGTTTCCCCCGGAGCACAGTGTGGCGAGTTACTTCCACCCGAGCTATCAAACAGGGAACAGAAAATAACGGCGGTGGCTGTGAAGGTACCACGAAGTAAACTCAGTTGCGGAAAGAAAAATCCCCGCTTCTCTCCTGTGATAAACGCAAGCCAGAGCTTACGTGGAGGAGGGGGAGCACCCAGCTGCAGGCAGAGCCGCGAACGACTGCTGACAGAGGAACTCAGGGAGGAAACCCGCTCTGCCCTCCGCCCCTTCGCCGCGGAGAGGGGCTGCGCCATCTCCTCATCTCCCTGTCCCTCACCCTTGCTTCTACCGCTGCCCCTGGGCCCGGGAGCACCCCTCAGCCCGGGCACCGCCTCAGCTCGGGACGGCGGTTTCTGTGCGATTCCCGAGCCTTCCGCCGGCCAGGAGGGCAGGCCCGGCCCGGCCGGGCACCAGCAGCCGCTGGCGCGGCGCCCAGCGCCGAGGGGAACGGCGGGGACCCCCCGCGCCCCGGCGCCGGCCTCCGCGGGGAACTGGGCCCGACCTCGCCCGCGCCTGACAGCGGCGGGACGGGACGGGACGGGACGGGACGGGAGCGACGCGGCACCGCCCCCCGCCGCCCCGCGCCTGCGCACGCACCGGATCCGGGGTTTAGCGCCAGGGCAGCTGCGTCGTACCTGGAGCCTCCGGTCCAGCGACCCCCGCAGCTCGCCCTCCCCCGGCCCGGCCCGCGGAGCCCGCGCCGCAGGTGGGGAGGGCCGCTCCAGCGGCGGAGGGGAGCCGGGGGCCCGCGGCAGGCCTGGGGCGGGAGCCGGGCCGAGCCGAGCGCGGCCTGTGGCTGCGAGGCCCTGGCGCAGCTGGGCGCCGGGCGGTGGTCCGCGGCGGTGGTTCGTGGGCTTCGGCGGGGCCTGGGCAGGCCCTCGGCGGTGGTTCGTGGGCTTTGGCGGGGCCTGGGCAGGCCCGCGGCGGGGCCTTGCTTACTGCGCCGCTCCGCGCCGAGACCCCCGCCCGCCGGCGGGGCGGGTGCAGGGGCCCGCCCGGGGCAGCCCGGCAGCGGCCGAGCTCGCCGGGCCGTGGTCCGCGCCCGCCGGCTGGGAACTTCGCCATGTTTGCGAGAGCAGCTGCCGCTCTGGCTTCACGGGCGAGAAAATCCGTAACTCTCAGGGAGATTCTTGACTCCCGTATTTTTGGCAGCGCCAGCCTTACCGAGCAGGCTGTGCCTGAGAGGGGGGTCTCTAAAGGCGTCGTGGAAAGCAGCGCTGCAGGTGCCTGCCCGTGCTGAGCGAGTTTATGACTGCCAAGTCATTGCCTTATCTTGCAGTTTTCTGTTTTGGAGGAGCTTGCGGTGTTCGTGATTAAGCCACGGCTGATAGGGTGGAAGATGGTTGTGCTTAAAAATATTCTGCTGTTTTGAAAAAGAAGTACGTTTGTAACCTCAAGTTTATATATTTGCATATAAGGGGTAAGAATGCCACCCTGACACTTTGGAGAAGTATAACAATCTAGTTTAACTCTATAAAGTTACACTGAGGTTATAAACAAAAAGTTTTTTCCCCCGAGTCTTGCCTGTAACTCAGGATGTGGTGGTTCTGTATGCCTGGGACAGTGCTTGGATTTTGGCTGTGTACTACTTTGCTGCAGTGCCATAGCAAGCTGAAGGGCACAGTCTTAAACAAAAGCTGCTTACCACAACATTTTTTAATTTACCAAATTCTAATAGACTGTGAATTCAAGGAAACTCCAGACAAGTCCAAGGAGACTGGAGTATATACATCAGATATGAGGGAGAGACTGGGTCAAAGCACAGCTGTTAAGGAGGTGGGGTTTGAGACTTTGGTGACAGTATAGAGGCTGTCACGTGTGAAGGTAGTATATTCTCAGAACTACTACTGTTCAGCATATAAGTGCTGGATAAAAGAACAAAGTGTTCTTCAGTTTTGGTCAGCTGTGATAAGGTTCAGTGCTTGGTTGTGGTGGGGGAAAGCATGTTGGAGGAACACATTTCACTTGAAGGTGGCTGGCTATTTTCTCATCTGTGGACTGAGGCATGTCTCTGCTAAGTCTCTGGCAGTAGAACAACACTGTTAAGTTCTAATTATTGAAGCTCAGGTACAGTTGGCATTGGAGGATACATCTGCATTAGTATTTTAATTCAAATAAAGAGTGTACTCTTGAAATGAGTTCCCAATAAGCCTTGCTTGCTGCACTTTGGTTCACGTCACAGTGTGATCTGGGAGTGCATTAACTCTCTTACTTTTGGAAGAAGCTAAAACTAGAAGGTGCACTTCAGATGTGAGTGGGTGTTGTAGTCCAGACAAGAGCTAGTACGAAATAAACACACAAAAACATGTATAGTGTGGATGTTGGATCCTCAATAACTGTTTAATTCTACAGAGTTGCTGCTTGTTTTGTATTTAGTTGTTAATGTAGACATGGCCTGAGCCTACCATCCGTAGAGCAGGTGAGTTGAATACAGTTGTGGCACACCACCACCAGGGATTGATCCCTAAGCTTTCAGACCTATAACTGTGACAGATACTGCCTAAGCTGCAAGATTCAAGTTTCATAGCTTAAAGGCTGTAGGTCAGCTACAAGGAGAACAATAAGCAAAAACCCCACGTGGAATAATCGTCAACATTGTTGACAACTTCTTCAGAAAAATTTTTTCAAGAGCTCAATAGTTCAAATTTTTAATTCAACAATTTCCATTATGGAATGTCTTCCAAACTTAGAATGTTTAAAAAGTGCTGTAGCAGCATAAGGATAAATAGTTTTCCATCTTGTGAGGGTTTAATGACTTAAATGAATAAAATAATGCTGCATATTTGCTGAAACAATAACTGTTGGCATTTGTTGAACTACTTTTCCCCTCTTACATTCACCTAGCCTTTGTGGCAATATAATGGATTAATGTTGTGCTCATGTTACCATCACCGTATTTCAGATCTTTCTGTTCTGTCTTGAGTGGTTTGTTTAAAATATTCTGACTTGTTTTGCTCTCTTAATCTTCCTCGTAGGGTTTCCTTTCTCAGTGAACCAGCATGATAGTTACTAGCAGCCATTTTAAAAGTGCCACTTACAACGGAAAAACTGAAGTTTTGCATATTCTTTTTAAATCATCTTGTTCTTGTTCATCTTTAAATCATCTTGTTCTTGTTCATCTTAGAATTGGGTCTGTAGTGTGTGTAGAATCCACTGAAAATTGCAAACTTGCTTTCTAGAGCCCAGTCTTGAATTTTTTTTTTTTTACAAAGGTTAATGTGTTGTGTGAAAGTCTGTGTGGTAACAATCCTTTGAAAAGCACTGCTAGACTGCTACAGCCTTTTGCCAGCAATTGTATTGTTCTAACTTAGTCTCTCCTCGATCCCCCTTCAACCTGTGCATATGGGAGGATCTAAACAAAGCTCCCAGTTAGTTCAGGTTCTTACAGCTTGGGATTGACTCCAGGTTGACAGGACCTTAGCACTTTCCAGGTCTTACGGGATCTGAACAGAGGGCAACAGGAGTCTTGTCGGAGTCATGACCATAGACTAACAGTTACCTGATGCAGAGGAATAAATGCAAGCCATGTTTGAATCGTTCTCCCTGAAAGATTTCTTCTGACTTTTATTTTAGACATGGGAAAATCACTTTCTCACCTGCCTATGCACACGTGCAAGGAAGATGGCTATGATGGAGGCACAGTGTCTGATAATATGAGGAACGGGTTAGTTCACTCAGAATCGCAAAATGAAGACAGCAGATGTGGAGATGTATCACAATTTCCCTATGTGGAATTTACAGGAAGAGACAGCGTCACCTGCCCGACTTGCCAGGGAACAGGAAGAATTCCACGAGGTAAGTTTTCTTTATTTCTTTTTTTTAACCTATAATTTTACCTTATAGCCGTGTGCAGCTGTAACTATGACAATCCGTAACAAATTGGTCTCCTAGTCAAGATTAAGTTTTTCCATCTTTTTGACTTTTTAGCACTAAGCATTTTGTTACGATTACACTGAATGAATGAAACAAATTGAGTCAGCTTTGGCTGTTACCTGTTGGGTCATCTTCCGTCTGTACAATGCCAGTGTTCCTAGCTTCTCAGCTTTAAATTAGCATATAACGCTAGCCCTTGCAAGTTGAATTTGCAAACCTTTATTTTTGTGACATTTTATTGCATCTTTTTTAACTACTTATTTTAAACTATTTGAATTAATATATAACTTTGCAAAAATAGCTGCAAATACAGAGAGTGGGAAAATAGACCTGTGCTACAACATCTTTTCCCTGATCATGTATAGTGAATTTTCTTGCCCTCACTGCTATCAGTGCCCCTTGTTTTCCTTTACCCTCCCTTTGTCCCATCTGCCCCTACTAGGCAGAGGACCCCAGCTGGTAGTTGAAAATATATGGGATCTCTGGCTGCCTCGGGAAGGAGTAGGCTGCACAGCATTAGTCCTCATGCCGAACCATTTTGTTTGCTTGCTGCCCTCATCCTTTACTTTTCCTTTTCTTCTGATAAAACATTCTGTTTTATTACACTTCCCTCCTACATGATAAACCACCTGAATAGCTGTTTAGAAACAGACCTTTGAATGCAGGATATCTGAAACTGGGCAAAAGGAGAGAGTGGCAAATGCAGCGTGCCAAGGCACAGCCTTCTGCTTCAGCTGTAAGATCTTCCCTTTGATGGGGGGCAGGAACTGCTGAGAACGTTTCATGTCTCGTACTGCTTTGCTTTTGCCAGAACTCTTATCCAAAATAGATTATTGGGTGTAAAAGCTCTCAGAACTGATTTTGACCAGCAGCTCGGGAAAATTGGCTGATGTTTGGGTCATATTGTCCTTGTACATGTGCTTCAGTCAGATTAGGTTCTGGTATAGTTCAGAAATACTWCTGTCTTGCCTGTGAATAAGTGGCAGGGGGCACAGGGTATTTAAACAGTTGCAAATATCATAAGAGATTTGTGTTTTAGCTGCTAAACTTTGTAATACGATGTATTCTTTGAGTACCTCTGAATTCAGCAAATTTGAAGTGTGGAAAAGCTATGCAACTAAAAATTATCTTAACCAAAAGACTGTAAAGAAGGAAGTTTGTTCTGTTAGCTTGCTAACTTGAAATACTTGATAATATCAATGGCAAGTTTTACTCAAAATAGTGCTAGCTAAAATGCAGTATTAGCGGGATTCCTATGTTGAAAAGCTTATTTCTTTTGACTATAGGATTCTTGGATGTAATACTTAGACAAATGTGAGTTAATTAATTTATTAAACATTTTGCAGTAACTATTCAAAATGCATGTTGTCCATACATTCTATTGAAATAATGTGATTAAAGCTAGAACTTTACATGAGTTATTAGAACAAACAGGGCTGTCTTTTTAATTATTCCTCAATACTTGAGGAAAAAAAAAATCATGTTTGGGGTTTCTGAGGGGAGAGGGGAAAAATTAAGTGGTGACAGAATGACTGCATGACTAGTAGGGAAGACTGTAACATATGATATGAAGGCTAAACTGTATAATAAACACATGAAACTGCATTTTGTTACTTGGTGTGCTTATTTTGTCTGGGATAGAGTTAATTTTATTCAAAGTAGATAGTATGAGGCTATGTTTTGGATTTGTGCTGTTATGATTTAACCCAAACCACCAACTAAGCCCCACACAGCTGCTTGTTCACTCCCCACCGGTGGGATGGGGGAGAGAATCAGAAGAGCAAAAGTGAGAAAACTGGTGGGTTGAAATAAAGACAGTTTAAGTAAAGCAAAAGCCGCGCACACAAGCAAAGCAAAACAAGGAATTCCTTCACTGCTTCCCATGGGCAGGCAGATGTTCAGCCATCTCCAGGAAGGCAGGGCTCCATCATGCCTAACAGTTGCTTGGGAAGACAAATGCCATCACTCCAAATGTCCCCCCTTCTTTCTTCTTTATGTGCTGAGCATGATGTCATGTGGTATGGGATATCCCTTTGGTCAGTTGGGGTCAGCTGTCCTGGCTGTGTCCCCTCCCAGCGTCTTGTGCACCCCCAGCCTGCTCGCTGGTGGGGTGGGGTGAGAAGCAGAAAAGGCCTTGGCTCTGTGTGAGCACTGCTTAGCAATAACGAAAACATCCCTGTGTTATCAACGCTGTTTTCAGCACAAATCCAAAACATAGCCCCATATTAGCTACTATGAAGAAAATTAGCTCTATCCCAGCCAAAACCAGCAAGCTTGGACAGCTTTAGCTTTTCAGTATGATAAAGTATGGAAAGTAAGACCGTGCTGTTTTGTTCAAAGATTGAAGATGCTTCATTGAAGTTGAGATGAAAATGTGTTTTAAATTTGTAGAGGTTTCTTAGAAGGTTGATGTTAACATACTATACTACCTGCATAGTTAGCATGCTTTGCTCAGCTTAGTGATTCAGTATGGAATCACTTCTAAGTGGTTGATTAGCTAAGTGATAATGCTGGTCAAATTCTGCATTTGGCTTAAAAAGTGCAAATCTGTCTTGGTCTTGAGGCCTCTTCGTTCTCGTATAGATGAATCTCAGTTCCATTTTCTTGTACAGCAAATAGCAAAAGCTATAAAGATAGATGTGGTCCATGTATTTTCAACAGCTCATCTGAGCTTGTGTTTTATATTTCTGCTGTTAAGATATCCCCCTTTTAAAAATGCTGCCTAGTGAAGTAACTTGTTGCTTGGAGAAATTCCAGTAGATATTTTTTGGCTTTCAGGGTGCTGCAGCTCAGTCCCATGAGAAATAGTTGTATATACCAGTGATTTCCAGAATGCAGCGTATGTGTAACTTGTGTTGCCAAAGCCACACAAATTGATACATGTATTTGTTTTTAAACAAACCTGACTTCCGCTTTTCAGAAGAGTACATGTAGAATGCCTTCTGGGTCAGTTCTTACTGCCCAAACTTCTGAATGTTTTTTCCTATGACTTTATATGGTCTGGCATAGAGAGCTGGAAGCTGTTATGTACCTCCATTTCTCTCCAGGAAATGGTGCCAGAGGCATGCTGCCTCCTGTGTATGTATGCAGCACAGAAGCAGAATTTGTTGCTGTTTTGGTCTTTGTGGGCTTRGTGTTTTTTCCTCTGTGTTGTGTAAGCCATGATCTATTTCAGAAAGTGGCATAAGCTACAGGAGTATTGTACTTGGGCCTATCTGGAATTTAAATGTTTATCTTTAGTGTTTATTCTTTGGTGTTGGTAAATTAAAACGGGCACTCTTTGTTTGAAGCAACTGCAACAATACTTATTCTTTGTTTGTCTAAATTCTGAAAGGGTGTTTTTGTTTCCAGGGCAAGAAAATCAGCTGGTAGCATTAATTCCATACAGTGATCAGAGACTGAGGCCAAGAAGAACGTAAGTTAATAGTTAGTTGTGGTACATGAATCTGCAGTTAATTCTTCTCTTCTAATTAAAATTCAGCAATTTAAAGGAGATAGTGTCAAGAAGAATCAAGCAAAAATCACTGGAATGTTTTCTTGCATTCAGTGTTGAAAGAACCCTGCTCATGAGTAGTATTAACCTTAACTCTAACTCTTAGAAGGTTATTTATTAACAGGTGTGCATACTCCCATCACAGTATGTCTTATGAAGCTGTGTAATACTGTATGATCTCTTCATGTAGATGTTTATCTAAATGTCTGCAGTAACTATGCAAGTATTTATGAATCTCTTTAGCATCTTAATTGATCTAAGCAGATATATCTTCAGTGTTAAAGTCTAAGTAAAGTGATAACTTCTTTGGGCCACTACTACAAAACAAGTGACCTAGAAATTCATTTGTAAAGCTCTGAGCAGCTAGCAAAATCAAGAAATTCACCATTCTGGTATAGAACTACTCCTTTTTTTTTTTTTTTTTTTTTTTCTCCCTCCTAGGATCTACTTAAAGGCTTAATTATAGTGCTCAGGGCTTCTTGTTCTGACACTTTTCCCCCCCCTTAATGTTTCATTGTTTCTATAGTAAACAGAAATGAGTGCCAGGAAAAAAAACAACTTCACATAATACTATCCTGGATCATATATCTGATGTAATACTAGTACAAATTTGAAATATATTACTTCAGCATTCTGATTTTGAGAAAATTGGAGCTGCAGTAGAGCCTTTTATGTGTATATTTTCTTATTATCATACACGCACACCCTCCTTTTATATTAGGTTAATTGTGAATTTCCTGTTCCTTAGCAGGAGTCTAACACTTTCCCTGAAAGTCTTTTATGACAAAGAATCGTGTGTAAAGGCATATAAGAACTTTATTCTTCTTTCTGGATGTGTTGTGCAAGAGTCCTGCAAAATGACAAAAGTTCTGCTATAAATAAATTCTAAGAGGAAGTGCTTATGTTTCAAAGCACATAAATATTTACCTCTTCCATTTTCCTCTTTTAAGTTACAAATGTTGGGATAACCACATGTTTTGAAACTTGATTTCTGACTTTTATACAAGAGTAACATCTCTGTTTGAGACATAGATGTGAAGTGCAGCATAGCTTTTTTTCCCCTTTTGGAAGCTAATGGAAGCTAGAAATAGACTGAACTAGTTGTATTGTCTAGTCATGCTCCTTATCACTTAAAAGAAAATAACATGCCACTGTTGTTTAATGTGCTTTTGACTCTGAAATGTGCTCTTTTTTCCTCCAGAAAGCTCTACGTGACTGCTTCTGTAATTGTATGTTTACTACTTTCTGGGCTTGCTGTATTCTTTTTGTTTCCTCGCTCAATCGACGTTGAATACATTGGTGTGAAGTCAGTATATGTCACTTATGAACAGGGTAGACGTATAATATACCTAAATATTACGGTAAGTCTAGCTATCTGTTTGGATGTTTGTAATGGATAAATGCAACAACAGATAGTACTGTGACAGCTTCATATACATAGAAATTGTGGTCTAGCTGGTGAGCTTAGTTAGTGCCTTAAGAAATACAAGCAGATACAATGACCAGTTTGAAAAATGGAACTACCTGCTATGGCTGGTTCCTGTAGCTATAGCTAATAGAGGTGTAGTTGCAAGCTGCCATTGGGTCTTCTGTTTTCATGGGAACAGTGACTTTGGAGTTCTCTGTGTCATTTTTGGAATAAGCGTTAAATGTGGTGTGTGTCTGTGTATATAGGAATGTTATTAAATGCTGTCCTGGTATTATGCATCTGTCAAAATTGGTTTTGAGGAAAGATGATTTCTTACCCACCTTAAAAATTAAAGGAGTTCTTTCCACATGCTTCTTGACTTCTTAGTAATGCAGTCAATACAGGATTGCCTAAAGACTTTTGGTGGAGTTCCTAATTTTAAATAAAGCAAAGCAGCCATGAGAGAGAAGGATCCTGTGATAGCTAAATTTCCTGGAAGGAATAATTGAGGATAGGAAGAAATGGTCAGTATTTGCAGTAGAGGGAAGGTGTGCAGAAGTTTGTGCTGCTTGATATATTTACAAAAAAAACTGAGAAAGGAGTTAAGTGATGGTCCCCTACCCGTCCTCCCCACACATACCCCCCCCCGCCCCCCCCCAAATCCTAGAAGGCAGGAAAATATACGCGTAAGTTCAGATATTACTGTCTCAAATTTAAAAATGGGTGCTCATAAAGATACACTGAATGGATAGCTGTTAGTGTTTTGTTTTGTTTTTCAGAACACACTAAATATAACAAACAACAACTATTATTCTGTTGAAGTGGCAAATATCACAGCCCAAGTTCAGTTTTCAAAAACAGTTATTGGCAAAGCACGGCTAAACAACATCACCAACATCAGTCCTCTGGATATGAAACAGGTAAATAGGATAGGCTTTCAAAGTTGAATATGTGTGAATCTTGGTATACAAATATACTCATTTATGTTTTCATTGTGTTTTTTGGTTTTTTTTAGATTGACTATATGGTGCCCACAGTCATACAAGATGAAATGAGCTATATGTTGTAAGTGTACTCATCTTTAAATATCACATGGGCCTTGTTAAAAATTAAGATGGTGCTAAAAACAAGTTTTTTCAAAGTCAGCGGAAATGTATTTGCAGAGATGTTGTGGCATTTTCTTTGTATGAGTTTAATAGTACTGAAAAATACTTAAGCTATGGTTGCAATAGTTTCATATAGTGGCTTGCTGTACTTAGCTCTCGGCTCTTTGAATGGTATCTCTATCCTATCCCAATGTTTTAGGCCTTGGCAATAGCTAGGACTTGCTGCTTTGGGGGACAAAAGTGCAGGTGTGTTCCCCTAACACATTCTGTAGTAGCTTTGCCACAAATTTCTCTGGTGGGAGAGGGAGTTTGTATTTAATTCTATGGAAATTAGAGGCTAATTTGTATTTCTGTTCTTTGGACCATGTGTGTACAATGGTAAGCAGTGTTTACCGCCTGTCCTTCAAACTTTAAGCTGTTTTATTCATAGCTTCTGAAAGTTCATTTGACCAACAGACTTAGCTCAGTATATCTTGGTAACAAAACCAAATGTTAGTTCTCTTGCACTGAAATGCAGACTGAACAAAGAGTTAACTACTGAGACTTCAGGTCTGTGTGCAGTTCCAGTGGATGCCAGCCCCTTTGGGATGGGAGAGAACCTTATAGCTTTGAAGTGTTGGAATAAATTGAAATAGGTATGGGGTATGAAATAGCAAACTGGGCACTAACTTTAAATAAGCAGAGTGTGTTGTACTTCTGTCACCTCTTAAAGGCATGTAAGTTAGCTTTATGTAAACACTGAATCCTGTGAATCTGCTTATCCTTTGGATGCATGAGGAATAAAAAAATGCGGCCTTCATAGAACTCATGCCGATACCTACCTAGTCGTGCTTTTGGTGAAGTAATGCATTGAAACTTCTTTCATGGTCAGTACTGTGGCCTTAACTTCAGTAATGCTGTTGAGTATCTGTTCCCAATAGCTGCAACTTTTAACTGCAAGCTGGTGACTAACCTTAGAAAAACCTGGATGACTTTGGATGTGTAGAGAGATGCGGACGGGTAAAAGCTGCTCTGCCTGTGGCCTGAACTAAATGGATTTCAGGCTCTTCTGCTTGTTAGCTGCAGCCTTGGCAATAGCGTGGAACAATGATGCGCTCGCCGGTCTAGCTTGGAGGTAGATTGTACAGTCTTGGAGTAGAGGCAGAGAAACTGTCATGTGTCAGTGCCAGCAGTCTGTGATGTGGACTTGCCCTCCTTCAGGACAGCAAGTGTTAGTGAATGTTACTAGAAGAGCAGACTAATAGGTGGTTTGTACACATGTGAAAATACTCATTGCTTCAGCACAGTTGACACTAAGCATGGACTATAAATGGTAATGACACCCATAACTATAGAAGTTTATGTCAGTTAAGGATCTAAGTTCTTGTACAGGCTGATACAGCAAGGTCCTACTACCTGAGTAGCGCTCACTAGCTTTGTTGTGATGTGTTTAAAATGTACTAAACAGAATTTGAGCCACACACAAAACTACAGCTGTTCATTTTCTCCAGGTTTTCTGTATGTTGCATAGTTGGTATTAGTTGACCTCCCTGACCTGTTGACAGTTATTGTTGTTGATGGGTTTCTGCTCTTTCACTGCATTGTGAGTCTCAAAAGCCTGGGTTTGCTGTGTGGGGCAACCCTGGAGACAGCAAGTGAGCTTTCTTAGTTTGAACACCCCGCCAACATAGCTTCAGCTGGTCTTAGTGGGGTTTTGTATTTGTTACCGTGTTTGGGATTTTTCTCCACATGCAAATATTTAACTTTCCAGTGAAGGCTGTGGGATAATCTTTGTAATACAGATAGTATTGTGGGTTATAGCATAGGGGGTTGTACAGTGGATCACATTTCAGTGTTTCCCCAGCTAGTCAGTTTAGGTCTTGTATTACTCATAACTAGCTAGTTGTTCAGATCCTGGAGATTAGGAGGATCTAAAATTAGGTTAGGTTGAATACAGGAGATCTTAGAGACCTGAAGTGTCTGCATGCAATCATCTGGATTCAGTAGACCTGTATGAAGAAATGAGCATACAGGGCATTTCCACCCATTTATTTTGTAAGGCTGGCTCAATGTGGAGTTCACCTTCAATGTAGTTTCCCAGCTACAGTTTTGTGCTGTGTAGTGTGTTTGGCTCTTGGGTTGTTGGGTTTTTTTTGTTGATTGGTTTGTATGTTTTGCTTTTTTAAAACAGATTTATTTCCAGATAACCTGGACTTAAAAAAACAGTATGCCGATGTTGTACCTCTCTGCTTGTGAGCCAGTATGTGCTGTTGGATAYGAGGTGGCTTTATATTGTGTTACAGGTTGTCTATATTTTGGATTAGAAAACTACAATAACTGAGAGTATCTGGCATTATGGTCTAACTAAATCCTGGTTTAGGCCTAGCAGGAAAAAAATCAAGGTATTTGTCATTACTGTAGATACCGATATAAACCAACTTTTAATACCGAACTGTTTTATTTGTTTTTTCATATAATTTGAATCACCTGTGTTCATTCACTGTTTAATACTTCATATGTTTGTTGGTGCTGGGGAAAAGAATGACAATGGCATGCAAATATTGTGGGTGGCTGCCATGCAATCTTGTTGCACTGATCACATGCCTTTCATTCCAGAGCTGATAAATTTGTGACCAAGAGCAATTGATTTCAGGAGGGGGGAAAAGCATACACTTACATAGTGCTCTGTGTGACTGGTATGTAGGTGCATGTCAGAAAGTGTAAGTTTGAAAAGGTATCTTGCAATAAAACAATAACTCTGACAATAACTTCAAAATATCTGCAGATTGGTTAAAGGTCACTTTGCATAATACAGAAGTGGATGAGTGCCAAAAAAGGACTTTCCTAAGTTCTTTGTTTTTTGAGCAAGAATAGCAAACCCTCAAGACTCTTTTTTTCACAGAAGTTGCTGCTTTTACATGAAAAGATGCTGAAGTTGGAGTATCATTGTTCTTTTGTTGTAAATTTTCCTTTCTGTGTATAGATTTGATAAGATGAAGTGAAATTGCAAATTATGTCTATATCCCTTCATAGTAAAAGTCGTCATCAGTGACGAAGTGGTATTGACATGCTTTAATGTAGTTGTTCAGGTTAACTTTGGTTAGCTTCTGAAAGATGGAGTGACCACTGTCTCACAGGACACTTGTTGGCAAGCATTATGTGTAAGCAAGCTCATGTGAAAGCAAGACTATGTATAGAAAAGTAGACCTAGGTGAGTATACAGTCACAGGCAGTGTTTTTCAAGTGTTTTAGTTGCCATTGCTAGCAACTCTATAGTCTCTGTATACACAGATAGCAGAATTTCCAGTTGAAGCCACAATTGTTGCTTTTTAGATAATTACCTGTAAAAGCTTGATGCAAATCTAAGAATTGTTTTTCTTTTTTGCAGTGACTTCTGTACTTTAGCATCTATCAAAGTGCATAACATAGTAGTGATGATGCAGTAAGTATGGAAACTTCCTATTTGTTGGAAACAACTTTAAAAGCCATGTGATTTTCATTGAAATATTACTCAGAAATACTTAATGCTGGAGTCTGTGCATCATAGATAAAATGAAATCAACTTGTTTTCTAGTGTAGTAGCTTCATAGTTCTTGAAACTGAACTGCGTCTTTTGACAGGTTCTGGTAGTGTAAAGACACTTGAATAGCCGGAACTGTTATTACTGTATCTGCTTTGCAGTTGGGCTGTAGCCATGGAGCTACTAAGGTTTCAAATACTTTGAAATGAGTTTGTATATCAGCCACTGTTCAAAAATTGCTGAGATCTTCATGATCTCAAGGCAGTTACAGGCTCCTGGTACTTTGCCAGAGTCCGCTTTTTGTGACTGATTGCATAAATAGCAGCATGGTCGGGTTTGTTTGGGGGAGTGGGTGGATGGGAAGAGGTGTAGGCCAACCATGGCTTTGCTCCTCTAACCATTATTTGCTTTCTCCTTGAAGGTATTAATGAGTAAACCTCAGCTTTACCATTTTCTTTAGGGAAAAAAAAGTCTTTGCTCAGGAAAGCAAATGTCTTTCATGGAGAAAACCTGTAGTCGTAAACTAGAATTGTTTTAACTTTATTTAAAACTTTCTTCTTAATAATAATATATATTTTGTTCCAAAACTTTTTCCTTAAAAACCCTAGTAACGTAGAAACACTGATCTTTAGAATAGGGAACTCACGTTCCTTACAAAACAAATCTCTTCTGTTTTGTCTTTTTAAGAGTGACGGTGACAACCTCTTACTTCGGCCACTCTGAGCAAATATCCCAGGAGAGATACCAGTATGTGGACTGTGGTGGAAACACAACCTACCAGCTGGGCCAGTCAGAATATTTAAATGTACTTCAGCCTCCGCAATAAAAGCACCTGTTGGTTAGTGTGGAATGACTGCTGTTGATGCTTGCAGAGATCCTTCAAATAGGACTGGTACTACGTGAAGGGGAGAGTATGTGCATGTAAAGCATAGTGAACATAGTGACCTGTTCGCTTCAGGTGCAAGGAGGGAAAAAGTGCAAAATGTATATAGATGCACTTGTTAAATGTTGTGTTTTCCCCTTCTGTTTGCTTTCTATTACTGTAAGCACTTCTGTCAAGTTGTGTGGTGGGAGGGAGAGGGGAAATATCAGATTCTTGAATTGAATTGGGACCTTTCCTTACAGCGTGGTACATCAACTTAGAGTAACTGTGTGTATGTCTGTGTTTAGGTGAAATGTGTCACTAATGAGCATTTTAGAAAAATTGATACTCATAAATTTTAAGTTTATACTTCAGTTCTTGATATTTGACTATTGAAACTGGCAGTATTACTACTTAAGTAACAGATTACTTTGAAGTATCTGGGTGTGAAACTTCTATTAGTAAACCAGTGGCGATAGTTCTTTATTTTGGGATTCTGCTTTTCATTTGCTATACGTGATTAGGGGTGACATGCAGTCTGTGAAAGCCAGGAAAGCTCTCTTGGATGGCACTGTACTTGAATGTTTAGCTTCTAGAATCTGGCATCTTTTCATCCGTATTCCCTCCTACTACCTCTGGGATGTTATAAGGACAATGTACGTTATTAGATTTAAAGTTGGGTTTAAAAACAAAACAAAAAACAACCCCCAGAATCATTACTGACAAAGGAAAAATTCAAGACTGTTGAAAATGAATGGGTAAAGACTTTGACGGTATCATTCTACTTTGTTTTTTAGTGAACTTTTGAGTACAGCTATTAAAATCAAGATTGTGCAGTTGGAACTAGGTGGGAAACTGAGCATGGGTTTGGGCATCTTGATGTAAATTTTCATAATTTTTATTGTTTTAATATACTGTGTATCTATCTACTTGTGTTAATATGTTGGGGTGTGTATATTTAGTGTGCAGGCTCAGTAAGCAATGCAGTAGTTATCTGACTCTCCAGAGCACTCACAGTTCACATCAAAGTTAATGTAAGGGAGAATAAAGCAATTCTTTCTGTAAGACTAGATGCTGATGTAATCATGAGACTGACGTATAACAAAGCTATTAAATAGTTTTAGTAGGATAGTTTGCACAGTGACAATTTCTGGGGTTGTTATCAAACATGGTGATTGTAAATTTTTGGGTCCAAAGTTGCTTGACTTCTGAAGGCTGACTGTTCTAAGGGTTAGGTACAAAACTTTTTAATTAACTAGATTAGAATTGTTTTATTTCTGAATTAGATAAGATGCAGCTGTAAGAAGCTATGATTGAGACTGTTGCATTGTAATGAATAATATATTTTTTAAAATAGATGTTGCAGTTTTTATGCTGCCCATCTCCTGGAAATAAGCTATATAAAATGAATTGGCAATAAACACTATGGAGAAAGGCTGCTGAGTAACTTCTTGCAACTAGCAATCTCTTATGCACCAGTACTTCAGTGAAGATACATGTCTATATTACTCTTTTCTTTATCGGCCTTTCTTAGGTGGACCTAATTGGGTAGGTGGGGGAAAGACTATCGATGATGCAAGACTGATTTAAAAGAAATCAAGTAACGATACAAAAAACCCTCCTCTGTTTGAATGCAATGAGCACTTACTCTGAATGTCTATGAAAAATTGTGGAACCTAAGCTGTCAGTTTCTTACAGTTGTTGGTAAGAAGAAGGTGTCAGCTTTTAGCTTTGGAGAACTTCTGGAACTGAAACAGTCAATTCTGATGACTTGCTGTAGTTATATTCTGAAAATTACTGTTGAATCTGGGCACTTAAAAGTAAACATTCTTTATTACAGCTTACAGTCATAAGGGAAACTAGTTCACAATTGACTCTAATCTTCCTGGAGTATAGATGAGGTTCAGTCCTGTGGCTGATAAAAAGCATACAGAAGCTTGTCTGGTAGTCTGAAAATATATAGGTGATAACTGAAGACCAGGACAGTGGGGAGCTAGTTAGAAGCAGAGGTAAACACTACTATGTTATCTGTTGTCGAAAGAGTGGATGGGGTAGGGAGAGAATTCTGATTTAAACCATGTGAGATCTGAAGTCAGCCAGCAAGTGATACGGGTTTTTTCTTCTACGCCTAAGTATTTACACCGAGAACGTTGGTTTTGTTTGTTTTGGATTTGTTGTGTTGGGTTTTTTTAAGTAGCAAAAGAAGAAAACAGCTCTAGGCCGGTATTTGTATCAGTTTTAAACAAATTTTTCTTCAAAGGATAAAAGGTAATCCAAAATAACTGGAATGGCACAATGATAAAATTATTTGGTGACAGTAGCGAACGCTGCTTGAATGAGCATGGCAGGGGGAGGTTACACTGTTTATGCAGTGTTGAGACTCAGACTGACCTTTGAAAGTTTGGCAGACATGCTGAGCAAAATACATACTTAAATCTGCGGACCTTACACTGCATGAAATGTGTGGTATTGGCTAATTTAAAATAAAGAATTATGAGTGGAATTATTCTTTCCATGTATGTGGCAGAAGGGGGAAGATGCAACTCTTAATTTTAATGTCTGTCATCTGGTATATGTAATGGATGTAGACTTAACTGAATGACTAAGAGTTCTCAAAAAAATAAAGGCTGGAGTAAAGATCCTATTGATGAATCCTCAAATTAAGTCAGTTACAGGAGAATCAAAAGCTTAAGGTTCCACGTGTGCTAGTATGTCCTTGCAAAACAGTCAGCATATTACTGACCAAACAAGGCAAGATTTTGAACTTACCTGCTTATCTGAAGAGATGTTATATTAAAATTAGTAGTGAAGACATCGTTTGAATACTTACCTTAGACTTGTTTCCAAGCTCAGACACAGAAAATCATGCCAAGGGAGCAAAGGAAGTCAGTATTAACTCACATAACTTTGTAAACAAGCTATGAGAATAGATCCAAGTGATAGACCTGTAATTATTTGACATGTATTTTTTAGTTTGATTTTAAAATAAAAAAGGCAAGCCTTTCAGTTCCCTATAAATCAATAAGCACAAATTTTCTCCAGAAGGTCAGCCTGAAGAATTGTACTTTTTTTGTTTGTTTTCCTGTGTGTGAGATAGTTTCTGAAGGATTTCTTCTGAACTGATTCATATTTCACTTATAACTTCCCCATAATCCTCGAATGCTATCAAATACATACATACTGGCATTGTAGTGTTATGTTTCAAGGGATTTATTTCTAGTATAATTCTTTTCACTTGACTTGTTTGTAGCAATTCCTGTACCAAAACCTATTGCACTTTAAAATGGAAGCTCTGTTAGTTATCTCTTAAAACAGTGGTCCAGATGTTGCACTGTAATGGCACAATTGAAAAACAAAACTCAGTGTATTTTGTATAGAATAACTGTAAAATTTCAAAATTATAACTTAAGGTAAGTTAATATGGAACACTTAAATGAGTAAAAATGTTGGCTAGTTGGCCATTCTGACCTGGAGAACAAAATTATTTTACATTTTAAATATGATGCTTTAAAAATAAATGAATTAATAAAACCACCAAACAAACTCAAAGATCTAACCATCAAATACCCATTTGGAGAGATTTAAAGGGAAGTGCTTTTACTAAAAGATGTAGTACCTGACACTTCCTCTTGAATTCCTGGTTTGGGGAAAAGCCTGTAGAAGCTCATTCATAATTTGTTTACTTATCTTGATATTTAGGGGATAGTTGCTTAGTTCTTAATCTTTTGTGAAGACAAGCATAACTACCTTTTTCCTGTGTGGTATAACTTTGAAGTTCTTAATGCACTTCTCATGTGTGCATGACCTTGATATTAGCATTGTGGTGTTTGTATTTTGCAGCCTTATGTTGGCAGACTTAAGTACACGCCTTAGTTGACTTTGCTCCAATTTGTCCTTGAAGTTCTGCAAGTGAATAAATTTTTTCATAGCGGTACATTGCTAACATGACTGGGCTTTTTAGTGTGTGGTGTATAAAGCTAACCATTTAAACACTGAATCTCTAAGTGCTTGGATTGAACTGTTAAGGTCTTTAACCATCTGACTGAAGTGTTGTGCCCTCGTGATGGATAGGATGGTGCTTAGGGTAGTATGAGGGAGATTTATAGATTCAGAAAACGTTAAAAGAAAAATAGTGTTGTTTCTTATTCAGCATTTAAGGCTTCCTTTTTTTTTTTTTTTGGTGGTGGTGATACGGGGGTTAGTTGTGGTTTTGCTTTTCTTCCCATCCCCCAAATCTGTAGTGGGACATCTGTCTGTTCCCAGACAGCATCTTCTGAAATGGGTGACTTGTTTCAGAGTTGGGCAGCTGCCTGAAGCTTAACATCAGTTGGACTGGACTTCGAGAGTTGAGAGATAAGTAAGACTAGCAGTAATACCTCTAAGAACTAAATTTTTTACTTGCCTGTCTAACAAAATGCCACAACCTTAGCAGTGCTTCCAGGCTTACTGTTACTTCTTGAAAGGGAGGGATAAGTAATGTAAGTGCAAGCAATGTACTTCAATAATGGACTAGTGCAACCAGCAAAACATTTGTTAGTGTTGGCCCTGATCATGCCAAAAATCTAGATTGGTTTCTTGGCTTTGGGGGGGCAGGAATAAAGCCCAAGCCAATACCCAACCAAAACATGTTGAAAACAATAATTTGGGTATGGCAAAAATATCCAGTGTTTGTCTACTTGAGAAGTCATCTTCCTATTTTACCTTTGGCTGGAGAATTCTGGTCATTACCAGAGGGGTAGTTTGGGGTAGTCTGTTCTGCTGCCCTACAGCTTTTGCCATGTAAACTTGCTTTTCTCTGCCTGTAGGCAGGCCTGTCAGACAGGAAAGGTTGTCTGCAAGGAATCTGTATGATTAAAGTTAGCATCCGGCCTTACAGGGTAACGCGAGACTGGTGGCGGTAACATACTGATCCTCATACTGTCCTCTTCCACCAACCATCATAAGGGTCTTACAACCTGGATGCATAGGTCTTCTGGGTACTGAAATTGCTTCTGCTTTGCATGGGCAGAGATATTTAGTGCCAGACATGCAAGTATATTACAGTGCCTGAATATTTTGGGTCTGACTGTCAGTGATTTAGTTTTTTGTTTTGTTTAAGGAAGCAAACTTAACCACTGTTAACATCCACTGTACAGAGTGTGCATATAATAGCTTGAGATATGTATAGAAATACTAATGAGTGATAACTATTTTTGTAACTTAAGAATCATAAACTGTTGTTCTTGTAACTGTGTAGCAAACAATCTATTAACTTAAGTATGATTAAACACTCTAAAAGTCAAGGTGTATTTGGGAATGACTTGTAGGACACAGAAGCTATCTTAATGTAAGTTAAGTGGGACAAGCGATCTTGTTTAGAGGTTCAAAATCTTGACTCAAAGAATGATATTAAATTTTCTATTAAAAAAAAAAAGCTTGGGTCATGTATCTCTTTTTTTTAAACTGACTTAATATTTTTCTCTCCTCCTTCCCTATCTCCCACAAGTTTTCCCCCTATCTCCCCATATTTTTCCCACAAGCTTTCATGTATTTTCAATGGTATGATTTCAATTTTTGTAATTATTGGCATTCCATGATGTGAAAACTTTGCAATCTACTTTTTTTTGATACTATGTTTTATTGTGTTAAGTCTGTAATAAACTGGAGTATCTGAAAGCTAAGCACCGTATGTGAATGGATTACTGTTGTCTGTCTGGACTACTAAAGTAAGTGAGTTAAACCTAGGCTGTTGTGGTAGGGTGAGCCCCCACCCAGTTGCTCATACACTCTTCCCCCTGGTGGGATGGTGGAGAGAATCAGAAGGACAAAAGCAAGAAAACTCATGGGTCGGGATAAAGATAGTTTAATAAGGGAAGAAAAGCTGTGTGCACAAGCAAAGCAAAATAAGGAATTTATTTCCTATCAGCAGGCAAGTGTTTACAATGGGAAGACAAACACCATAACTCCGAATGTCCGTCCTTCCTCCTCCTTTCCCTGAGCTTTTATTGCTGAGCATGATCCCATATGGAATATCCCTTTGGTCAGCTGGGGGCATTTGTCCTGGCTGTGTCCCCTCCCAGCTTCTTGACCACCCCAGCCTAGTCACTGCATGGTTGGGCAGAGGGGGGTTGAGAAGAGGAGGAGGCAATGAAAAAGGAAACCTCTGTGCTGTATGAGCACTGCTCAGCATTAGCCAAAACACTGGTGTGTTACCAACACTGTGTTAGCCGCAAACCCAAAACACAGAACTAGATGGGGTGCTATGAAGAAAATTAACTCCATCCCAGCCAGACCCAGTATAGCTATTTGCAAAGTTATTTTAAGGAAGCATGATTGCCTAAAAGCTTTAATCTTTAAAAGCTGGACACGGAAGACCATGGCTTTGAAACATTCAAAATATTCATAATGTTCAAATGTTACAGGTAGTCTTACACAGATGTTTTGGAACACCTTAGTGGGTTTTTTTTAAGGTTTCTCCTGGAGAAAATGATTGTGTATTCATGACTGCTACATTGGTTTTCTGGTATGGATAACCAATGGGGGTCTTAGTGTGTAGGGGTTTCTTTGGCTGTTTTGTTTCTGCTTGTGGATCTCTTTAAAAAGGCTTATTTTTCTTAAACTAAGTTTAGATGGGAAAATAATTACAGTTGTGCTTGCTATTTTCTTTTTCATATAGTTCTTTTTTATTCCCAGAGTTGTCATAACCATTGTCCAAACTTTCCTATTTGGGCAAGGCCTTTATTGAACACTGTAAATTGGAGAACAGTAACCTTTAAGCAGTATTTTGCTATGTATAAATAAGAGCTTGAAGAGATGTGAAGAACTGCTGCTCTCTTGTTCTACCTGTGTGGAGACAGGTAAGCAAAAGTATGTCTTTAGCAGTGAACGGTTTTATTTGATCCAAATACTTCAAACTACATCATCTGCATTCCTCTCCTGTTTTTCCATCTGGAGCAGGTAGGGGAGTACAAAGGCAAATTCCTACCAGGCAAAATTCAAACACCACCTTGTCTGTCTGTGAAGAGAATTAAGAGGGATGTTGTTTAACCCCAGCTTGCTCATTCTCCCCCTGGTGGGATGGGGGGGAGAATCAGAAGAGTTAAAAATGAGAAAACTTGTGGGTTGAGATAAAGACAGTTTAATAGGGAAAGCAAAAGCCGTGCCTGCAAGCAAAGCAACACAAGGACTTCCTTTACTGCTTCCCATGGGCAGGCAGGTGTTCAGCCATCTCCAGGAAAGCAGGGCTCCATCATGCCTAACGGTTACTTGGGAAGACAAACACCATCACTCCGAACATCCCCCCCTTCCTCCTTTTTCCCCCAGCTTTATGTGCTGAGCATGACGTCATATGGTGTGGGATACGCCATTGGCCAGTTGGGGTCAGCTGTCCCAGCCGTGTCCCCTCCCAGCTCCTTGTGCACCTCCAGCCTACTCGCCGGTGGGGTGGGGTGAGAAGCAGAAGAGGCCTTGGCTCTGTGTGAGCACTGCTCAGCAGTAACTAAAACATCTCTGTGTTATCAACACTGTTTTAGCACAAATCCAAAACATAGCCCCACACTAACTGCTATGAAGAAAATTAGCTCTACCCCAGCCAAAACCAGCACAAGGGAATACACTGGCAGATGGGAACAGGTAAACAAATGTGAATTTGGACAAATTTAAAGACCCAGAWGTTCCGGAACACCCAAAGTAGACTTTTTGAGATCTAACTACTGAAAGATCTGACATCTTAAAACGGCCTAGTTTTAAAGACCTGACAATGGCAGAAACTTCTGAAAGATTTTGGAAGTTTCCCTGGCTGGCTGTAGGTTGCTTTCCTTCTCAAAATTTCATACAGCTTTCTATATAACTGTAACTGAGAACATACTTGGGATATGTTTTTGTGCTAATATGTTTACCTGAGAGGATTTTGGGTACCCTAGTGATGAATGACACTAATTGCCTTCCAGTGTGAAGATGATGTCTGTCTGGCAACTTCCGGAATACCAAATCACACATTTAATTTTGCTAGAAGTCTCTTGATGTCAGATGAGGTAAAGATCCCTCTACATTTTTGTTTTGGTGGGTTTTTTTTTCCCTTTTTTTTTTTTTCTTTCCTTCTTCTTCTCCAGGAATTCCTGCCTCTTAAGCCTGAGAGCTGAGATGCCTCACTTGTGTTCCCTGTGTATGGGTAGCAGGTGCCACACAGTTTAATGAGCTGTCATGGGCACTATGGAGCAGACACTGCTCCATAATGGAGCTGCTTTTTCATGAGCCAGTGAATCACCTAATACAGTAAAACCAGGACTTGATTAAGGAGCTTCGGCATCACTGTAATGTAACATTTCACTGACTGCAGTTATGGATACCTGAAAAGTAATGATGTATATCATTCTTGAGAGGTCTTTAGGAAGTAATACTCCTAGCAGCCCTAGCAATATAGTTGAGGTCGAGAAATGAACATAATTTGCCTTTGTCTGACTTTTCTTCTGACAATCATACCACAAGACTGTTGTTCTCGTACTGGTCAGAGGAGTGATATAAGGGTTACCTTGATAGATGATAGTATCTAGAAAAATAATAGGTAAAGACCTACTGACTGTTTTTCATGAGTTCTGGAGGCTTATATACTGCTGGGATATATAAAATTTCTTAAACGTTAATTCTGTCTTAAATAGTTTAACTTTTGGGAATGTTAGTGGCTGTCTGCATGGGAATCCATTTAAGTGATTGAATTCACCCACTATAAACTTGTGACCAAATTTTACATTCAATGTGTTTAAACACGTTGACACAATCAGTGCAACTATTTCACTTTCCACATTGACACTAAATTTGTGAACTTTTCATCAAATATATGCCAAGAAATGTTAAAATAAGCCTTAGAAGTCAAAAATGTTGCTGCAGAATATAGATTCTAAAAACTTGCACCATCTACAACCATTTTTGCTTGCTGCCAATCCTGGCCCAGATATGGGGCAGAGTTGCTATTTCCATGCCACTTTTAATGTGCTATGTGACCTGACATGCCTGACTTCCGAGTGATTTACAATCAGGAGATGATCCTGGCTACTTTGACATCTCTGCCACCCTGTGTGGTGTGCCAGGATCCAGCTCTTTGGTTTTGGTAAATATTCTCGGGTGTCAGGACTGAAGTGTTGCCTTGTAGACTTCAGGATGGCCAGCAGTGTTCATGGAGGGTCTGAGCAGATTGAAGCCACTCTTTGATTTCTGGAAGCAAATTAAGCTGTTGCATAGACATACCCGGTGTCTTGCTCCTGCAGATGGCTACCAAGCTTGCCTTTGGTTTGTTCTCACTAAAAATGCAAAATAGTAGGACAGAAGGAAACTGAGACATAGAAAAAATAAAAGGTGCTAATCTTATGTTGCATGCTGACAACTACGCTGTTTGATATGCTAATACTTGAAAAATCCTATTTAAGCTGAAAGCTGGGCTTCTCAAACATGGGAGGGATTCAATTTCCTTCTCAAAAGAGCTGTAGAAATGCTGAATACAACTCAAGGTTACTTAGTAACCTTGATGAGACCAGCTAAAGCCAGGCGAAAAAGTATGCAGGGTGCTTTATTTAAAAAACAGAAAGAACGCCCCTGGCCCCTAAGACATCCCCTCCAAAAAAACCCCAACACTATTATTGCCAATTTATTTGTAGGGTTAACTGATTGCTACTTACAGTGCAGTCTGAGGTACTCTGGTTTTTATTCTGGTGCTGTTTAATCTTTATTTTGTAGATGGAAAACGAATCTGGCGAGGTGGGCGTGCGCTGCTGCCTTCCCTCCGTAGGTGGTGCCAGGAGCCTGCGGCGTATGCCGGTGGCAGCGGTCTCCTTAGCCAGGTGGGTGTCCTTCAGGTGATACTTGAGGGGCTGAAGAGTGCTCCCTGAGGAAGGGAACCAGGTTAAAAGTGTGTTTCTGCTTCCCAGTCCTTCACCGCCCACCCCACCCCAGTATTTAAGTGCAACCAGAAGCAAAAATAACCTTCCAGAAAAGAGCAGGGCTGTCCCAGTTGAACAGCCTTCAGTTAAGATGAAATGGAGACTTAATCTAATAAATCCAGTATATGACTTTCATTCTGAATGTGTGAAATATTCCCATTCAGAGGTCTATTTTGGATTTTAAAATGTAAGAGACCTGAGTATGTATTAACTGATTAGCAGTGAGAATACAGTGTCGATGCCGAGACGTTTAATTCAGTGAAAGATCTTGAGCAACCCCTGTTTGTGTCTGTGTAGCTACTTAAGGCTTACCAAACTCAAAATCTGTTTTTYAGATTTCAAATCTGTTTTCTCACTCTTCTTGTGATGGCCTGGTAGCCACAGTCTACTTTGACATTCAAGCTGAACTGTTTGAGGATTTTTTTTAATCCATTATTGCCCAGTTGTGCTCCTACTGTGTTTGCTCTCTGCCTATGGTATACCAGCAGTGAGTCAATGGTACTGACGATAGTCTTTTTCAGAACACTAGAAAAACGCTGCAGAGAAGTTTGACGCCAGGGTAGGCTGTGGGCTCATTCATACTCAGCTCAGTGTCTGCCAACACCCCAGGCCCTTTTCAGCAGAGCTGCTCCCCAGCCCCATGGTGCTCAGGCTCTCATTGCAGGGGTTATTCTTTCACAAGTGCAGAACTTTGCATTTCTCCTTGTCAAATTTCATTAGGTCCTTGGGGCCCATCCCTCCAGCCTGTCCAGGTCGCTCTGAATGGCTGCCTTCCCCTTGAGTGTATCAGCTAGTCCCCCCCAGTTTGGTGTCATCTGCAAACTTGATGAGTGTGCAGTCTGTCACCTTCTCAAGGTCACTGGTATGGTTGTTAAACAGGACAGGTCCTAGGACAGACCCCTGCCCCCAGTGAGAGTACTGCCCATTAACCACTATCTTCTCAGCCCGATCCTCCAGTCGGTTTTTAAACTGATTTATCTGTCCACCTATCCAGAACATAATGTCCTTGCTTGGATACAAGAATATTGTGAGAGATGGTCTTGAAAGTCATGCTAAAGTGGAGATAAATGACATCTACTGCTCTCCCTTCATCCGCAAATCCAGTCATGGTGGTCATGATAACACCTTCATAAATCTGCTCCAACTGCTCCCAGTCCACCCCCTCCTCCTTCCCAGGCATGTCTTCCAGGAAGACTTGCTCTAATTTTCCCAGTGAAGCTGACTGGTATGTAGCTCCTGGATTTTCCTTTTGGCCTTTTCTGAAGGTGAGGGCAGCATTTGCCTTTCTCCAGTTCTTTTGGACCTCCCTGGATCTCCAGAGTCTTTCAAAGATGGCAGAGAGTGGCTTGTGTGGTGAGTTGACCTTGACTGGACGCCAGGTGCCCACCAAGCCACTCTATCACTCCCCTCATCAGTACGACAGGGGGGGAGAAAATAAGATGGAAAAAAACTTGCAGGTCAAGATAAAGGCAGTTTAATAAAGCAAAAGCAAAGGCTGCACATGGAAGCAAAGGAAAACAAAAGATTTATTCTCTACTTCCCATCAGCAGGCGATGTCCAGCCATGTCCTGGGAAGTAGGGCTTCAGTACATGTAGCAGTTGCTCCAGAAGACAAACATCGTAATAAGGAATGCCCCCCGCCCCGCTTTCTCTTAGCTTTTATTGCTGAGCAGACGTTGTATGGTATAGAATATCCCTTTGGTCAGTTTGGGTCAGCTGTCCTGGCTACGTCCCCTCCCAAGATCTTGCCCACCTCCAGCCTACTGCTGAGGGGGGGATGTTGGAGAGACAGCCTTGATGCTGTGCCAGCACTGCTCAGTGGTAGCCAAAACACTGGTGTGTTATCGACACCTTTCCAGCTACCAATACAAAGCACAGCACTACGAGGGCTGCTATGGGGAAGACTAACTCCATCTCAGCCAGACCCAATACACCTTGCAAGGGTGTCAGCCACTTCTCCCAGTACCTCCGGATGCAGAAACGCAGAGGGCAAGCCCGTGCCTCCGGAACGGCGGCGAGGGGCAGAGCACGTGGGGAAGCGAGGGGTGGGTTAAAGGCCCCAGGCTCTCCTGCCACCAAGAAGGGGTTTCCAAACCCTTTCAAGAAGATGCAGTAGGACAGACTGGCAGGACCTGGGACCTTCTAGTAACTGCTGTGATACTTTTTGGCCTTTTCCCCATCACTAGCTGTGGGTTGGGAGTGGGACTCCAGGGTTCCCTTGGGAAGTGTGGAAGGGAGGACTGAGCTGGCTGGGAGCCAGGCATGTCTGTGCAGATGTGTGCAAACTCTTTCATACTCACTCAGCATGCACTTATTTTGGGTAACCTTGGACCTTGTAGTTGTAAGACTTGTCTGTATGGAAATATATTCTCTGCTTGTGATCCCCACCTTTCCTTTCTAAAAATAGTCTCTTCAAGTTGGTGAAAGGGAAGGAGTGCCAGTACTCCTTCAGCCTCATGCAAGAAGTACATGCTTGAGAAAAGGGAAAATTTCAGTGTGGGAATATTTGGGATAACCAAAATTGATTGCCAAAGCACACACTTGCTTTCAGGCAGAAATATTGGAATTATAYAATTACCAATTTCAAAATTACTCTATAAGAGACTGATGTAATATTTTAATTCCACATTAATCAGCATTACCTTTTGTCCTGCATGACCCTTAACTGCCTCTGAATTCAGCAGGTTTGGATCTTCCTAAACCTAGACCTGTGCAAGGTCACTATAAATCCGTGGGAGAGGATGGTACCAGCACAGCAATTAGTATCACTACCATTATATTAACATGAACGTTGGTAGGATCAGATAAATGTGTGTTAGACATAAAGGTGCTTATGTGAGATACTCTGTTCACACTTCTGGACTAAGAAAACATTGTTAAGAGATGATCTTGGTTAAAAGCAATAGCTATGGACTCTGTCCCAGGGGCACCTCTGCTATTACTGAGGCAGCTCCAAGACCTCATCACTATACATGTTTCCCTTAACATGTCAGAGTGATGGCTTTAAATACGTATTGTGTTATAGAGTACTAATACGTAAAAAAACTTTTTACATTGTGCAAATGTACATATCTTGGTATCAATTTCTGACTCTGTTCTCCACTAGATGTCTTCATCAGTATTTTGAAGTACATAAAATTAATATTAAACTTTGAAAGGTACGTTGTGCTGCTACCTAGGAAATGAAATGCAGAAGGTACCTGTTCAGACCTTTGGGTTTTACCATATGATCATCCTTAGAAAGTGAGTTGTTAATAGTACATTGAGAAACCTATCCCAAATTCAGTCTCTTAACACATGCCTGGGAAAATCTTATTTCTCAGACATGCCTCCCTGTGTAGTTTTTAGCACGCTCACATAGTAGACTTGAAGTTTGTATCTAGTAATTTATTTAAAATCAGATGTATTGCTTAATGGCTCGGACCCAGCATTTGAAACCAAAAAATTCCTGAATTCATTCCCAGGCTCTCAAATTGTGACCTTTAAAGAGCAAACTGCCTTACTTGTTTTAAAAATGCAGATATTCTTACCCCTTCGCTACAGAGAGACTTATTGGGATATAATATCTTCAAGATATGTGTGTTAATCATCACTTCAAATCAGATTTTGAAAAGCAATTTTCCCGTGGTATGAACAAGAGTGTATTTGAGAGTTACATGTACCAGTGTATCTGGAGTGACATCTGTTTTCTGTAGACACTTAACTTTGTAGTAAATGGATATCTGGTCAATAAAAATAGCCTGGGCTGACTGAGTTATTTCTTAATAGCTGGGGAAGGGGAAATTCACTGGGAGGGTGCAGATGTTTAATGTAACAACAAATGCAGTGAGCAGATTTGTTAGTGTTTCACATCCATGGTCCTCCATGGTTATTACATCTATAAGGCATTGAAGAGCATCTCTGATGTTGCAGGATATATTTGCAGTGACCATGCAACAGACAAACTGGTCTGGGATTTTAGGTTGAGGATGGTGTTTTGCTTGATGTTTTTGCTTTTCTTAGTCTCCTGAGCTATTTAAATAATAGATACTGCTAGCAGTATTACCTTGCAGGGTAATCAGTATATCTGATCTGACAATGTAATGCACTCATGATGGGCTTCACTAAMTACATTCCTGGATATAACTTATCTATTTTATTTTGGGAAAGTCATCTGGGCAGCCTTTGCATGCTACTAATATGTGATACTGAACCACGAGTGGGTGGAATCTCATGCATCACTACTTCTGGATAATTGTTCAATGCCTACAGTCCAAGCATGTACAATTAACTATTTCCAGCAATCCAGAGTTTCTTTGCCATTATGTCTTCAGGAAAATTGGAATCTAGGTTCGCAGCTGCTATTGTGAGTCTATAGCAGATGCAGTCGCATGGCTAGACACTGTGGCCAYGACCTCTGATGAATTGCTATAGTGCAGCAGTGCAGAGGTTTTTTTGTTGTTTTTATTTCCCAAGCCTGATCATTTGAACTAATTACCGAAGAGGTTTACAAATGAATGTACACGAGTTCCTGGGGTTTGCGGGAGAGCACGCTGCAAATAGCGCCGTCGCCTTGCAGCGGCAGTGGTCACTCCATTAGGATGGCTGATTGATAGCGGAAGGTGTCCAAAGCACGGAGGTGTGCAAGGAACTGCCAGGAGACATAAGCTGGGGCTGTACAGAATCTGATCCAAATCTCATCTGAAGTGTCAAGAAGAGCAATTACTTTATTATGGAGGTATATGAGATGATTGGTGATTCAGCCTGCGTGTGCGTGTGTGCGCACGTGCACACATTTTCCCATGTGGGCTGCTGATCCACTGCATTTGCAGTCTCCCCTTTAAGCCTGTGAATGCTATGCTGAAAACTCATGGTAATAAGTTATCATTAGCATAATATTGTTCAAAAAAGGATGGTCTGGGGTCTGTCATTTGAAGGCAAAACAATACTTTTTGGTTTTCTCTGTGACTATTCTTCAGCTGAAGTAAACAAATTCTGCTCTGAAAAACATCCATTCAAATTGCATGAATGCTAAAGTGATGTCATCAGGGGAGTTTAGAGCTGTCTTTAAAATCGATGATGGTATAGAAGTCACAGAAGAAAGATCTTTATTTCTACTCATCACCACTGGTCATGTAGTGCTGCAACTTTGAGATCAGTGAGCACTTTCACTGAATAATGAGTATCCCTGGGAAAAAAAACATAAAATTGACAAATACTGAACCCTTGTTTAACTAGCAAAGCATAGCTGTAACTCATGAAAGATCTGAACATATAAGTACCTACAATGTTACTGAAATGTTAAGGTTTTATAAATAAAATCCTCTCTCAAATGGCACACTAACTCCCTCGGAGCTGATGTGATACATTGCGTAATAAGGGCTTTGGTGAATCCTTTTGGAAAACAAGATATCAGTTGTTAAAAAATAAATAAAATATATACATGTTTAACTACTATATTTATAAAAATAATATACATCTATGTATATAATATATTTTTTAGATAATACATATTATATATATTAATAATATATATGCACACACAATATATATGTGTGTGTGTGTATATGTATATCTCCAATATCCCAATAGAAACTACCAGGAAGGAAGAACAGATGTGTTACTTTTGTACTTTACAATTAAATGCTGACTTTATAATTGGTATATTGATAAAGTGGACCAGTTTTTAAATATCCCCTGGAAAGCTAATGAGATTTGCATCTGTGTAGTACTTTCCAAAATGAAGCCATTCATTTAAAAGATGAATGAATACATATCTGATCCAACTTCTGGCTTCTGTGCTTCAGTCTTGGGCAAGGATATTACTTCTTATTTAACAGATTTAAATTCTCCTCCATTTGGCAGGTGGTGATCGGAAACAGCGCAACCTGGAGAAATTAAATTGTGCAAAGAATCGCTGCCAATGAACTGGCTAAAAAAAAAAAAAACCTCAAAAGTAAAATGAGCTCTTGCATAACAGTACTATCAGCATGTAAGTGTCAGAGGGAGGAATTGTAAAGTAGATGTAAAAATCAACTTTACAGCATTGTTTAGCAAAACAACTCATCTGATTCTCAGCTCATCTTTTCAATTTTTCCTTGGTTTTTTTCATAGAAAGAAGAAACATGTAGTAGCGCTTTTTTTTGCCTGTTACAAATACCATGGTGTTTTCCTTTGTCAACTTAACCATTAAATTAGAAGTATAAAACAAACGATTTTAAGTAATTTTGAAAAATTGAAGGTCGTGCTAATGAAATATTAAATGTGCCGTGCATAAGAAAAGCAGTCATTCAAATGCAGCAAGAAGTAAAGTGTGTTTAAGATAATTTTAGTAGAATTTCAAGTAGTTGGATAGAAAGATACACAACTCCTCCATGGTGGGGGGGAAGGGTGGTTTATCCCTTGCATCCCTAATTCTATTAAAAAGTAATATAAAATAATCAGGTTATCAAGGAAGCAGTGTCATGTATCTTGAAAATGCTTTTTGGACAGTTCAAAGCTTAAAGCACTTCCAAACTGTTATGATTTTATCTGAAAATTGTTTGATTTTTTTTTAACTGCGTTCTTCCAAATCCATTAAGTGCTGCTTTACAAAAGTGTGGCACAAAACTCAAAGTCCAAAGCAATTTTCCAGAGACATAGCTGGCTTTTGTCAGTGTAATATCTTGATCTTTCTTATTTATCCTTTATTTTTCTTTCTGTAGACATTTACAGACTACTGCTCAAATGCCTAAGTTTTAGCATTAAATTATCTGTGCTGGCTGAAATTTGGTATTCATGGAAAGATTTATATTTTATTTTGAAACAGAAGAAAAATTCAGAATATTCCAGGAAGCAATATTCTGATTAAAATATATTTTGGAAGCTTAAACTATAAGGATGTTATCAGGTAATGTATTTTACTCTGCTGTAGGAGCAGGGTTCCATAGGCAGCTTTGGTCCCTGTTGTGGTTTGTGAGCGGGGGATCTGGCTTACAAAGAGGCACCAGAGTTACTGTGGAATCTCTTAGGTATAGCTGAACCCAGGATTCTGGGGACCTAAAATTGGTTAAATCAAGATGAGAGTCATTTGAACTTGGTAAAGGCTTCAGTATGAGACCAATCACTGTGATTGGTTTGTCTACTAGAAAAAATAAAAACTATGAGACTAGACATTAAACTTCTGCATGGGAAGGGTGATGGTACCGTACTACTGATGGTCTGACAGCCTTCACCCATAGAGTTTGTTTCTCGTCAGTGAGTAAAAGTGCACTGTAATTTTGACCTCTGGTGCATGAAGAAGTGTGTATATGTGTACGTATACACATATATGAACGCACATTTGAGTTATTAAGCGCTGAAGGCGGATGGTAGAAAACATAAGCATCGATGGTATCAATGAGTCTAAGGACTATTCTGTTTTTTGCTGATGAATAGGCTATTAGGCTTTAATATTGCCTTGTTTAAAACATATTTTTGCAGAAGCATTATTATGTAATGACTACCTCTGCCGCCTTTGCAATATACTGATGGTCTTGACAGATTTCCAGGAGACATGTGGGACTCATTTGTTAACAGTCCCAGGCGGGATGTCATGATGATAAATAATGACTGTATCATCCAGTGTTGTCTCTAGAGCGACGTTCCCTCTGGAACAGGGTGACTGGGGAAAAAATGGCTAATGGCCCAACCTGAATTGACATACAGACTGAAGTTTTCATATGACAGTATATTAAGCTAAAGGCGGGTTCTGTATATTGGTATACATCACGTCTCCTCGGTGTGTTGTTATCCAAATCATTTCCTGACATAGTTTATTCAACAGCCTTTCCCACTTTCCTCTGACCTTATTCCTGGCTGCAAATGGTGCAGCATCCATTCATATCATGTGTGATGGAAGTGTCTGGCTTGTAGACTGTATTTGAAAGCATATTAAGCAAAACCACAATAATGCCTGGAGGCCATAACCCTGGACATGTCAGGTGGACGATGCTGGAAATAGTTTCTAGTTTAACTGTCATTTGAGATGCATTGAAAGTGAATAGTAAAGTTAATGTTTATATAAGTAACCCATGTGTTTTCCTGGGATATCCAGAACAAAACTTTCCATATGTCCACGTATGAAATGCATCTCACTGCCTTGCAGGCCCTACACTGTCCTATGTAGGTAGACTTTTTGTGCCTAACTCACAAAGATGAAGGACCTGATAGTTTCAGATGATCTGCAATGGCTGCCCAGGCAGGCAGCTGGAGTGGGACTGTGAAGGAGGACGGAACAAATATTAAAAGCTTCTACATTCTGGGAATTAATTACTTGATATCCACAAAACACATTAACAGACGTGAAGGAAAGAAATTAGATTAGAAAAGAGATGTTCCTCCTTGCAGGTTTCTAACCTCCCGGTTTACCTCTGTGCTGTGGTGTTTTCCAACAGAGCCATCTCATGCTTAATTTTYTTACATTATATTTTGGTCATTTCCAGCAAAAATAATTACACATTTTGCTGGCAGGGGCTTGGTTAAAACATTTGTTCTTGTGAATACATATGCCTGCGCACATACTCAGAATACACAACTTATACACAAGATCTGCAGCAACAAACACTAATAACAATATGAGGTCAATAATACTCATTAAAAAATTGTTAGCAAAACTTACTCCTGCACCTCTGGCAAACCTACAGCATTCAGTCAGAAACATCCTTTTGTGTCACATTCTGCAAACACCAAGTTAAACAGTGAATGGAGAATAAAATGTTCATTGCTCTACTACAAACTAGCTGTGGACTAGGTGCAAGCCTCAATATAGTCAGCAGAAGACTCTCACTGAACTGGGATTTTGGAGCAGACTTTACCTGAGTCAAGGAAGTTCCTTTTTGTTAAAGTTTTGTCCATTTATTTTGTTAAAATTTTAAAGATATCTTTTATTAAACTAAGAATTTTGTGAGGTTTATGAATTTTTTTTGAGATCTTTGGTCAAAAGTTATGTTAAAATATTACTGAAAGTTTTTAATATAATTTAAATAGGAAAAAAGTTGCTTTTTTCTTTTAAAGCTGAAATTAATGTTGTAGATTAGATAAATATGCTTATTTAAATTTTTGGTTTGGGCAGTCATCATTGTGGCAATTATTTTAACGTGAACTGGAAAGGCTGGCATCTCTAGAGCTATGACAACACTTGCTTTCTGCTCAGAAGCAGCTCAGAGCTGGGGAGGAGTGAAGCAGGAGCTGCTGCTTGATCCAAATAATATGTAGGGGTTGTAATGTAATGTGAAGTACTGTCCGGACACTCCGACCTGCTCCATTTGGTCACGTACTGGATGTGACAGTCCTGTTGGAAAACTGGAAAATAGCCCTTAGCTTTGCGGTTGTTCGAAGGACCTTCAAGACTGCTCATCTGGTGAACTTGTCAGTCACGTTCACTACTGGAAGCGCAGGGACTGGCGGACAGGGCAGCATCGCCGGGGTTTCAGAGTGTCCATTCAGTTTCAGGTGCAGACAGCACCCATGAGGCGTGTGTTAAGATGCATCTTGCACTACTTTGTGGYTTCTCCCTGGGTGCCCCTGGCTTTTCGCACGCTTCTGCCTTTCCCCAGCAGGTGCTCTGACCGTGCCTGCAGGTGCTCCCCCGGCGTGGGGCGGCAGGAGGGACGTGCTCTTTTACACGCCTTGTGCGCATCCTGCGGGAAAGTCCCTCGAGCCTTTCCTCGGGAGACTGCTATGCTCGGTGTGACAAACCCCACTTGTCAGGCCCTGTCAGTTTGGGGATTTGATGTCCACAGACAGAAGTTATTTGTTTATTTAATCTTAATTCCGTGCCTGCATTCAAGGCAGTGGCTTTGTGCATCTGCTTACTCCCTCTTATATGCACGCTCACATCCTTGTACCCTTGGGTCATTTTACATTTAGCTGCAAAAATACATGTATGTGTAATACGCTGTTAATATTTAATCGAACTCCCCAGTAAGATTTCCACCAAGCTAATGTTCAGGAAACTGAATAGATTAAAAAAAAAAAAAAAAAGACAACTGTCATAAGTGGGGTTATTTTGTAAAGCCCCAAGTGAATTAGGTTTCTGCACTGTTAGATATCTCGGAGAAAATACTGTAGAGAACATATTCTTTGCCATGTATCTGCATTTTCATAAATGACATATGACAAAGTTGTGGGGGCTCATACTGCAGATACGATTCCCACTCTGTTTTATATTGTTAAACAACATATGCTTGGATGAGTTAGTGTCCCATCATAAATTCAAGCCTTCAGGCAAATTCTGACAAATTGTAAACGTAATTTAATTACATTAGGGGAAGAAACAAAGACATTTCTTAGGCTAAGAGTTTTGCAGAGAGCCATAGGTTCCACCCCTGATTGGGCTAGCTTTATGCAACGCGCCAACTGCAGCCAGCTTAACTGAACCAAGTCCTAGAGTTGTTTGTGTATATACATGTCAATGGGCTTTTTTCCCAGGTCTCTTGCTGGAAAAGTTGCTTCTCTTGCTGTTGTGTTTTCAACACCATGATTGAACTGTGAATTAACATTGCAAAACACTGTCTATAGTCTCTGGTTCCTGACTGTACGGATACTGCTTGCAGAAAGCCTCCTCTGAACTGTTGAACTGTGGAAGAGCACGTTAAATCTATCCAGCATTCGGACAAAAAAAAAAAATTGCTATTTTTWATTTTGTGTGAACAAACATTTTAAAGCACTTTAGTACAGCTGAGAGATGGCAAAAATGAAAGGTGAATATTTTCTCATGTGAACAATTTTGTGTGTCATGAGAGTAACAACATTGACAGAACTTAAGATTTCCTCTTTCTTAGCCCCATCTTCAGCCTCTCAAGCCACAGATTTCTTCCGACCACCAAGTCTTGGCCATGGAGTTGAGCTCAACATGCAAGTCAATCTGCCACCCTTGTCAACGCGCTCCAGAGAGAGATGAGTTTGTTCTGTCTCCAGCTTCCCAGGTGTTCCGGTGGTTTCTGTAGGAGTCGCACCACTGATCCTGCTGGCAGCCTGCTGCTTGCCTCACCGGCTCTGCATCCTTTCTCTGCAAAAGGTCTAGCAGAGAGATCAGCCCATCCCTGGGGCCTCCCCGGGGAACCATGCTCCCCGCCTGAGTGTTAACAACCGGGGAGGGCTGTGGCCAGCTCCTGAGTTCCTCCTGATGGGAAACCGTCTAGACATCGATGTTTATCCTTTCACAGAAAGACATTTACCTTGCAGTTCCTCCGCACCCTAATGACCGTACTTCCTTCATCCTCCCCACTGCTGTGCCCCAGAATACTGTATGCTCTAATGGCTAAAACAGATCATTGCAATGCTGGTCTTAGTGTTTGTACTTCAGATTAAAGGATGTGGTTTTGMCAAGACATCTGCTGAGCAAACCACTTTTCTTTTTCCTTAATCAGCACGCTGTGGCCCATCCTCTTAATTTCTTCTAACTCTTATGGCAAAAATAATTGAGCCCACAATCTCAGAAGCATAGGCTCTTATGGGATTGTTTATGGCACTGACTAATTTGGGCTTTATTTCTTAGAAGGGTGCTGGTTTTGGAAATCTAGGCACCCCTAATGTTCCTTCCCTTAAAACTTTTGTAACACCGTCAGGAACTTTCTCTTTTCCGATTCTTTTTTTTTAAGCAGTAATTACTCTGTCAGATAAATCAGTAAATCCTTTAGATGATTAGATATTTAACAATGGGACCGTTCCTATGTGGATTCTTTGGTGTCCCATAAAAGGTGTATCCTTCCTACAATGGGGGTATTTTTGAGATCTCTCTTTTACACAATTTGTGCAGCACTTGCAGGATCTGATTATCTCAACTGATTTCATTTCTGTATTGGTCAGTGGTGCTTAATGGGTTCAAAGGCAATAGGCAGGTTGGGGTCAGACAGGTAGACTGAGTGTATGCTTAAGCTTTGTTTCTCTAGAACCAAGCTAAAAGCCAGTAGTCCATGTTTTATTAAGACTGTACTTACTAGMTGCTTCACCCGCAGATTTGATTCACATGATTTTGATTTGGAGGAGCCTTGCAAAGCTCCTTTGTAAACAGGGCTCTGCATGATGCAGGAGTCAAATAAATGAGTGCCATGTGAATGTGTGAAACCTGACAACCTCTCTGCACCGTGCCCTGCAGATGCAGGACATGGTAATGAAAGGAGCATGAATGAACAAGCTTATTCATGAGATACATTGGTACCTTTCATTAGAGTTTGTGCGACTTTGATGAACCGGATTTGGATCTGGTTTCTGAAACTGGCTTCACTGCTGAGTCACTGTGTGTTGGTGGCAGAGGATGGTATGAATAAGCCTTAGCACCACAGATCTGTGTCCCACTCCACTGGTGACTCAAGACTAACCTCTGTAAAGTCATTTGCTCTCTATATATTGTAGTCTTCCCACGCCTGAAAAAGGGAGGGGTGAAGATGAATCCACCTTTTCTGGTGCCTGGACACTTAGGAAGAGCCTTATGTATATGCAACGTATGACTAACCTTTCTTCTCCGATGTCCCAATCAACTTGTCTTTTATGGGAACTGCTGAAACTTCTGTTCTCTTGGTGACTTTTTGGAGCTACAGAGCCCAGGTGTTGTTAATGGCATCAGGTAGGCGAGCAGACAGTCACACAAATAAGCAAAACTAAAGTTAACTTCATCTGTGTTTGTCACCGCAGTGTGCAAGTATCCACGTGCTGTACCAATTGTAGCTCTTAGGTGAGGAGAAGGTGGCTGGTGTTTTGCCACTCTGGGGGAGGAAGGTGGAAGGCAGAGGATCAACAGCTGGCAGGAACTGAAATCTCTGCCTTTGAGATGTGTTACCAGCTGTGGAGAGGAGGGAGAAACTGCGACGGTGCCAGGAGCATGGTTGCTGTCCTTAACAACGGATTTCTCTGGGGACTGTTGCACTCCTGGTTGGTTTCGGGAAAGCAGAGCTCCCCGCCCCGCTGCGCGCACCCGYTGGGGCAGGGCGGCCGCCGGGGCAGGGCACCCAGCGCGCTGGCTCACAGCGCCAGGCGTCCCGGCAGAGCCTCGCTGCGATGCCCTCTGCTTTCCCTTTCTTTTTCCCAGCTCCATTTCCATTAAACATATGTCACCGCTGGCCAGTGCTGCAGCGGTTGAAGCCTCCTCTTCCATCTTGACCCTGTGAAGTGGAAATCATGCTGGTCCCGGCATGCTCACCTCCTCTGGCCTTTGTGACTGCTCAGTTTATGGTGTAACTGTAAAGGTGAGTCGGAGCTGCGGGCACTTCGTCAGCGTTTGGCTTCACCTGTCTTCCCGGCTCTGTGGCTATCGCCTTCCCGAGGGTGGGAAGGAAAATTATGTACCTGGTCACTTTTCCACATTCTACAAAAGAATTATAGCTTGTGAGAGGGAGGAAACAAATGGTCCTCACCTTCTGAAGTGCTCTTACCTTGCAGAAATACTCTCATGAAATGCTCCAAATGAAAAGCCTTTGTCTACGTTTTTTATCATTTAGCCAGATGTGCGACTGTTGTGGAGAGGCTTCACTTATTACTTTGCCTAAGCGTGGAGTCCTAATTTCTGGTTTCATCTGAAGACCATTTCAGACTGGGCTCTTTGGGAAAAGGAAATGAAAGTGGGTCCAAGAGCCCTTTGTTTCCTGAACCCCTGGTTCCCACTCAGGAAAGCGTGTTCGTGCCACAGGCGGATAAAAACTACAAAGGTTCATTCAGGAATGTAACATCCATTTAATTGATCTATTCACAATCACAAAATCAAAGACAGGRTTTATTAGGCTTTGACATATAGATTGAGTATGCTCCTTTTGTTTCTAGATGACATTTTCCTCCTCTCAAACTTAGCTAAAATGTAATAGCCCCTCAGTTCAACACAGATTCACAAACCTCCTTTGTCYCTTCTTGGTCAACCATTGACTCTTTGTGAAGCCCAACAAGGAATCACAGTGTCAATGGATAGTCCCAGTATGCTGTGGAGTAAGGGAAAAAAAAAAAAAAAAAAGAATATCATTAATTACTTATAAAGTTCACTGAGATACAGCCACTGACGAGAAGAGTAATGACTAGCTTCTAGGCTTAACTCTTCTAGGCTTTTTATTTTTTTTCTTTGCATAGACTTTCATTACTGAGTCACAAAGGTTTAAATGGGCTGAAGTGTTGCCTTTATTCATAGAGTGATGGAAAAGCTATCAAGTAATGTGGGACATGCACATTTTTCATGGCATCATGTTTTAAGTTCAGAAATACCAACTGCTTCAGAAGACCAAACCTACAGTCTCCCTTAAACATGACAGATACTGCCTGCTTCCTCCTCACTGTGCAAGCCACAGCTGCTGGAACCTGTTCTGAATCATTGAAACAAGGGGGGATATCCACCAGGAGCAGGTTAATCAGGTCTCATCCTAATTTTAGTATTAAGAAAGGAAGCACTAACGAGATTCCTTGGGATGTGTGGGTGAGATTCAAGGGAATGTGGGCTAAGGTGGCCTTAAGACATAGCCGTGCTTTTCCAAATCTGTACTGTGCTAGGGGCTGAAGCAGTCAGCAGTCCCAAGTGGAGCATAAGCAGGCTTCTAAAACGTGCTCCGCTTGCTGTCACCCGCTGCCACTTGGACACTGCTATAGAATTACAAGGACTGTTTCTGAAGTGTCAGGAGCTGCTGGATGCGCTGGTTCCCATAAACTACATCAGCCAAACCACACAACACAAAAAAAAAACATTATTCATTTTTTTTTATTTTAAATTCAACCAGACACACAAAATCCCACTGTTTCACCAATTTACATGTGTATAATTTTCTTGCACATCCTTTAAGATAGCTGAGTTCCCTCAGGCTACAACAGCTGCTTATGTGGGTTAGGTTAAGGTACAGACCTATGGGCTGTAATGTTGATGAACCCCATGCAAAACATCCTCCGACTCTGCCAGAAAGCTCTTGGTAAGGGCTCGGGGTGTTTCTAACCGGTTCTGTTCTCACCCTGCGGCAGCCTCCTCTCCCCCAGCGCATTTCCCTCGCCTCCCGGTGAAAGCATCACGCGTAACCATGTCAAAGCCATATCAAAGCCACAGGGGCGGTAAGTGCTAGTGGCAGGCAATATAAATCCTGTTCTTTTGCAGTTAACTGTGGGAAACTCATTTCCGAATCTCACTTTCGTGTTTGCATGCCCCTTCCATTATATCATGCCCAAAGAGCATTAATAAGGACAAGGTGGGTGTTGCGGTCTGTACTGGCTTGCTGATTGCATCCTATTACGTACTGGGATATAAGAGCCCTCCCCTGCACAGGCAAGGAGCTGTAGCCATTTCACAGACACTGTCGATGTTCAGGGTTAATATCTCAATTTCTGCTGGCCTCCTACACAGCAGAGAAGTGCTTTACTCATCAGTCAGGGGCAGTTCTCAGCCTCTTTCTTACTACCCTTTCCTCTTACCATCAGTACCGTGCACCAAAATGGTACCTTTTCCTGGCTGAAACTTCACTGTATTGAAGGCGGTTTGTGACAGAGCTATGCCAGGGAGTTTCTAGTTCTTGCATTATTTCATGCCCAGCTCTAAACCTTTTTTTTAATTAACAGTGTATCTTTTAGAAACAGGAGCAATCCTTGCAGCCAGATGCCCTGACTTTAAAGGCTACATGTATACCACCTGTGTAACTAAGTAGGGGCTTTGCCTAGGAYTAATTTCAAGGCCTATATCATTACAAAATCAGACTTCATTTGGCTTTATTCTAGCTGCAAAAAGGACTCCAAAAGAGTTTTCTCACAAGAAAATACTTAAGACCCCAAAAAATCACAGTAAAGGTAAGGTGCAAAGTTTTACTCATGATGTTAATTAACAGCTGAAATAATTTGCCAAGACAAAAGCAGATTTCTCCATCCCTTGCAGCATTATAGATGGCAACTTTTTAGGAAATGGGAAAACTTACCATCGTAGCTTTAAAATTATTTAACCTCTCCCCACTTTACCATCTGATCTTCTTCACTTAGTATGGCTTGTAATTAGCTTCTGCAGGCTTCAGTCAGAGGTGCTTGTTCAGAAGCACTTACCAACAACTATTCCCTTGGTACCCCTACATGGAAATGCTTGAAGCTCTGAGGCTCGCTCTGGGTGTAAGTGGGGCCAAACCACCCACTGCACCYACATCAGGAGGGTAAATTTTGTTCTGCAGCATGTTCTTGTTATGTGTGTTAAAAGYGAAGCCAAGTTTTGCTGTGTTTGCTTCAGAGGAGTTACATGGCCTTATCCTGGAAAGAGTAAGGTAAGTGCTGTTGATGCGAGGTTTCTATTGATGATGGTTGTTTTATGCTGTGTTAGAGGTGATACCAGGATTCCTTTCTTAACACTTAGCAGGACTGAACTCAAACTGAGGTCTACAACACTTTCTTTTCAGTTTTTCTCTTCAGAAAACATTTTAAAATATATCCATTTTGTTTATAGTCTACATTAAATTACAGGCTCCTAGGTAAACCCATTAGCCTGTCTTTGTTTTCTGTGGGACTCATGCTGAGGTTCTCTGAGTTGCTGWGCAATAGAAAGTATAGTTAGAGCTTTACATTGATTTCTATGTGAATTGGATATATGTGTGAACCTTCATGCACACAATTTAGAGGGACATTTACTGCCTCCAGAATGTAYTGAAATTGCTTGTTTTTCCCAACTATCTTGGTTGTAAACAGTTGTCACAATGTTGGGTTTTGTTTTCTCATTTCTGTGCTTTTTAGTGATACTGAACCTGCTGGAGAGACAGATTTGTTTTCTTTTTTTAACGATTATTGTCTACACTGATGACTTTCCCCCAGTAAAACGTAGGACAATTGATGAATGTTGTGAGTAGTAATTTGTGTTCTTTCRTAAAGGTTGCAACAATATCTGTGTTGCTTATGTGTTAGGCTGCAGACAGTAAACCTGACTTTAGGAGTAAAGCATAAGTGGAGTATGTGGTACTGTGAGGATAGACTGGAAATTAAAAAGCTGTGATAGACAGTCCAGTGGTGCTTTCCTCCTGCCTCTGTTATCAAGTTAATAGCTGGTAAATCAGAGGTCCCTCATTCTTCCACAAGCTTTCTTGTGGATGACTTCTTTTTCCCAAATCATGCCAAACCATGGAGTCCCTCTCAAAGTTGTCATAGTAATAAAGAAAATGTACTTCGAATGTTTTTCCTACTATCTAGTCTGAAATAGATAGACCAGACAGAATTAGAATATTTTTAACTTAAAAAGTATGAGAGAGGAATACTGCCTGCAACGGTATTAAAGCAAATATCCATATGGATGCTACACTTAACACATATTATTCTAAACAGTTCTCTATTAATCTGTTTACAGCACTTTCTCTCACACTTCTTATCATTAACCTTTTAACTTTAATATTGTGTAAAATACTTTGCCATCTGAATGCTTGCAATTCTTCCTTGACAACATAATGTGGAGTTAGTACTTTACATGTCTAACCCAGTATTGTGCCTGTGTATTTAAGATAGAAATATAATTGCATTTGACATATAATTAAACTGCTGGCTGCTATTCCACTGAATTCAAAGGCTCTTTTGGTCAGAGATGGATCACAATTGGGATTCTCTTCTGTTTCCAAATCCTAATATGGTGACATACTGGATAACAGTGAATCTGCTTGGCGTAGGCCTTAGGGCAGATACCCGTACGGTGCATTAGGGGATGCTAGGGCTGTAAAGCTACATCTAGATTAGGATATTAAAAGCACCCAGGTCCATTTGCTGGTAAAGAGACCAACAGGGGTGAAGTACCCTGCCTGTGTAAACTGTCTTGCCCTACAAAACAACGTGGCTGGGCACAAACTGCCCGCTGGGAACGGTCCTCGAGGAGTTCAAACTCTGTAAGTGTCCTTAGGGCTGTCCTGGGAGAGTGCTGGCTGGTATGGCCAAGAGCAAGGCAGATCATGCGAACAGTTTACCAACACAGATTTTACCAATTTCCTAGTAATAGTCCCTGGCACTCTTTAATGCAGAACTATATGTTTAGCATGATTTTCATGCTGGTTTCATACCAGTTCTTGTTGTTTAGCTGTAGACTTGGTTCATCACATCCCAAGTTCATCTTGTCCAACCCATTTGTAATTTGAACGATTAAAGGTGTCACTTTCCCAAGTASAGTATGGAGGGGAAGGCTGGCTGGTCAGGGGGATTCGAGGCTGAACACCGAGAGGTCTGGGCACACTTTGTTGTTTGAACAGACCAGGAAATACTAGGRTACTAAAGTCCCACTTATAATCTATACAAACAGTGCCAGAGCACCCTCTAATTGCACGGTTTGGAAAGAGAGCATACACAAAGCAGTAAAAGGAATAATGAAGTAGCCGGATCATGGGATTGTATAGGATACACACTCTTCTGTTGCCTCCATGCTTTGACTGCCCTTTATTCTGACTTCAGCCTTTTTTTCTTTTGGGTGTTGGGTTTTGGCTTTTTTTTTTTTTCATTCCTTGCTAGGGGTTTACAATCCTCTCAATCCCCCACCAGCAGTTCATCTGCAAACTCTAGGTTAGCAATCTGTGATGCCCAGAAATGCACAAAAGACTTTTTCAGTAACTAGTATTTAATGGATGTTGAGTAAACAAATCTACAAAATTGTGATTTTTTTTCTGGCAAATGGAAATAACAGAGAGAGGATTTCAGTGGGCTTTAGCTTTGGCTGATTCCAAGCAGATTAAATTAAACACTCATTCTTCTTCACAAAACCAAATTAAAAACCCCTGCCAATGCTGTTTGCGTCATTACTGTGCATATGCTAATATGGAATTGTATTTCAGAATTAAAGATTATAATCTAAGATGATCACCAAAAAAAAAAWATCATAAGTCCCAAGGTATTTTTCTAGGTTGTATTTTTTGTCCATGTTGGATAATAAATTATATGCTGTTTGGATTTGATACTTTGAAGACACCTCTTAATTACACTCTAGAAGTTTAATTGTTGCTAAGTAATTCTAGTACCTATATTGCTGGATGTGAACAGAACCTAAAGAAACTGAGGAATGTACTGACAATGAAGAATAATTGTGCTTCTGAMCAGCAAATAATTTAGTACATTTTGGGGGAAAGAAAACTCGGGGGGGTAAAGACAGCTAGTCGCCATTAGCAAATAAAAGGCAGGAAGTCATACTTCACATGGAACTAGAATAACACAGATGACACAGTGAAGCACAAACTAATAACTGCAGCCATTCTGCTGGGGGCAAGTAATTGAGAGACATGGGAAGCAGTTTTAGGAATGCCAAAAAATACATCATTATTGGCTATTTGATAGACATGTCAAAAAGCCACAGCCAGCTAAAAACTAAGACACATTTGAATAGATATATCTGTAGCAGCTTGGACAATATTCTACAGATGGAGAGCTAATGCTCAGGAATGACCTACGTGAGGAAGACATTAAGGTATTTACACTCCATTTTAGCTCTGTTGTATACATAAACTATGAACAGCTTAGATGTGAAAACTCACCAAGTCCCAGTGAGACAATGTGATGTACTATACGGGCTGTGCAGATTGCTGGGTCATCTCCTTCTATTGCAAATCCATAATGGCCAATACTGAATGCGAGGATTGCAAAGGAGACACAAATTCTCACAGTCTCATAATAGCTCCATTCACTGCACTAGACTGTATTGTGTATTGACTTCCATGGCAGCTTACAGATAATAGCGGTAGAGGAAAAATATCTATGAATATGGTGTTATTCCATGTAGGTGTTCTCAGCACTGAAAATAGGAAATAAAACTTTCTTTTTCCAGACCACTATTAGATTATTTTTATTGTTATTATGAAACAGAAATATAACCCAATATAACCCAAGCTTTTACAATTGTAATTTTTGCAGCTTCCCTTGTTTGGTACTACTTTAAAATCATTCTTGCTTGGCTTTGACTATACACTGCTTATTTTACTTCTGTGATTAGTCTCATTGTCTTCGCAGCAATGAAAGTAACTCACAAAAAATAATATCCATAAGTATACCCAGGAACAGTAGCATTGGCCTGCTARTGGCCAGTACCTAGGCAATAACGTTGGTTTTGTACTGGGTAGACTCCAGTGGGATGATTTTTGTCTAGGCAAAATGATTGCTACCTGGCTTTGCCTGTCTGTGCTGCTCAAGAGGAGCTCGTGTCCTCCTTTTCTCCTTGCAGACTGGGCTGGCTGGGAGCCACTGGTAGGGTATTTTTTTTGTGATGGGAAATGTTTTCTTCTTAGGGTTATTTGGCTTATCTAAGTTTTCACTAATAAAATTCCATGCRGGTGTAAACAACAAAAGCTTTGGTAATGTCTTTCATATCTTTTGTCTTCTTTCTCAGGAACAATGCACTGTTCCTAAGAGGCTGATGTTACGCATTAGGAGTTTTTAGTTTGTGCGAGGTGGTGGTGCTGGAAGGCTCYGAGTGCTAAGGAGAGGTGTGGGGACCAGGTGTCCTTGGAGCCATTGGGATGGTGCAGATTCCCATCAGCCTCATCTTCTTTCAGCAGTGTAACAAAAATAACATTTTTAAGGGCGAGTCAAACATTACTGATATTTCATACTGACTACCGAGTCTAAAGGTCACTACGAATCGCACCTGGAACACTTGAATGCCACTCCTGAGCTGGCTGAGGTCTTCAGCCTTCAGCTGCTTTTGTGGTCTTCAGCCCATTTGCTCCTCTGAATGCCATTAAGAAGGAAGTGAAATGGGGGATGTATGGTTTAGAGAAAAGAGCATGCTGGTTTTGTCACCTTCTTCCTTACAAATGCATATTGATTTGCACTCGAAGGCCAGGCTTATTTTAAGGTGTCACAGCAGTAGGATAGCAAGTTTATCAAGGCGAGCGACCAACTTTAGAAGTTCTAGTAGACAGCAGAAACAAAAAGTTTTGTCCTGTTCTTCATAAGCTATGCAGTTTGGTTTAGCCCATTAACTAATACAGTATAAAGCATGAAAAATATCAACCCTGAAAAAAATAAGTCAATCACTTCTAACGATGATTTGTCTCAAAACAGGGTCCTGCAACCTACATTAACTCTGCAATCCATGTTAACATGGCCTTATAAAGACTTTGCAGAGCAACATTTGACATCCTCTACTGAAGTATTTTTGTTAACTTCTATAGTCAAACAGTATAGGGTCCTAAAACAGAACCATATGCTCCAAACATGAGCAAATATATRTGATAGAGGAATGTTGCACAATTGTTTATGCAGATATGATGATACCTTTTGAAAGATTTTGCTGTTAAATATTATCAGGGCTGTGTTTGTTACTAGTTGTCACTGTGATGAAATACAATTATTGATTAGAAATTATTTTTAGAAATTGAAACTGCTGCCACTGGGCATAGTTCTAAAGAGGGGATGGAGATATTATAATCCAGTAGTATTAATTAAATTGTATTTATGCTGTTTCATTCCACTGTGCCTTAGAAAAATTGCTAAGACTCTTAACATCTCTTTTTTCCAAAATTTCATTAAAAAGGGGAAAGTCTCTTCCGGCATTGTCTAGTTGTCTTGTTAAAGGCAAAGAAGAGGCTAAGTAATGTAGGATTGGACTTTTTCATCACTGAAAACAGTAAATGATTTCAACATTAATATTAACCATTGCAGAGACGAAGAGGCTGTCTTACAAGCTGTTTGAAGTACTGAGGTTGTTTTTCAGATTTAATTTTTTTTTAACTTTTGTTATTCTTTTGTCCTAMAATACAACATAGTGCATATGTCCAGTCTACCTATAAATCTCCAACCACCAATGTTAAATTTGGAAGCAAAATCATCTTATGCATAAGTAGTGTGAGCTGGAAGTCTAAAGTGCTAAGCACCTGGGCTTTTATTATGCTCATCTTCATCAAGTACATTCAGTCAAATTTATACAGTCAACATTTTGTTTTCAATTGTCTGAAACATTTTTGCTGAGCTTATTTCTACCATGTTTCAAGCCAGAGTGGTGTTTGCAGCAGCTCTGCACTCTTTTGTTCAGCATCCAAGTCCTATATATGCAGTACTACATCCATTATACAGCTAAATACGAGGCGGTCATCATTTTGTGTCTGTGGGGCACATTTCACACAAGGACCTCTGAGTTTTACGTCTCCCAATGGTTGAGAATTAGGTGCAGAAAGGTATATCTTGTTTATTTACATTTAATTGCCTGCTGTGGTGGTCAGGACACTGAAATTTTGATAACTGCCAGCTTTGTCAGTGCTGGATTTAAACCAGCTCAGAATAATTAGGTGATAAAATGAGAAAGCATGAATGTCCTCTATGCACACTTGAGATTCAAATATAACTTGTAATTGTTGGTTTGTAACAAGGAGAAGGAAGCTTTCCAGAAGAGCCACAGCCTAAGAAATTGGATTAAAAAAAAAATCAAATGTCAAAATCACCTGAGGTAATGCAAGGGATTGCATTAGTAATGCTTGCAGATGTGACGTTCAAATTAGCAAATGGAGAATCTTATGTCTTGGAAGTCTGATTTTCAGGATTTTCGGACTGGGATTGTGCTAGAATGCCAGGCCACCTCAGGCTCTGTTTTCATGAACATGTGTTCCAAGGTGTGCATGTATGTACAAAGTTGCCATTTCACATTCATAAAAAGTGAAATTAAGGACAGTATTACCAACCCTAGGAACTCAAAAGACAGACACAAAAAATAGTAGTTTTTAAAAAAATATTATTTTTAAGAAGTTAGCAGAAGGTAAGAAGTTTATATCTGCTTGAGTTTTCTAGGATCACATTCTGAGCTCTTTTTCACAGCTTTTAAAATTAAAACTGAGTACTGAAACTATTCACAGGATTCCAGAATATGAAGATTTAGGGCAAAAATACCCAAACAAACCACAAACTCTGAAAACCCATCACAACTGGCAATACTGTCAATACACAAATATGACAGTTAATACTAAATACAACATGAAAAGTCTTCACAGTCAGTGCAGACGAAAGTGTCCATCAGAGTTAGTGTCCATCAAGGGACTGAGTTTAAATGGGAGCACAGCGCATGACTGGCAGACAGAGCTGAGCTGATCCACCGGAGATCACCTATTCAATGGGATGTTTAAGGAGAGGGAGATGACAATAACAAAGATGCTGGGTTTTTTTCTACAAATGTTAAAGTTTCCTGGATATATTAATTTCCTCCACCTGTTACTCACACACACATGAGCCAGAGGTAGATTTGAGATATTTTCATTGACACTAATGATCATTTTCACTTTTTTTGTTTGTTGGCTAACGTGAATTTTAATTCAGTGTCAACCTGTTTGCTCTGTTGWCATTAAGGATTAAGGTTAGCAACTCTTAATTTTTAAGTTTCTTGGACCCAGATTCCCGCTCTATTCAAATCAGAGGTGGGATCCCTCAATGTGATCATACCCATGCAATTTGGAAAGATGATGTCTGCTGGTGGTTTTCAGATGAATGACAGCATTCTTTAGAAATAAACTGTTACCCAACTTCCTTCTTTCTTCATATTCATTTCCTGGCCAGACTTGCACAGATCACATGAAGACACGTTTGTATTAGACAAGCTGTCGTGATTTGAAACATGGACCAAACAAATAATACCRTGTATTATAATACCAGCTTTGCTATTAGCTCTACATGTGAGGTGCCTAACAACTTTCTGTTGCCTCACCATTTGTAAAGTGGTTCTGCTATTTAATTTTTCCTCAGTAGTGCTGTGAAAATTAGCACAAGCAGGCAGCATTTATAATGAACTTTAAACCTGTGAAGTGCTGCTGAACTTCTAAGTACTATTTACTTGAGTTACCACTTTCTTTGTTCAGAGGAAGTTTTGAGGTAATATAACTTAACAAACATAACAATGGCATGAAAAACATAGAAATATGTATTAAACCAATTTTAACCCAGCTGCCAAAATAAAGTCTTCTCTGTTGGCGGACAGTAAAGAACTGATTGTACTTTTTTTTTTTTAATAAGGGAGTATTCAGAGTGTTGATGCTTTGAATGAATTCCAGCATGAGTAATTACATCCTACCATATTTAAATATCAATTAGATGTGGTCTTTTTTTATTCATTTCCTGTTCCACGTTGATGGGTTGTGTTGCTGTGCCCTGTTGAACAGTAGTCACATTCACCCGAAAGTTGGCAACATTTTTGTGGCAGACAAAGTGATATCTTTATGTCTCAAGGATGATTCTCTGAATGCTTCCACAGACACTGGATTTGCTCTGGGGCAGCTTGAGAAGTGTTGCTTTGGCTTACAGCAGCATAAGTGTGTGTAGGGATTATGGTACAATAATAACTATATAAATATCAAATTATTAATAATATTTGATATTGTGGACAGTTGATGGATATAAAGCTGAATCCTGTACGCAGAGGTTTAACTACTGGAACAATATAAAATTCACTATTTAATACTAAAAAACCCCTATCTTAGAATTAGTATTTACCCTCTTGGGTTTTTTCCTCGAGTTCATCAGGATGAATTGTGAATATGGACTTTCCACTTCAATTAATTTACAGAACATTAGGCCCCTGGTATTTATACTGTGTGCAGTGGTGTGGTATCTGAGTTATAGTCAATAGTTATACCAAGTGCTATTCAATTATTCTTTTCATTGGATATTACGCCAAATTTCTTTGAGGGCAAAATATAAGATTCAGTGACCAAAAAAAATTGTTTATTTATGAGGGACATGGTTGACAGCCCACGAGTAGTGAGGAAATCAAATTCTTTTAATTTGCTTGCAAGCCCACTTCAGCAACTCAGCAGAATACAGTGCAGGAAGAAAAGAGGATGGGAAGAGGACTATTTCAGTTCAACTTTGATGGCATTGTGAGAGACTGAGCCCTTTAAACTCCAGACCAAACAAAAATTCAAGGTACCTGGCGCCTTAAAATGGAACGTTTTTTAGCTTAGACATCACCAAATGATCCCAAAAGATAGAATCAAATCCAACAAGGAATTAAGGTTACAGCTGAAAGCTGAGCTGTTTGCCAGGGAGTAAGACAAGCCTCGACCTTTTTGCTCAGTACTCTTTTAATGGGCAAAATAAACATTATTGTTTCTTTTTCTGTTAGGTAATTTACATCCAGGGTCCAAAAGAGGGAGTAGTGACGGGCTGACCTTGTCCTGCACAAAACAGAACTTGAAACAGAGCTAAACTGTTTCTAGTGAGCCTGGCTGGTCTGTTGACAATACTCCTGTATTGGTTTGGGATACCCAGAGTCCCCAGGCCCAGATTTATTCTGCACTCTAATGGGAAATGCCTAGGAAAGGTGACAATACGAGAGATTTAGAACTAATTGCAATGATTAAAGTGTTAATTCTGTAATACCTCACTAACATATACCATTTCCACGTTTCTGTCTAGTAAGCAAGATAAATCTGTGAACAAGGACTTCAGTCCATATCAGTCTTTTTGACTAAACATCACACATTGAGTGTTTGCCATTATGTGAAGAAAATTACTTATGATAATAATGGTTTTAAAAGTTGCATACAGGGCTGGCATCCTTCAGATTAATATATATGCTTCAGATAAATTAAAATAGGGCTTCATATTATGAAATCAGGGCTAGGTGCACTTATGGTGACAATCTGTATATGCAATCCATAGAGGCCCTTAATTTTGGACACCAACAAGAGATGTGCATGGCAATTGCGGACGAATGTTTGTACAGAGCCTGTACATATATAATATTTCTGCTCACCTAATTCACACATGGGCACGTTTGAAAATAAACCCATATATCATTTTCCTTCTTTTAGCAGAATTACAGTGACTTTCATACATATTTTTCAAATGCCGCCATAGCCCAATTGCACTGGAAGACAGATCAGTATTCAAACTGTCAACAAAGAAGACTGATGTTGGTCATAAGTCCCTATTATCTGAAAGATTTGATGTGGGCTTGAGTTGGGATACAGCTTTGATCAATGCTACTTAAGTGTATCATTACCTGATGGCTCATCTATACAAGATAGAATGGAGATCAAATTATGCTGAAAAGCACTTACAAATGTGGGTGCTAATTGTGATGCTACACTGATAAACAAAGTGTCAGCTCTGGATGACATGTTATTAGATGTAATTAAGTACAGCACTGAGTCCAGCTGTAACAGTGCAGCTATGATTTTCAGAGCTTTGAACCGCACGTTGCACAGTGTTAGAAAAGAGGTTAGCTGTATAATACACCTCCTAACATTACCTCCCATCCCAGCAAATCTACTTGATTAATGAGCTACTGACATTTTATTAGATTATTGTGCATTGCCATTGCACAAGCACACTCTAAAATTTTGTATCCTGATTTCTAGGCTTATCGTTTTCTTACAAGTCAGTACTTTAGAGAGCAGGTTTTGCTGTATTATCGCTGGCTGCCTCATAAAATCCCATAGCATGTGAAGATCTGAGCTTATACTTCTTGAATATTTTTCAAGAAGTGAAAAATATGAATGAAATAAAAGTCCTTGAAATAGGCAAGAGGCACATGCACACACTCTAGGATGGCCAGAAGTGGGGTATCCCCATGAAGTTGTGGGAGAGCCCAATTCTTGTACCTGCTCTGCCTTACAGGGAGCACAATCCCAAACTCCAGGTGAGCATCCCCATTTCCACAATATATCGCCAAGTACCTTAGCTCAGATCATAATGCAGGTTTCATTTTTTCCCTGTCTTCTTCTCCAGACTGGACAGCAGTGTCCCTCAAGAGGCTATTACATATTGCTGTCTACGGTACAGGTAGTCAGTATAGCAGAAGGATGTTGATACTCCTTCTTCTACTGTTTAAATAAGCAAAAATTGAGCCTGTGAATGTCCTAGTCCTAAAACTGCTTTATTTTGGTTTTAGTTTGAAACTAAGTGTTAAACATAACCATTACGACATGAATGAATGAATGTGAATTCTCTTTGTCTAACTCTCTACTTAGCAACTCCATTAACTGCTGTCTTTTTTTATCAGATGGTGCTTCTAAGGCTAAAGCATGTCGGATGCCTGGAAGCATTTCTGTTTCCAGTGAGAACCTCTGTTAACATGACACAATCCCTTTAAAATGCAGACATGCACTCAGCAAATTTGATAAGCCCTGAGATGAATTTAGATGCACAAAGATGGTGAAGCAGTCTAATCCTTCCTACAGGAGATAATGTTTAAACAAATTTATTTCATTCAGTGAAACACCTGGGCAAGCTTATTTAATATAGTCTTTGCATTTAATTATCTCTGCTGAAGGAGATACTTGCCATATTTCAAAATATGATTCTTTTCTTTCACATTAATTATTTTAAGATCCTCAAAAGAAACCTGGAGAGTAATAATAATAAAAAAAAAAAAGGGGGCTCTTAATTAACCTGAGCCACCAGAAGTCATCTTTTTGGAATAGGGAAGCTGGGATATGGGACTGAAAATAAACAGTACTTTAAAAATCAGGCTTTCTACATGAATAATGAAAAATAGCTGTCAAAACCGGAAAAGAATTCTGTGTGAATGAATTGTTGCTAGGCATTGATATCAGAAAGGCACACTTACACATTAAACTGTCTTTTGGAGAAAAGACAAAAATAGAAAAAATAATTATGTGAAGAACTCAATATGGTCAAAATTATTGGCAGAAGCCAAGGAAGTGTAAAATTATGATATACCCAGAGAACAATACGGCCCAGAGTCAGCGTCTCAGTTCTTTTCTTCTCTCCTTTTGCTCTTGTGGGGTTGGCATAAACAAAGCTATTCCTTTTGGAAAGAATTTATTCCCCAATATATTTCTGGCAAGCAATTTTACCAAGAGTGCTCTTACTGCACAATCCAATTACCCTCGTACTTGTAAGAAAGAATACTGTATTCAAAAACAGGAGACCCTGTTCTCCCCACCACCACTGGAACTGCAACATGAACAGGGTTTGGATGTTTTTATTCTAGATAACAAATTCACAGACTATGGCAACTTATGCATGAGTAATTAGATCACTGTTTTTTTGGCAGCATCAGTACTACATGAAAGGATATTTGCAACATGGGTTTGCACAGGATGAATGTTATTGTATGTATGTATTACCTAAAAGTTGCTTTGGTTCTAAAAGTTGCTTTGGTTGCCTAGGCACAAGCAAGAGTGGAATTGTGCCCATTTTAGGCAATTATTTAGTACTGTACTTCTAGGCTTTTCCTGTTTAATCATTTCACACGTTTCTTTGCTCCTTGAAAGGCTAAATACAGTCTCGCAAAGACCACATTACATGGGCCTTAATCTTTGCAAGAAGCCAGACAGCACCTCATTCTGTAACAGGTTTGCCTTGTATTTTACTCCCTCTAGAAACTGTATGCTCCACGCTCTGTAGGTGTGAAAAGGATCAAAGCCAGTTTTCCAAGAGAAGTACTTTTGCCTTTTATTCTATCAAGCAATTACACAAATTCTAATTTCCAGTCAAAGTGAATTCAGTTACCAGATCATACTACTGCTTCATCTAGACAACAGATTAAGCTGTTTTATGCCACTCGCAAAACTAATTCAAAGTCAAATCTCACTGTTGAAGACAGACTTGTTTTTTCCTTAGTTTTTCAAAAGGCAAGAGGTTTATTTCACTTTTCTGTAGACGCTTTGTATAGGTGCTTATACTATCTTTTTATCGCTATTGGTCAATCAAACTCATCTGAAAAAAATCCCTTGGGCTCAGTCTTGGCACTGAAAGTGCGTGCTTTCTCTGGGAAATATTTAAAATGATAGGAAATGCTTGTGAAGATGGGAAATAATGAGGGGAAAAACGTTTTCTGATCATCTATGTTTGTGTTCCTGTAACTGAAGATACTTCCCCAACTGAACTGAAATATATTGCTGCTTTATTTGTCACAGAATTGTATTCAAGCCGTTAAGTTCCCAGAGACTGCACGCTGGATGAGGCAGCAGCAGGAAACTCGTATTCCTCCAGTTTTCCCATCTGCAAAGCGGCAGAAAGTTCAGTACATCAGTCCTCTCTCTCAAATCACCCTTAAAGATCATGTCACAATATTCACATCGTCTGGTGACTTTAAAGATGGAAGTGAATGGAAACTAGAGATTCTGGAAGGTTGGGAAGAGGGAGGGAGGTCAGTCACATGGCAGAGCAGTGCCATCCCAGAAGCGGGCGGCGAGCCCACTGCTGGGCTTCTCGCTAAGGTGGGCTCCGTGACCTGCGAGCAGTTTAGCCCTGACGACCTAGTGGCTGGGCCTCTGCCTGCGGCGGGCTCTGGGCCGGGCCCCGGCCTGCAGACCCCCCGGGCCCCGTTCATTTCAGCCGCTGCGGCCGAGGCCCGCGGGAGCCCCTGGCCGCCTGACAGGAGGCCGGTGCCGCCCGCCCTGGCCCTGCCCGCAGACGGGCAGCCCGCCGGCTGTCAGGAACACCCGGGTGGGGCTTGCACCCGCCGTGACACGCCGCGGGGCGCGGCGAGGCGAGGCGGCGGGAGGCCGGCGCTGCAGTGGGGGTGAGGAGGAGGAGTGGAATCGAACCGAGAGGGGAAAAGCGAGGGGGGCGTGAAGGTGCGGGGGGTGAAAGGGGAGTGAGCGGAGAGGAGGCGGCCGCGGGGAGCGGAGCGGGAGGGCGGCGAGCTGCCCGAGCCAGCGGCTGCGCGCGGGCCATGGCGCGGCGGGACGGCGGCGGCGGGACGGTGCCCCGCCTGCTGCTCTGGCTGGCGCTGTGGGGGCTGTGGCGCGGCGGCGAGGCGGGCGCCCTGTCCGCCCGCAGGGCCGCCCTGCCCTTTGGCGCGGGCCCGCCGGCGGCCTGCAGCCCGCGCTGCCAGCACGGCGGGCTCTGCCTCGGCAACGGCACCTGCTTCTGCTCCAAGGGCTACGAGGGCGAGCTCTGCCAGCACGGTAATGGCCCGGCCTCGCCCCGCGGGAGGGGCGCTCGGGGGTGCCGGTGGGCGGGAAGGCGGTGGCGGGTTGCGGTGGGGTCCCTCGGCGGGGAGCCGCCGTGGGGTGGGCGSCGCTGCGGGGCGGTGGCGGGCGGGGAGAGGCCGCTCCGCTCCGCGCCTCGCGTCGCCGTGGGGGAAAGGTGAGAAGCGCGGCGGGCAGGGCCGCGCGGGGCGGCCGGCCCCAGGCCTCCCGCAGAGCCCGGCGGCGGGGCGGCCCGCCGTGCGTCCCCTCCCGCGGCTGCGCGGACCTCTTCGCAGGTGTTGGTCCCCGGGGACGCGTCTCGGCCCGAACAGGGCTGGGCGCAAGTACCTGTGTGTGAGCTCTCGGAGCTGTCGGCCTTCCTGCAAGCAGAGGAGCTCGGGTTTGGATCTGGTGTGAGGTTGGTGGTTAGATGCAGAGGAGGACGTGAATAAGGTGYGGTGGAAGAAGAGGGGTAAAGACACCCAGTTTCTGGTGAGGCGAGGCAATGATAGCAAACTGGTAGAGCACAATGAAGAGCCAGCTCCTTTCTGAAGACACTCACGTAGGTGAGTAGACCCAGCTGTCGGAAAAGGCCATGTTGTCAGTAGATAGCGTTTTACCACTTGAGCATTGGGTAGACATCCACTTGCTGGACAGGCTTCTGCATTGGCTTCCTTTTCTTATTTTCACTGTGCATGTTTAAATACTTGCCTGAGTAAGGAACGATGCTTTTAGAGGCTTGACAGTTTTCCGAGCCTCAGCAACCTTAAACTGGTATTTCTAGGTGTGATTAATGAGAATAGTACTAACGAAAAGAACAGAAAGGAGATTATTTTCTGGATCTTTTGTTTATTTAGAATATGTTGTGCTTGTAAAAATACTGGAATTTACTTCCTAGACGTTASCTGACCCACAGAGTTGTTTGTACATCCCACTTCCACGGTAGGAGGCGTAAAGCTAGGGTGAACTGAAGTCTGTTCCTGTTGGTTTCCAAGGGGAGACAAAGTATTTTTGAAAATGTCACCCAATATGCAAAAGTAAACTCTGGGGAGAAGAGTTTTAGTTTAAATCCTGTTTAATGTAACATGCCCGATTTCTAATTCCTTTCTTCAAGAGTTTAACTGCAGAGCATTGTGGCTGTTAATTGCTAAAAGTCACTCAGTATCAGGAGTTCTTTTGCTTCACATGTTGTCCTGTGTGAAGAGGTGACATAGTTTGTACAATATTTGTTCTAGTTCTCAACGCCCTTCATTTAAAACGTGATTATTTTTTTTAAACTCTGAGATGGGATGCTGAAAATTTCATTCAGCGTTGTAATCATTCATGGAACGTTGTTTTATTTAGAAGCTAAGGCTAGCAGGTGGTGACAAATGATGTACAGCTAATGCACCGCATAGTGGGGATGAATAACTATGCTGTATGCACTGTTCCAAACAACTGTTGGATCCTAGACATTTTTGGGTTTAGGGGAGATGTGAAAGATTGTTGGAGATGCAGATCCATTTTTGAACTAGAGAGGTGAACTCCGGAATTGTTAGGGGAACCACTGAATGCTTCCTCTGACAAGGTCATCAATGTAGAAAAAAAATTGGATAAATGAAGCTTTATCCCTTGTTCTGTCAAGAAAACTGAACTGAAGACTATGTGAAATAACACAGAAATAGAGTTTTTCTTAAATTGAGAGCTCTTGCATGGCATTTCCAATGAATTGAAAGCATCTGGTAAAACAGTTATGCAGAGCTGAGTGCTGAATGGTTCTTTCATACGTGTCTGTGTCCTTTATTTGCATGCATATACTCATTCTGCAGATAGTAATGTGAAAAATTGTCTATTCTTCAGTTGGGTTGCTTGAGAGTGCTGTAAGTATATGAGGGCAAAATCAGTGTGGCATTACTCACTGCTCGTCTTTTCCCTTTTCTTCCCTCTGTTTCAGATTTCTCACCCATCAAGTCAAAGGATAAAGTAATGGGGTGTAGAGAACTCATGTCACTCCTGCAGTTAATTCAGATGAGACTCTCTGAAACACATGGGTTTCTAAAATCTGTGTGTGAATAAACAAATGTTTTCTCAGACACCAGGGCTGATTCAGGAATGATTTATGAGTAGCAAGGAGGTCTATGCGATAGGTAATTTATTTTCAATCTGACTGGATTTACTCAGAATTTTGCAAAATTAAGATCTTTATTTGTGCCTTATCCAACCTGTCCAAGCTGTCAGCAATGAAAAAGTTGCAGAATCTGTGATGATCATAGATGTTTTTCTCCCAACAGATAATTACAGTTATGACAAAAGTTACATTTATCTCAGATGATTTCTAAACAAACACTGTATATTTCAGACGGGTCTCTGAGAGGCCAGCTGAGGCAAAAAAAGAGGGTGTAGTAGAAGGAAGTGCTGGCTGACTTCTGGAGACATTTTAGAGAAGAGGTATGAGGAAATGAGCATGTAGTTTTTCTGGAGAGGTATGTAGGAATCCAGTCAAGAGTGAAGTCTGATATTAAGAATCAGAAGATGCCCCTGAAGTTGCAGCATTTTTTGTTAAATCATTTATCACCTCTTTTCTCACCTGTCATTTCTTGACTTCAGCTATCAAAAGCTTCTTTGGCAGTCCAGCTGTGTTCCTTTGTTCCTTTTTAATATGGCTCTTTCTTCTGCCTGTTCTGTCTAGGGTCCAAAAGCTTTCTTAGTTTTGAGTGTTTAAAAGCTTAAAATAGTGGAGTGCTCTCTGTGCAGGGAAACTATTTCACCTGATCAGTGAGGTAGGATGGCAGGGCAAATGTATCTTAGGAAATGCGAAGACAAACTGAGTACTCAGAGACTAAAATAATGCAAATTTCTTATGTACTTAAGTAATAATTTTGGTAAGCTTCACCAATATTTATCCAAGCTTTGTTTGTTGTCTGTCTTACAGCAACATGCTATCCAAAATGCAAAAATGGTGGGGAGTGCCTCAGACCTGGGAAATGCAGATGTCCACCTGGCTATGGGGGTAGATACTGTCATAAAGGTAAGACCCAAACAAGTGATAGCTTGGAAAGATAAGGAGTTTGAAAACAGGCAAAATTAATTTGGGGCTCCTCAAGTCCAGGATCTAATGCACTTTGAAATAATGACCTTAATTCCTTAGACCTCTGACCTTACTGTCAAAAAATGCATGGCCTAGAGGATCTGCATGCTTGCAGGAGAATGGGGTGGAGTATATGTACTGAAATGTGTTGTGAGAATCTGAGAGAATTTTGTCCCTTGGAAAATACCTTGTTTATGTGTTATGTAAATATGCTGTTTAGCTCTATAACAGACTCTTTCTAAATAATTTAATGACATGACTTGTATAGATACATATTTCTGCATTAGGTGGCTGAAACTTTCGTGTAGTATCTGCGAGATGGTAATATTGAGGGCAAGTCGCTAAAGATGTGTGGCAATGTATTGTTGATAGGTAATGGGAGATGACAGAGATAAGGAGTAGCAGAGACCAATTTTTATGGTTTTGTGAAGCCTGTTGAATATATGCATGGATTGGAAAAGGCAGTCCAAGAAAACATTGTTATGTTGTTATGAACTGATCAGACTGCTGATGATAACTTGAGTTCTGGGATAAAAGGGGAAGCAAGCTTGAAATAGTTTGAGGGGAAAATGATGTAGTAGGCAAGATATTCCCTGAGAGTGAAGGAGAAGAAAGCATTGTTTTCCTTTCAGAAGAGAAGCCTCAGCCTGGCACTTARCAAATTTCTAGAAGTTCTTTTTGAATAGACACTGGTAAATTAGTTGGGCAGTCATCACTGTGCTGAGAACTTAATAAGCATTCTGTCTGACTGTGGTCACAGCAGCTAGTAACATCTCACAGGATTCTCTGCTTATGCTTGATGTTTATTCTGCAGGCATTTTCTTTATTTCCTTCAAATGTGAAATAGCTACAAGAGTTTACTTAGAGTCTAACCTAATGGGTACTTGGGGAAGGAACTTGGCTAGCTTCTGCAGCTCTCTGGAGTCTTGTTGGGTTGTCTGGGTTTGTTGGGTTGTTTGTTTGTTTGTTTTATTTTTTAATAAAGCTGCATTTGGTATTTTATGAAGAAAGCATGACCTCAGTGTACCTAACGTGGTAACATCTGTCTAAGTTTGCAGAAACTTAAACTATAGCTCTGGGATGTTAACTGGACTGAATGGGAATTCAACTGCCAGTGATAATAATTTGATATCAAAATTGTTAATGTTATAGAGGAATAAAAAAGATGAGGAAGTGTCTTCTAATGAAGATCTGTATAACACAGTATTGTTGTGTAATGCGTTGGGAAATAACTATTCATTTTGAGTAGACATAACAGTGTTGACAGCAGTGAGGTAAACTGGAGCGTGGTCAGCTTCATTTTCTAGCAAAAGGATTTTTTTTTTTTTTTTTAATTTCTTAAAAGCCAACTGAAAGTGTAGGTTTGTGGGGTCTTGACAGGGACCCCACAAGAAAGGGGAACTTGATGTTCTCAGAAGAGCCTAAATCAGAAGCAAGGTGAGAAGTACTACTTAAATAGAAAAAGCAGAGTGAGGATTCAGTTCATGCTAATACTACAGTCTAGACTTGGATTTGTGTCTGAGTAAAGGTCCTACTTGTATTTGTTATCATGTTATCCCTGTAAGGCAAAGGATGTGCTTGTGCTCACCTTTAAGGTGGGGTACCGTGGCATATGGAGCTTGGATGTACAAATTTGCAGTGTGGTCCAATGTGCTATTACAGAATCACACAGAATCACAGACTAGTTGAGGTTGGAAGGGACCTTTGGAGATCATCTGGTCCAACCCCCCTGCTCAAGCAGGGCCACCTAGAGCCAGTTGCCAAGGACCATGTCCGGACGGCTTTTGAATATCTCCAAGGATGGAGGCTCCACAACTTCCCAGGGCAACCTGTGCCAGTGCTTGGTCACCCTTACTGTGAAGCCATGCTGACTATTCCTGATGGTTTTCTTGTCCTTAAGGTGCCTGGAAAGGGTTTCCAGGATCAGTTGTTCCATTACCTCACCAGGGATTGAGGTGAGGCCTCCTTGCCCTTTGTGAAGATTGAAGTGATATTTGCTTTCCTCCAGTCTTCAGGCACTTTTCCCAGTCACCATGATCAATCAAATACAATCAATATTAAATACATTAACTTATACTGTGTGACAAAGAAATATGCAAACAAGCTTTGAAGAGCTTTTCTAGCTGTGGTGGAGTTGACTTGCATGTCCTTGCGTGTTCAGCATTTGTGCCAAAAATCTCTTAGCTGAAATCATGCTCAAAACTTGTGGTAGAACAGAGATTTGGACTTTTTTCTACCAAGTATCAAGCAGACATCTCAACTGTCCATCATTATGATGAAGGATAGCTGTTTCTCTTCAATACAGTGAAGGTGCTGTATACATTTACATTCATGCTTGTGAAAGGATGCATTTGATTGTACAGAACAGTGATAATGCCACATTTCAGAGATGGTGCACACCACAGTTGATACCAATGATATGTCTGGCGTAAATAATCCTTCATTAATGAGGCCTTCAGGGCTTTGACGTGTAGAACGATTCTGGATTGAGGAGGCTGACTTAGATAGTTGGCCTTTGGGAAGGCACCACTCAACTATAGTCAAAGGTTCACTTGTCAAAGTAATATCCCCTTCTCTTCTTCCTCTTGTTATGTGTAGGTCTTGCCGGGTAAGGAAATATGTAAATCCTTGACCACATGTTACTGGCTTACCAGCTGTGATTTCGCAAGGTCGATAAGAATATGCATATTAGTAGTTACTGTGGTGTACCTGATGAACAGTGGTATAGCTGATGAACATTTGGTTCACAGCTGGGGAGGGGAGGAGCTGTACCATAGCGATAAACATGTATGTTTGTTGGTGGTCTCAGTCTAAATGCTCAACAAGCTTCTAGGCACATTAATGCTTAATTTTAACTGCATTTTGAGTTGGCATTTGCAAATGTTCTGTCATTCTCAGTCACTCCTTATAGAACTGTGCCTTGCTCTGAATAGTTGAAATTTTAGCCTTTGTAGATGTGATAAAACAAGTAGTTGATGGTAGACCAGCTGTTTAAAGATAATTGAAGTCCTATGCCACTTCTGAAATGCACTGCTTATACTGCTCTTCCGCAGTAAGCTGTGAAGGAGGCTGTCAAAATGGTGGGGAATGCATCTCTGTCAATGGAGTTGTGAAGTGCCTTTGTGCTTCTGGCTGGACAGGATCAAGATGCCAAGAAGGTGGGTATTGACATTCGTGAAAATATTTATATTGATTAAAAATATAACTGCAGTAACAAAAACATTTTAAAAGTATTGAGGCTAATAACTGTGGAAATGTCATTGCATTACTACAGAAATGAAGGACCTACATTATTGGTACATACTCAGATAAAATACTGTCAAATTATTTTGCATTAAAGTGTACATCTGTTAATATTTAAACCAAAATTCTTAACACAATACATAAGGGTGGGGTTTTTTCCATTTCCATGGTCCTGGAAATGCCTTTAGAGTTATACCAGTTGAGTATCTGGCCTGGAAGAAAATGTGTTTTGCCATTTTGATTTGTATCATCCTGAATCTTTCATTCTGTCAGGATTCTTTTATATCAGTTTTATAAATCCTGCTGACTTACCCATTCTTTTCTTCTAGCAATTTGTCCCCAAGGTTGTCGGAATAATGGAGCTTGTGTGGCTCCTGGGATTTGTAGCTGTCCAGCTGGATGGGTCGGTGGAGCATGTCACTTAGGTAAATGACTTCTGACATTTTTCGTTTATCCTTTTCTCTACTTGTTTGATTTACCAATATAGTGTTCAAAGCTTCAGTGCCTAAGAAAGCTGCTAGGAAAGTACCTTAGAATAGTAAATGAGAGGTGCTTCTGCATACTGAGGATCTTACAAGTATGCACAAGGAACAGATGGCTTCTCAATTTGGTCAGACAGACAGAACTTTTCCACTTTAAGTAAATTCAGATTCAGATTTTGGTTGTCACCAAATTCATTACTTGGTATGTCTTGTCAGTATTTCTGAAATATTTTCTATAAACTGAGACCCCAGTATAAAGAACTGAAAATGGCCATTACAGAAACACTATCACTACTGATGGGGGTTGGAAGCTTCATTAAATTTTATGGACATGGAAAATTGAAACTTGCTTCTCACTTTGAGGATAAGTCAGCAGAATCAATTCCAGGTGCTCTTAAAAAAGTAAGAGGAAGGTGGCTGTAATCAGGATTAGTACTGACTGACATTCTTGCTGAAAAACCACTTGTATTTTCCCAAATTTTGATTCACAAAAGCAGGTGATGGTTATAAAAACTTTTAATCTACCCTTCTCTGGCAGGGCCTTGTATGCTCATGACAGGACTGCCTTGATGCTAAAGGCTGAGACTGTAAAAAGGAAAGTTTATTTGTTTGCTCTCTGGGAGACTGCAAGAAAGCTCATTTAAACATTGCTTTTGAACTGGATATCGTGGGTGCAAGGTCTCCGGATTAAGTCCTCTGCATTTGAAATTTTTGTGTGGCTGTGGGTATCCAAATCAGCTAGTGTTAGTTCTTCTGCAATATATATAGTCAAGCAAATATTAACAAATAATACTTTAACATTCCCATTTGACCAGCAAAACGCTTATCCTTTGTATTCGTCAGTGTATCGAGGTAGAGGGTGGTATTAAAAGGTAAGTATGGGAGATGCAGAGAACTTAGGAAATGCTTAGCTCCATTCCCTGCACCAGCAATAATGATAGAAGTGTTCAGGTTCTTAATGTCAAAATAATCACAGTTCCTGAACTGACTAGATCTGCATCCAGTTTGACTTCTGTTGGTACAGATGCTCGTAAGCAAATTACAGCAACTGGTTTGTTACCTGCACTGGTGTGTAGCTAGGGGACAACTAAAGCTGTGCCCGCTCAGCCCTCCTTTGCTCTTCTTTTGGGGGAGTCGGGGAACAGAAGGGCAGTGTGTGAGCAACAGCTAGTATGTGGCAACTGTTTCCTCATGGATGTGGATCCAAGAACCGGCTTGAATAAGTTTCAGCAGGAATTTTTATTGAGATGGAGGCATCCATCTCAAAAATAGCCTGTGCCTTAAAGAACAACAGAAATGATAGTATTTTAAAAGGGGAATGGAGCATGAATAAGACTACATGTACTGTGGCTGTATTCCAGTGAAGACCATGATACCATAAATTGAGAGGCATTGCTTTTCAGTTCTTCCATTATGCTTTTATTTATACTGTCCCAGTGCGGTCACCAGGGAACAATTCTGCTARCACGGTGAGACAAAGAAGAAGAATGATCCTGTGTTGTGTTGAAGACACACTGTGTATCTGGTCTCTCATTTCAGCTGTATGTAAACTACCGTGTCAACATGGAGGAAAATGCATAGCTCCAAACGTGTGCAGATGTCGACTGCCGTACTCTGGTCTACAATGTACAAAGAAAAGGAAGGAATGAAGCAACCTTAGCAAACATAAGCTGCATTTTCTTCATGTAACTCTTCATACAGAGATGAAGTCCGCAGCAGTGGGGGACCTTAAAACAAACATGGTAACTAACTGATTTCAGATAGCTTTTTGTCTTCATTATATTAAGTAAACGCTTTTCTGTATGAAAGAAAAGTATTGCTGATTGTAACAAAGCTGTTAAAAGTATCCAAGTGTGTGTAGTGTATGGCACACATTTTCTTCTCATTTTTCTTCGTGAGCAGAAGTATTATGTCTTGGTAGATACAGCTGACCTTGAAATAAAATTTACTCTTCAAATAAAGTACTTCAGAATAGATCTATGCTCTTCTGTTTTGACACACCCCCCCCCTTGACTAGAATTATTGCGTTATATTAATGATGTGGTTTTAGAAAGCACATGAAACAAAATGTCCTTAATTCAGATTATCAGAAGTGGATGTTAGTTCAAGTATAATTTACCTTTAATAACGTTACACAGTTGCAAGAGGAAACTTGCAGAGTTTGCATCTTTCTGGAACATCAGCGAACTGCAAAGCACCTTATTAAAATCCTGGTTATCGCTTTCTGTATGCTTCCTGCCCCTCCCCCCCAATCAGATTTGGATCTTGATCAGGTAAGCAGTATTAAAAAAACCACAAACACAGTACTTGCTCAGACAGTTCCACTGTTACTTTCTAAAAGCTTAATCCATAATTATACTCTAAAATTTGAGTCCCTATCTTGACTACTACTACAGTCATATTATCTGATCATCTCTCAACTTCGAATTATTTCTTTTCCTTACCTCACTAAGATAGGGAAATGTGTTTATCTCCCTTCTGGACATGTAGACATTGATGATTCGTTCCTATTTAAGACTGTTGGTTACAGGAGCAATATAATAGGAGGCTACAGACTGGCAGTGAGGAAAAGCTGTGTCTGTCACAAATCACCTGTGTGGAGGATGCTGAGGCTTCTCTTCTGGATATGTTACAGTTTGGCCTCATGTAGGTTTTGCAGCCTTTTGAACAGGCTGCACGTTGGACTGAGACTCCTACGTTCATTGTTCCATGTCTCATCAGTGCAGTTTCTTGAAGGCTACAGTTGAGGAAAATTTTGCTAAAACATGCAAGTTGAATCAGTCAACTTTCTGAATGATATCCAAATCAATTTTTTTTGAGAGATAGATTGATTTTCATTGTCTTCTGAGTGAAACTGGAATTTTTGGTGAAAGAATTTTAACTATGCATTACTTTTTACTCCATTTGCCTATGCATTATTTTAATCCGTTTGATGGAATAACATTGTATCTGTGTATAAGCTCCCTTACCAGAACAGGTAGATTTCATAGGCAGAATGACTTACATGTTTCTCCAGGGAGAAGAAGGAAAGGAAATGGGGTCTTCTCAGTTACCAACCTTCTGGAAAAGAAAGAACCTAAGCATACGGGGGGCAAATGAAAGACAATGGTATAGTTCATGAGACTTCTGTTTTCTGTTACGAGCAATTGCTGTGTTGTGTAGTTGAGAAGCTTTCCTCTGCCCTTGCTTTGGAGGTGTTGCATTTGGTTCAGATGAAATCTGCTACGGACATGTGTTGTGCAGGTTTTGTTGCCTGGGCAGGGGACAGAGTAAGAGGAGTGTATGGTTTTTGTGCTGCTTTTGCTGTGATACATTGGATATTTCAGACATGCTGGTGAAAAATGTGGTTTTCATGCATGGAATGAGATGATTTCATCAACGGTTCTGGAGTAGGCTTTATGATGATGAAATTCTGTGTCTGTGTCACAGTTCACTACCATAATCACGCCATTATTTAGCAATTCAGGAGTTAAGTTGAATACCTTAGATGACATACTGGTTGCAGGGAAGTGAATGGAAAAAAATTAATTGCCTCAGACCCAAGATCTCAGAGTAAATGAGCAGAAGAATGTAAATGCAAAGAGGTATAATATCTCAGTATTGTTCCTGAAAAGACTGACTTCGACTAATAAAGCCAAAAGTGACAATAATGGTGATGAGAAGCCAAAAGAGATTAGCATCGTTAGGAGCATGAGACCTGTAATTGGTGTTTCTGAGCAGGCCAGAACAAATGCTAATTTAAATGGTTCCCTGATCAGAAGTGATTGAAGTAAGCAAGCAGTAATTTGATGGCACACAGAATGTGATGGCATATTTTTGAAATACTGCTTGAATGTAGCACCATCTACTGGCTGCGGGGTTTTTCATTGGGGTTTTTTGGTTTTGTCTTTTAGAAATGTCATTTAAATCTCCACAATATTTTAAGTGAATTTAAAAGCGAATTTTCTGGTAGTTATTTTAAAGTAAAACAGTCTCAGAATGTATTACTAATGACAGTCCAGGTCCCCAAATTGTTATTTCCACAGTTCCACATATATTTACTGAAAGAGCTGTCAGTATTCCTTGTCTTTTGTTTCCCACTCACTGGAGGATTGAACATACTTGTTACAGCATGTAATTTTGGGACCTAGATGTATCTTCCTGTGAAAAGCTAGGTATGCATGCAGCTCAAAGGTCAARGAAAACGATACAGAACAGGTTACTTCCCTTATTTATTAGAGCTAACTGTAACACCTTGCACAGATGCTCTGATTTTCACTAAAAACAACTGGAAAAATTGTAGGGGTAGTGCACTGGTTGCGTTTTTGATATTCTGTCTTTTTAGACTGTGCGTGGAAAGGTAAGAAGTGTTTCTTCTTTTTAATTTACTTACATGTACATTTTACCATTTTTATTTTCTCTTCTATTGTAAGTGGTTGTAGCAACAATGGAGTTACTTGGTTTATCTGTAAAATATCCTTTATTGGCTATATTGGGCTCGGTGGAAGTTGAGTAAAATGACTCGACAGTGCCATGCAATACCTTTATACAAGAGAAACAGCATAAACATCTTTGGTCATTAGTAATGCTTTCTAACCTCTGTGTTTGGTTTTGTATATGTACCCAGGTGTTATGTTTTATTGAGAATTTAAACTTCGGATTTTCCCATTTGGGCAAGGTAATGGAGTGGATATAGCCAATTTGTCAATTAGCTTAAGCTTTTATACTGATTTACCTTAGGGTTTGCACTGATTCTTCTTCATGGGTTTGCTTTTGGTAGATGGAAATGTTAACTAACTTTCTGTTCTCAGCTATGAGAATATATAACTAACTTTTGTAAAAAGAAAGAGCCTTTCACATGGGGCCCACTTTTTTGTTTTTTTCTAAATCAGCCAACATAGATAGATACAAATGTAGGAAACTGAGTCCTTGCTAAGATCTGTGGTACCTTCTGTGATATGAGTCCTTCCTTCAGAAAACATTCATTATACTGCATCTTCTCAAGATCATGCGCAAAAGTCATTCTGCACTTGGGAGAATTTCTGCTGGCCTGCAGAGCAACTTTAGGGCAACCACATCATAAATGGATGATGTACATAGGTACCTTCCAGCATCATTTAGTATTTAAAGAAGTCATGCGAGAAAATTCAGTGAAGATACCTCTATTCTGTATAATGTGCTAAGAATCACTGTAAGATCTTCAGTTTGGCACAAGTTCCCTCGGACTGGAACTGTGGCGACTCCTGCAGTATGCAACCCTTCTCCCCCCTTCCAAATCCCCAGCCTCTCTTGGGCCTAATTTCAGATTGCATTATGCAATTTTAGAACAATTTTGTTAACCTGTGTACACAAACCCTCTATATGCTTCTGCCTCTTGTCAAATTGAGCAAGTTTACTGCATTGTGGCAATGTGCTTTCTAATTACAGTGAATTCCGTTCCGTGTGTATGATGGACAATATCTAGTAACAAAATAGTTTCAGCTAATCACATAATTACTGGGCAGTTCTGAAGTAGCTGTCTGTCTTTATGCATGTACTAGTAATTTTTCTGCTTCACGTGCTTGCTGGAAAATAGCTTAGCACTGAGCATTTTTGACTACTGTAGCAAAACTCTGGATGTGCTTTTGTTCACACAGCTTGCATTTGGAAAATGTAAAAGAAATAATTTCTGCCTTTAGAAACACTGAAAATAAGCAGGAAATACTAAAAGTTACGATTAAAAAACCCCCTTTATTCAGCCTGAAATCCTAGAAAGGCACATATATATTGACTCAGTTTTGTGAATTGAGGGTTGCACAAACTCATTAACCAAAGTACTATTAACAGTGTTCCTTCCTGGCAGATCTTATCTTTCTCTTTAGCACAACACCTCTGTAACTGACACGTGGAATGGAGGTTATTACAATATGAGATTATGCGATATTGGTGTGTTTGCATTTTAAAAACATTTTCAGAACCTTGTGTATTCAAGCATCATCCTGAGGCATCAGTTGCAATAGCTAGTTAGGTTTTGTTCCTAGAGATCTTTGTGAGATGATGTGAGAAAGGAAACAGTTCAAGTGGAGTAGGTTTTAAATAATACAACAGTTCCCAGCTGATCAAGCGATCATCAGCCACTTCGATGCTCGATAAAAGAAACTATGGAAACACTGAAACTTAACATGCAAGTGGGAAATTGAAAACATTTTTTAAATACAGCAGTCAGGCACTTGGAAATCCATCAGGTATCATTCTGGAATGACACGGAGCTCTCAAAATGCCAGCTTACTTTGCAAAATTACTTAAGAGGACTATCAAAAGATGAGGAGGAATCTAGGCACAGAGCTGCTAACAGCTATGATTTGGAAATCAGCATCCCACAGTGGCAGTAAATGGCAAAATGAGCTCCATTTTCTTCCCATTCAAAATTAGTGTATGTAAATTGAATATTGCTCAGGAGAACAGGAAGTCATGATGTTTATTTTTCATTTAAAAAACTCCAAAACAGTAGAATTCAATGGCTTAGCTAAAGGGATGTTTGTATCTATTACCAGAGCTCAGCTGGTTGCAGCAGGAACCAAAATGTCTTTCACAGCTCTAGGGAAGAAGATGGTGGTCCTCTGTAAGAAACTTCAGAAAAACTGGAATTTTATTTGTTCAAAAACGATCTGGCTGCTGGTAGGTGCTAACAGTTCATTGGAGCAATAGGTAATGGAAAAAACTCCTCTATGAAGTTTCTACTAATACTTTCTGACTTGATGTATACATATGGCATGATGTACAGCAAATTCCTCCTCTTACTAGTTCCTATTTTAAGGTTCAGCATGGCTAAAAGGATTGTCAAATTTCTCTAAGAAACTTGGGGACAAAATTTCCTCCTATTACTGAATGCCATCTCAAAGTTAGGGGCATAAAAGAGTCTTACAGACACAGAAATCATTCAGCAGCTGGGTACTCAACTGCCTGTGTGTAAATAATGGAGAAGTGAGGGGGGAAAAAAAAAAAAAAAGAGTCAGTATCTGGCTCCTGGCTACAAAGGCTTGCCATCGATAAACCAGAACTATTCTGCAGCTGGTTGACTATTAACAAGACATGTGGCCTTGCCTCCCTTGTTAGTAGCCAAGTCTTGTCTTAGGTTCCCCTTCCTTCCTCACTACTAGCTAATCGTTACAGCAGACTGACGCAAATACAAGACAAAGACGAAGAAAATAGTTCTGCTTTTCCATCTGTATGCAGCCAAATAATATGTATGTAAACAATGTTTAAAAACAGAAGGTACCATTCACAAGCGATGAAGTGCTGCCTTCTTTCCTAGAGACACTTAGCAGCTATTACAATCTTGTTCCCACAAAGGAAATCTCATAGTCCAGCTGACTACATCGACAAACTGCAGAATTCTGGGTTTGCATCATTCATCAAATCTGTGAGCCCAGTGAAGAATCAGAGGCTGTGGGGTTTGTGCATGAGGTAGCAAAAAATCATAGAAATATACATATGTTTTAATGACCACAAGATTGTTGTATTGAAGCTCACCAAAATTCATGACTGTAATACGAATCTTTTAAAATAATGCTTCTAGATATTCCTTTCATTTAAATAAATGCTGTAATTGCCTTTAACCCTCTTGCTATTTTCAAGTGTCCTACATCCATGCAGCATTGCAATTTAATTGATACACTCCTTTTCTTCAACCATGATGCCTTTGTACCTTGGAGAGAAAAATAAATAAGTAAATGTAAAAAGAAATTTGAATGACACAGACTTCTTAATAATGAAGTTTGAGAAACAATTTTAATGAATCTCTGCTTTCCTGATATGCAGAAACACAACATTAAGTTAAATTTGTGCATAAAGCTTGTTTATTTCTTTAAGAAAATGTGCCATTTTGCTCAGTGTATGATACAGCACTGTCTGACTGATCGGCAATGTATTTTCTAGATTAAAAACATACCAATGCTTTGCAAGATAAATTCATGTAGACATTTAAATCAAATTATTTTTTTTTTAGGTCACGTTTTGGAAATCCATATTGCAAACATTATAGTCTTAGCAAGTTATAACTTAGCAAGTTATCTGCTGACCACAAATGGTATTGGCATTGTATATTGGACTTGATAAAGTAGAAAAAAAGATTTTTAACTCCCTGCGGTTTCAACTGGGAGAGACGGAGGCTGGATGAAAGTGAGACCATTGCTGTCTTCCCTATTTTTTACCATTTTCTCACTAAAAATGCCTGCACATCTAGCAGTCACATTATAGGTTTTACACTAAAAGGCATAATGTGGCAAAGTACTTAAACAAAAAAAAGGAAAGATGGGAAGGATAGAAAATGCTAGTTTGGCTGCAGCAAGAGACCAAAGAACTAAATCATTTTTAAAAGAAAACACAGTACAGGTGTGAACAGCAGCATGTAATTAAAGATGAATGTAAAGGAACAGCACCAGCATGCAGTGCTAAAATCAGCTAGGCTACGTCCCAGCTTCACCACATGAATTCTGCTGGCACCAGAAAGATGTCTAAATATGTTGAAATTAAAAGAAGAGAAACATCACAGATGATGCGAGAAGAGTAGAATGCTTTCTACTTCAGACATCACAAAAAAGTTAGTCGTAATGAAATGTTTAATTAAATTACTTCAGTGAGTGACTGTCAGCACTCAAGCAAAGGAATACAACAGAAGATTACGTGACAAAACAGAGAAATGGTTATCATTCACTATAATGCAAAAAAGTAAAGCTATTCCCAAAGTTACACTGGGGGATAAGGAACATTTGTGTAAAAACAGGGATGAACTGAGTGCCAGTTAGTTGAAAAAGATCATGGCTTGACTTGACACAAGCTACGAAAGTCCACAGTGGGATACTTTTCCCCAAAATGGGGCCAGATGCTGGAAAAGAGAATAGTGGTTGTTATGAAGAGGATAGTTATCAATTCCTGCTGCAGCCACTTAGGGGATGACAATAGATAATATCGGCTTAATTTGCAACAAAGGAAATTTACTTTAGGTGTTGAGAACAATTCTCTTAGTATTAGAGCCTATAAATGACTGGAATAGCTCTTACGAATTTTATGCATTTTCCCTCATTGGAGACTGAAAGGAAGAAATTACACAAACACATTTGGTGTATTTCGTGCTGCTTCATTGGACAAGGGTGGACTAGATAACGACTCCCAAATCGCTATGTATCTGTGATGGTGTCTTGACTCTACATGTACCTGAGTTTTCTTCCCACAGAGGACTCCAGTGTAACCAGGACGACAAGAGCATACGTTAGGCAATACACATTTGCCTCCAAACAGACACTTCTGGTTGCACACAGCTAAAACAAGAGAGGTACATATGTGGCTTTATTCATGAAAACAACTTGGTGAAGGAAAAGCAACTACTATTTCTATATACTTATTCTGCCTGCTTATAGGAGCTGAGAACTCGGTAGGTATTTTCACAGGGAAACACCCCTCAGTGTAAGGAGACTTCCCAGTCACCTGGAGCCAGTGATGCTTTTATGCCTATCCCACCTCCCATGCTGAGGGCATGAATGAAACTGAGATAGGAACATGAGTAAGGTGGTTTTTAACGCATCCTACTATTTCAAGCTATTACAATGGCCTCTCAGGCCTGTTGCAGCAGCGTACAGTGTTAAGAGCAAGCCGCTGCATACTGCCAGGGTCACAGACTACCGTCATATTCTGGAGGACTTCAGAACGGGCAGAGGAATCTCTACTCTTTATCCTGCCTTTGACACAGATTTGGGTTAAAATACAACCAAGGTATAGGACTTTAGCCACTATGTATTGATGAAGCATTCTTAACTGTGCTGAAGCAAGAGGTTTCAGGTCACATCATTCTTACCTGTTTGACACTGGATTCCTTCCCACTGCGGAGGACAATGACACGTACTCGGTCCAATACACTCCCCACCGTTCTTACATTCCTGAAGACAGATTGCTGCACAGACATCATCACAAAGTTTGGTTAGATCCCAAGTGATTACTTTTACTTATTATTCACATTTCAGGATGCCCACAAGAAGTTGAGTGCTTTCCCTACACAAGAGTCACATCATCTTCACTGAAAATCCATCTACGATCAACAGGATATTAAAGAAAGACAGGCAACTAGAAACAAAAAGCCCTACAGCCAAAGCATGCATTGAGATGTTCTGATGCATCACAGATTGCTACAAAAGCCTGCAATACTGAATTAAGTCAGCACCACTAAATAGCTTTTTTTTTTTTTCCAAATTTACCTTTCTAAACCCCACACCTTAGTGAGAGATCTTTTGTCTATCATGCAGTTTAACACACGGTGAATCAACTCATGAACATTTGACCCAAAGTTATTTTCTATGACCCATTTTTCTGCACATTCATCCCTGCTTATTAAGCCATAATCTAAACCACTATTATTTCTCATTGGTTAACTGACTAGTTGGTAATCAAATCTCTCTTCCACAGTGTCCAAGAATATCTCACCCCTGTCAATATGGGTAATATTTTTTTCAATAAAACTTTTCAATAATTACAGAAAGTAATACAGGGAAAATTGTTTTTCCTCCATGCCATTAGGGAGCTCATTGGCCATATCAATATCCGAGCCTCGGGTGGGTGCTATGACAGATACTAACACTTCATCTATTGGATTTCTACCATCCATCCTCATGCTGATTTTCATGCAGACTGTGCTTTTATCCACGCTGCCACATTTTATTTATGCACCATCAATATCTTCATTAAAATACAATCTGACCCACAGCTGTGCTACCATCACAGCCCTATTTCTACCTTTCCTAAAGAGCTTGTGCCCATTGCATCTTCTATTCCAATTATTTCCCACTGTTTCCACAGTTTTCCAATCTTTCACTGTACTTCTTTTTCCATTATATCTGCTTTTATGTCCTACAGCACAAATTGAAATTCTTTCACTTCATTGACTCAGCTCTTTGCAGAAATACAGATGCTTCTTACTCAGACAAGAATTAAGGAAGAAACAAATATTATTTGCTATACAAGAACTTAAAAGATATTTTGGTCTCATGATTTAGCCTAAGAACTGCATGGTATTAGTTCGCCATCCTAAATTTTGCTGCCAAGTTATAGACCATTATTTTTTCAGTGTGTGTATATTCTTGAGTTCTTTGGCACTCACTTCCTATTACTTGTGTGGACAGAGTTGTCCTTTAGTCTTATATTACTTTTATGGTATAGTTCTCCTGTTAACTACAAGATACTTACGAGTGTTGCATCTTTTTCCTCTCCATCCTGAAGGACAAGAGCAAACGTTTGGCCCTACGCACCTTCCTCCATTCATGCACCTTGGCTCACAGACACCTTAAAATCAAAAACATCTGCTGTTTAATACATTTAACTGATTACAGAATTTATTGGTTACTTTTGGATCCTGGAAGGATTTTAACACTGGCTTACTTTTTTCACATCTTCTGCCTGTGTACCCATCAGGACAAGTACAGACATTATTTCTCATGCAATGACCACCATTCTTACAAGGCGGGCTGCAGACAGCTAAAAGATACAAACAGGAGGAAAAGGCTGTAGTTTGCATGTTGTTTGACTTAGCGATATACTAGGAAACAAGAGTGCAACACTAAAGTTCTGATAGCTTATATAGCCATTCAGCACTATCAGGCCTGTCTCGTAAAAATCATATTAATGTGGATTGGTGTCTACATCAATAGTAAAGACAAAATCAGATAAAAAGGGGTAAAGATTAGCAACTGTATGTGTACACGAGTAACCAGACTACATAATACACAATGGAACTGGTTGAACACTGCTCAAAAGTTGAGTGGACGACAAGGCAAATTTTGAGTCTCCCTTCTCCTTGGACATTCATTGAATCAGCCATAAAATCTAAAAAATAATGTAATCTCTGTTTTGCACCACTTCTCAGGTACGTGACTTGATTGTGAATTTTGTGTCTTAAGATAACAATGTTTTCTCACAGATTTCCTCATAATGGCAGCTAAGAGGGGAGGGGGGGAAAAAAAAGAAAAAAAAAAAAAGATTACCATTCTGACACTGGGCACCAAAGAATCCATGTGGACAGAGGCAAACATCTGGCTTAGTACAGAAACCACCATTGAGACACACAGGGTCACACATCGCTGCAGAAACAGGGTCAGGAAGAGTGGGAAGCATGACATCCAAAGAAAGTCTATAAAATATGTGCTTCTGTTGCAAGGACAGGAATTAAACACCTAAGATAACTGCAGGTAACACCATTCACATAAAATCTTTACTCAACATTTTAGGATCGGTATTAGACTTTCTAGAGGTGCTGCCAGCAGCAGAATTAACATGCAGAGACAAGAGGAGGTGCGGGGGCTCTGCGGCAGTAAACAGCAGCCCATCGCTGCTGTCTGAGCCACGCGGCTCCAAATTTCAAACTATGGGAAGTCCTACGGATGCTCTCCCAGGAACATGGAAGTTGCAGGAGTGTTACCTGTACTGCATGTAGGTCCGTACCACCCAGGTTTACACTGGCAGATGTCTGGAGTAAGACATTCACCACCATTTTCACAGTGTCTGTTGCAAACCACTACCATCCACGAAGTTGGGCAAAAACAAAGGAGAAGAGGGGAGGAGGAGACGGGGCAGGGGGGCAGAGAGAGAGAAAGAGGTATGTTACAAATTATGCTTGATTCACTTTTCAGTTCTTTCCCAAATATTAATGGAAATAACATACAATTCCACTAGTTGAAGAGGAATTGCTGAATAGATTAATCCAGTCTCAAAGCCAAAAAAACCTCTAGCACCAGACTATGAAGGTAAATAAAATGTCTTTCCATGTAATTATCCATAGTCTGGTTATATTCAGTATTAAAAATCCATAAAATTTCAAATAAATTCTAAAAAAAATGGGAAATTCAATACTAAGAGACAAATGGATCATGTTACATGATGGATTTGATGGACTCCAAGGAAGTTCACTCAAGTGTCCTCCATCACTTCAGCAAGTGCAGCTGCATGCATAGAATGACATGAGACTAACAAGCAAAGACATTAAAATATCATGGCTGTGGAAAACCATGAATCACTTCTTCAGGACAACATCAAAAATTTAAACCATGATTTGCTTTCTTGCTCCTGAAGAACAGGAGAAATGTTCTGTATTCTTCCCTTACGCTTTTTTGCTTACTTGTATCACATCTTGGTCCCACAAAACCATATGGGCAGGTGCAGAGATTTCTGGCCAAGCACGTGCCTCCATTTTGACAGGGTGGTTTACAATGTGCTGCAGATATAGAATTATGTTGTTCAAGAAATCACCTCTAAAAACATGCATGGATTGGTTATGTTTTAGAAAAAGGGAAATGTTAATAATTGACAGTGAGCAAAGAACTGGAAATAAAATAAGGAGATGTATGCAATTCCTTTTGACAAGAATAAGTAACAATAACAACTTAACTCCAACAGAGTACACAGAGTCCCAACAGTGGTGGTCACCCTGAAGAAAAGAAATCTGAGACAATTTCCAGACAGGACTTCCCACTCTTTGGGAGTGTTTAGCTTAGAGGCATCTACATTCATTGGTCAACTCCTCTACTTACTGTGAAAGCTAAATTTAGGAATATCCAATCACAAGCAACATTTACAGTGTTTATCAAAAAAAGTAGGGTATATACCAACATGTTACTCAAAGAGTTCTGTTAAAGTAAAATGAACGCACCTCTTTGCTGTCAGAATGAACAGTCATGGAAGTTATTTACAGCATCCTGTGGGTATTTATGGATTCAAAAGCGAAAAATATTCTATTTACCTTCCTCACAAGTGGAGCCACTGTATCCTGGTAGACATTCACAGACATTGGGCTTAATGCACTTCCCATAGTTTTTGCAATCAGGTCTGCATAGAGCTGTGCAAAAAATCAATAGTGATCTTCAAATCATTAATTTGTGGATATGTGTTACCCTGGGCTAAATCAAAATGCCATACTCACCGGCCTGACAGTTATAACCAGCATAACCAGGCTTGCATTTGCAAATATTGGGTGCCACACACTCCATATTTTTGCCACATGTTTGTCTACATCTTGCTGAAAGGCAGTGAAGAAAACAAAGAAAGGAATAAGGAAAATAGAAGTGGCATTTCCGCACAACTGTGTTTTGCCTAACATAATGAACAGATCACATAGAATCCATTAGGTCCCTGCCCATAAGTGGGGAGCCTGAGACACAGCAGAAAAATATTTTTAAGTGCATCCATACAACTAAAAGCCTGTAGGCTATGCCAATATTAATAACAAAAATGAGAAAATTCAATACTCCAGGCATGTCACTGATCACACACTAACAATGTACTTTCAAGTTATAAAGATATCAAAAGATTCTTTTCTGCAAAGTATTTAGTGCAGTTATTTGTAATACCTCTGCAGGTGAAGCCATCTCCATAATAACCATAAGGACAACGACCGCACTTGATGCTTCCATCCTGACTTGGCTCACAAGGTACACCAGGAAAACAGGGTAAATCAGTACAGGTTACTGCTTTAGGAATCACTGTTTCACTCAATTCTTCAGGAAGCATTTTTGGTGGGACAGTGACTTCAACAAGGACAAAAGGTAGAGGACTCGCTTTATGCTTGGCTAATAGGTGCTGAACTTTGTGAGCATTTCCACCTTTGAATACTTTTCTTGGCAAAGAAACCCCTTTGCTTATATTTGTTCTGCTGCTAGGAGTAATCTTCCTGCTCGTCTCAAAATAGGCCTCAACTTGTGCCCTTGTTTTCTTTTCAGATAATACAGCATGGCTCCTTGAAGATGCAGTCATTACAGCATGTTCTGAAGAACTCTCTTCCATGTTAGCAAGATGACCACTGATGGTGCTGAGAGCATGAACAATGTTTCCAGTAACAGCAGGCTGTACAGAAGCACGTCTCTGAGAATTAAATGACTTCCAAGCAGTGATTGCTTTTACTGTGGAGGCTGGTGGAGTGCTGCTACTGACCATTTCTGTAGAAATAAATCTCTCAGGGACATCTGTAGAACTGGGAATATAGCTTGAGATGCTTAAAACCTTCTCAAATGATGATTGTGGAAAACCTACAGTGTGTTAAAAGAAAGGGGGGGGGRAAAGTACAGGAACATTGTGAGACTTCTTTTTCCTTCTGAGGGTGGGGAATGTCTTCTGAACAGAAAAATGTACAGCCCATTCATTCTGTGATTCAGGAAGTCTCTCCATGTGCTACATCAGAATATATGTATGCAGTAGAACCTAACTCCTAACTGGCAGAATTGCAGAAGATCAAGGTACCCTGGCTATGTCCTTTCCCACCCTCACCACGGCCTTTTCTTGGCTGGAAGATAAGGAGAAAGCACCATATATATGAGGCAGACAGCAGAGATTTTTCCCATCCTGGGTCAATAAACAGCTTTACTGTCGAAGCAAATTACCAGCTGCATATACTGCTTCCAACTAGATAACTGAAACAGAGTTTAAATAAAAGATGCTGCTTATGGTTCACCAGTGTGTCTAAGTGCTAGTAATAAGCCTAGAGTCTAGAAGCAGATATTTAATCACAAGTATGTACATGCTTATACTTACTGATGCACCATGGACAGTATTTCAGGTGAATAATCCACCACCTTGTAGCAAAAGTATTACCATGTTTTACACACCAAACTTTTTTATCAACTTTCTTAAAGTTTCTGCATGGGTTTTATTAGTGGGATGTTTCAAGAAACAACAGAGACTGACTCAACCTCCTCGTTGAAACGAGTGCAAAGTGAACGAAAAAGTTCTTCATATTCTGCCCCAGGAAAAGCGGGCGGTCTGGTGGGTTGTGGAAAGGAGTATGGCACTGTAATCCCAGAGTGGCAGAATGCCGTATATGGGCTTTTAGCATTATGGGGCAGAGGAGGAATGAAACTGGAGATTATCCAATCTAACTTAAGCTCTGCCCCTAACCCCATTTAGAACCGTACTAGAAAATGGTCTACAAAAGGTTAAACATTACTGAATCTTATTAGAGTGCTGTCTACCACTGCTGAAAAGCAAACCATTTTGCAGCCGATAAAGAATTATCCAGCACTGGCAGCAGAGAGAGTTTTCCTCCTCCCCCACTAAGAATTCAGAGATAAAGGGAAAAGACATACGAGAATTTCCTGCAAAGAAAGCCCCAGCAGGCACAGAGCTGGAAATGCCAGCAACAGCATTTACAGAATTTTGGAATTAAGACATTCACTTGCCACATCCTTCACCTTTCCTTTGAGTTAAAGTAGGAAAATGGCATTCAACATAATGCCATAAACTTTTGCTTATCTCATATAACAGATGTCCCTATCCCCATGTTACCTATTTTATGTCAGTGGTTAGTAACAAAAACAAAAGGCAACAGTAAGAATGTCATACATCACGCTGTCAATAAAATRACTTGACTGACCTAAGGGATTTGTTGATATTGACATTTCAGTCTCATTTTTCAGACCAGAATACAACCCCAGTGATGAATGAAATTGAGTAAAACTGAAAAATTAAAGTGAGTAACATAAAACTGACTAGAACCTTTATTTGCCAGCTATATTCTTATCAGTATGTGAATCAGAAATTCCGTTTTCTTCAGGAAAAAATCACCTTTATTCCCTCCAATTTCTCCTGTGGAATCCTTTCTTTCAACATCAGTGTCTTCAAAGCTTTCTAAAAACAAAAGATGTGAAGGCACATTAGTAGTTACTTTTGTTTCAACTGCAAATAAATTACAAACAGAGTTACAGTACATAAAAATAACTCAATTCAGAAAGCAGATAACGAGTAAAAATTGCTTCTTAAAAGTTTTCAATAGATTATTTTAAAAATACAAGTTATGCAGTAATTGCATTGTAAATAAATGTTTGGGCACCTTATTTGGCAAGTGCCTTGATTTGGGTAAATAGTTCTATGTTAAGCAATTTAATAGAAAAATATTTTGTCAATAATTGCTCATATTATGAAAATAATGCAGAAAAAAAATACATTTCATTGTATTATATTTTGATATAAAAGAATTGGAGTAATTTGTATCTATTTTTTCCAGCCACCTGAAAAAATGTTTTACAATTTTACAACAGTGCAGTCTGATGTTGTCATCAACTGAGATTCTGCCCCAGCCATCAACAGTCAGAGACACAGTCCTGTTTGTTGACTACTGAAAAGAGTTCTAAGTTACTGTTAGAAACATGAAGCACAACCAAAGATATTTTATCTGAATGACAATAAGATAATAGTGTTCTTCTGAAAACCAAATAATTTTACCATAACATGACTTCCCATCTCCTTGCAGACTATTTGGGCATGGACCACAATAGTAAGAACCAAAAGTATTGAAGCAAAATACTCCGGGGAAGCAAGGACTGGATACACATTCATCTACATCATCTTGACAATTTTTACCTGCATTGAAATATAGATATTTTTTTTAATAATATTGTGTCACTAGACTTTGACAATATGTTTATAAAAAATAAAAGTAGAATGTATGCAGGTGCTGAAATACAATCTGTATCTATCAAGTGCAAGAAAGTATTTCAGTACATCTAATAAGTACAGCTAACTAGGTTTGCTATTCACATTTTTTCATCTTCTATCAAGTATCTTGCTTATTGCGGAATATGAAGAAGATGGGCTGTGGGGACTACATCTTTATCTGCAGGCATAAGAGGAATCACACTGTAACCAAACTCATCACTCGTATGTTTCACCATGTTGCTGAGTTTACCTCTGCGGAGGAAAACAATGGAAGTTTGCTCTCATAATATAAACAACCATTGTATTCATGCAAGAAAAATCTTGAAGTATATCATATAACTTTATCACAAGACCATAACATTTCTTCATACTCCAACAGTAAACTACTTACAGTCAAAAATTAAAAAAAAAAATTTTGTAGACATAAAATTAGAAATTCCTATTTATCACTAAACGTGATAAATGTGTATAAATAAAGTAGCAATTTACCTTGAAGTTCAGGTGGACAGTCACAGTAATAGCTGTTTATTCCATCCACACATCTGCCAATACCACACTGGTTAAGTTTACAGTCATCAGTATTCACTTGACAGAGATCACCTTCAAATCCAGCCACACACACACAAAGATATCTTCCACTTCCAGGTGGGAAATTAACGTTTGTCACACATGAGCCATTATTTAGGCAATCACACGATTTTACGCTGACCTASAAGACATGCCCAATAAGACAGTTTTCTTTTTTTAATGAACTAGCAATGAGTTTTGTAATTAGGCATCTTAAGCATCTTACTAGTAGGTGTCATTTTACTGTAATATTCATTACCTCTATTTCTACCTTAGTCTTTGCATTGCAGTCATCTGTCAAAGAAAATGTTAATTTATGGAGATTCATTGACACAGTTTTCCACAAAAGGAGACCTGATGGGGAAAGACTGGCACCTTCTGGACCAGAATCCAATGTGAAATGAATAGCAGAGCCCTCTGGATCTGAAGCCAAAAACTGATACACAAAATCTTCTCCATAAAAAGTCTGTAGCGTACCCTGAAAAGCTTCAAGCACTGGAGGCTGGTTGTCTGTAACAAAGGAGATATTTTCCTCTTTTAAGCAAAAGTTGCAATATACTTATAAAAATTAAGAGGAGCGTTATCTTTCTATTAAGGAAGTCACATGTAGTTATTTGTCTTAAATTCTAACGTCATTTGAATGGCACAGGAAAAACACTAGATATTTTCATTGTAACTGTAACAACATAACCAAGAAATCACTTATACTACACAAGAGCTTGTAAAGATGCAGTGCATCTATACACAGAAAAAACTCAGAATTTATCTAATTTAACCACTGTATTTTAACTACGCAGAGATAGTTTGCAGATGAAAGTACAGGAAGCCATAAAACTCAGAGGTTATTGGTGTTTCCTCTAACAAATGAATAGACATTGTTAAGCAATACTTGGGAATGGGCTGCAGTGACTACCTTGGCAAAACTGAGTATGAGGTGATGGAGTAAGTTATTCACTCATTGTTCCTAGGACGGATTTCAACCACACAACAACTTACTCACTGGTAAGTCTTAGTCTATTTAGATGCCTACACTGTTGAACTCTATTTGGCAGGAATAACTAGATTTCTAGAAACACCAGTGAAAACAAACATACAAAACCCCAGCACCAGGACAAGTTCTCTGAAAGAGAGAAGCAGAAGCCCTGTGGAGACTGTAGGTTTTGAAGTTGGGATATAGGAAGTTGATTAAGCTTGCTAAGTTTTGGGTTACAGTGAAGTGACAGCTCCAAGCAGGAACCCACCCACTGTGGCAGAAGCCATGAAGGGAGAATAAGCTGTAATCAGTGTCTCAGCAGTTAGATTCTGACACACTGTTCCTAATGTCATCCACTCTGGAGAAGAGATTGTGCTCCTTGGTTTTGCGGAACTGCCTCTGCTTTACATTCTCCCATTTCTGACTTTGGCAATATTGAATTCCAGTCCATGGCTATAACATGGAAATCCCTTAACTCCCTGACTGATGGATGAGTTTCATTTCATTCATTTCATTCAGGTTTCATTCTTTTTGAATAGGTATAGCTACCTTGGCTTTCAGTACAAGTTTGAACTAGGAAAAGATGCAGCAAGACAGGCACCAGAAGTCCCACTCATACAGGACCCTTCCCAATCCAGGCAGTCTTGCCAGCTCATTYACCCACGAAAACACTGATGGAACACTTGTATTGGAGACATTATGGACTTGGGTTGATGAGGCAGGCTGGATGGCTACTAGTAAAGCCCCAATGTCCCATTTGGTGAAGGGACCAATATGATTTGTATATCCAAAGACTAAGATCTGAGTATCAGAATCATTTGTTGGAAAATATCTTTTATTCCTAAATGTTGAAGACAAACATTTGTGGATGCAGCTGTGCCAATTATCAAAAGACTTCAAAGTGCCAATTACGCTGAGAGTTGTTAATTTTCATTAGTTATTTGCAATGGCTACTGGGGGAGGCAGGGCAAGGAAAAAAAAAAAAAAAAGCCTGACTTTTCCATGCATGGTGTGGAAAACAAAATATCATTTTCAGAAATTAGGAGAAATGTCAGATGAAAACCAAGATCAAATTACAAGCTAAAGTAGTGGGTACTAAGTTTTAAATGAAACACTTCACTAGTTAAACTTAAAACTTCACTATTTCCATAAATTTAAAAACTTAGTAGATTTTCAACTTCTTGCTATTAAAAAAAAAACTATTTAGAACTTACTTTCAACAACTGACCAAGTTAACTTTGATATGTCAGGTCTGCAGAGTAAGCAAGGGCTGGTTGGATTTGTGTCACCTTCACCATAACAGAGTCCATCTATGTTGCATGTTTTCTCCTTTTAGAGAAATGACAATGTAATTCATTAATTTTTGGTTATTAAACAGTAAATCTGGATGAATTTGTAAAGTGACAAATAAAATCTAACCTATTCTGCACTTCCACGAAACAACTAAGGTTGTTTTTAAATTTAAACAACTGACAGCATGTTTGGTTTTATTTGGTAATTATATGAAGTGCTTTTGGTTTGATTTTTTTAATTCAAAATTGCCTCATACCAGCTTCTCTTTCTGTGTTTATCATTTCTATGCATGGAAAATCCCTCTTAGAAACAAGAACTGCGTACGTTCTGCTGATTTTTCTAGATTTTTTTTGCCTGAAAAGATGCATGTTTTAATAACAAACGTGGAGAGTAATGAAATACATACCTTTAACGTACATAACCCAGATTCCTGTGGTTCACATGTCTGACAGACTCCATCATATAATATCATTGTTTTAGAGTTGCTATAAATGAATCCATCATTAGAAATCTGCAAGATGTACAGTAAAAATGGATTAACCCATAGAGGTATCAACGTATCACCAGCGTGGACTACTATAGCATGAGCCACTGATAGACACCTACATTTAGCTGTTTAAACTCTCATAAGTGTCATCAGAAATCTAATCAATCCTGCCAATAAGTCTAGCCAGATATTTTGACCAACAACACGTAGGTGTCTACTTTAGGGTAAACTGAATAGTATGTAGGCTTTATTGACCTTATTGACTCAATCTGTATGAGAGCTCAGGTATCTACCTCACATAGGGATTTGTACATGTAGACTGGGCTCAACTCAATTTTCCCATAAATGTGTCTAATGTCATTTGAAATGCTCTAGGGTAACTACCTGGCCTTTAACTTCTACTCTTGTGTGTCTCTGTAGGTCCTAAGTTGTATCTACCAGCTCCCTTGCAGGAGAACACTCTCAAATAGCACCCAACACTTAAGCTTAGGTGATGAAACTGAGACCCCAAGTTAAGCAAGCTGAGTTCCACCTTTAGTACCATTAAAAAAAGGATAATATCTATGACGTAATATATTTTCATCTTAATAGGAATATCTGTAATTGAGTATTTGAAATTTCTGCGAGTACCTTTATTTGCCACCTGGCAATGGGTTTATCATCAACCAGATCCATGACATCAGACTGCTGGCCATCATTTGGTAACTGGCAGTCGACAGTCCTGGCATTTTGGAAGGCAGCTGGCATAGTTAGAGGTTCTCCGGGAATCCATTGTCTATCACCATACTAAGTGTTAAGACAGAAAATCTGTTTTTTAGTGAAATACATTAGGAAAGTATTTTTATCAGAGAAAACATATATTGCACAGTGTTTGAACAAGTCTAATGTCTCTGGATTAGAATGCAGTGGGAAATATTAAATGCCATACTTGCACACATAGATTTCTATCTAAGCCTGCTACTTTGGAAGAAAAGGCAGAGAAGTCTTTCCTGCCGCACGGCCCTTTGGCACTGCATTGCCAAGGACAAACAGTTCTTCCAGCTAGAGAGTAATGGGAGGGTTAAGCAGTGGGTGATCCTCTAACAGCACTGATCTGATGTATAAGTGCCTCTATCCCTCTCCACCCCTGCTCCCATGAGAGGACAAGCTTTAGTTGAAGGAACAGATGAGGTTTTTGGCAGGGCTCAGGTATCATTCTGGGTGCTGGGGGAACACTGGCGGTTAGCCATTAAGCCCTTGCACAAGCCAATAGATTACACCATTAACCCTGTAGACTTTTCTTCTAAACTGCAGTGAGGACAAGTCATCCGAGGATCTATCCTGAGAGTTCAAGGTAACAGAATAGGGATAATAATAAGTATTGATATAGAAGCAAGGATAAGCATACTGAAAATAAAGTTAGATGGAAGTAAGAATCCAGACAGACTGAGAATCCAGAGAACAGCAAGATCAAAATAATTTTGAGCTTGAATAGGTTTTACTGAGCTGGCACATTTTTTCAGTTACTGGAGCCAATCAAGACATTTATTCAATCCCAATCCTGACATGGGGAGTCATCTGCTGATAAGGCCTTGCTTTTTTTTTTTTAACTAACAGAAAAATAACAGAAAAATAAAAACTTTTGCTGAAAAGACATATGAGCTATTTTTGTTCCAACCAAGCATTTTGTTTTTCTTTCACCCTATACTCAGTTAAGGAATTCACAGCAACGGTGAGTAAAAGTGTAACAGCTAAATATTTCTAAATATTTCATTTTAAGTGCATTTAGTACCATAACCTTTGAAATGTGATGCAGTCTATTTCTCCAGAAATCTTTTGTTATTATCTGGAGGCAAGTTCAGATAATTTTTTCAGAAAGATATTAACTTTTCAAAAACCAATTAAAAAACCTTCAGATCTACTAGCATTTTAGCTCGTTACGTTCATAGAAAAACTTACTCCTGCAGTTCAACTTAAGTAAGAAGGAAGTAAAACTGTATTTTTGTTTTGGGGGGTTAAACACACTCTCATCCTTTACAAAAGTCTTAGTAAATTCTGGATCTGTGTAACCATAGGCTCCTTGGCCATGTCCTACCCAAACCTCTATCAAGAGATGTCCAGTAGTCCTGCATCTGTGAGGTACTTCAGTACAGAATTCTCTGAATCACCTCTTTTAGCATCATGCACGAGACCTACATCCTTCCTAACATGGTAGGACAGCCCATGGACAATGGATTTGATTTAACCTTTCAAAAGTGAAATATATAAAAAATAAGAAATTCAGTGTGCATTAGCTCTAAATTCTGTCCAAATGCCTCTTCTATGAAATTTTGATCATTTAAGTTTAATCTCAAAATACGTGGAGTTCTATACTGTTGCAAGTCCACTGACATTTGCATAAAGTCACTATTACTCCAGCCTGAAAATTAAACAAACAAAACTAAACAAAACAAAAAAMCCCAAACATCCTTTCTTTTGTATTTTCAAGGAAAAAAWTCTCAGCTTCCTCCTCAACTGCAGATAACAGCAGTAGTGTTCATTTTCTAACCTGGCTCTTATCAGTGAGAAGATCATCAATAAAAGTGATTAAATAGAAAATTTTTGTAGTCGGGAGCCAAATATGCCATCACAAAGAGTGTTATATCAGAATATTTTGCCATGAGTTAAAACTGAGACATTTCAAACTGTGATAAGTGAACTCCCAATAATTGTCTCACTGTGAGCTTGGTCTAAAAGTCTTTTAACCTAATGGAGTGTAAACTTACTCTCGACTTTATCATTTCAAGCCAACTTGCAGATGAGTGGATACATGTTGTGTTTAAGAAAAAGATCTATAGCCAGCATTGCTTAACCTGTCAAAATAATTTTAGCATCTGCTGGAACTAGCTAAGGAAAACTTTTGTCTCAAGAACAAAATTTTCCCACTGAATGGTTCCCCTTTCATCACTTCCCCCCCCGCTATCATCGTATCAATGAAACTCAATTTTAGTTTGAAGCTTATTTTATTTTTGTGTCTAACACGACATAAAAACTTGTAATTGCTGATTGTTTATTCCAGGATAACACTTGTAAACTGCTTGTAAATTTGCCTTGAGCAAATTCTAGGTCTGAGTAACAACAGTTTCTCTATACAGATTCCTCTTAGTTTCCAGTCCAACATTTTCAATCTCCTGTTTGGGGTATAGACCTGACATATATCATTAAATAGCTGTGGTATTCTACCCCAGGGAAATGGACAACGCATCAAAAATGCCTTTCTCTTTTCGTAACAAATTTATTATGTTTATAAAAGGGCTATTTCAAGCATTAGATTTGAGACAGAAATCTAGTAATGTCTTTAACCTTGCTGTCCCTTTTCAGAGAAGTAGTACTTCAATTCCTCTCCATAAGCACTTAAAAAAACGAACAATGATGTACTGGTTGTTACTAATAGGGCTGCCCTTGCCCTTTTCTGATGGATAGCTGCCATATGCTGTTATCTCCCTCTTGGCTGCTGAACATTCCCATTACGTTTTGTACTTCTCTTATGGAGGAAATGGCAATCTTGCAAAGACTTGAGTGTCTGCTGCAAAGTGCTGAGTGCCTTTGCTTTTAGCTTCTACTAAAGCATTGGGTTGTACCCACATCAATGCATAATACGTTAGACATTTTTTCCCTCGTTCTCCGAGAAGTTTAAAATGTAATTGTTGCTATTCAGGGAGACCTACCTGTAATTTGATAATTTCACATTTCAGATTCAATGACTCCCTGAAGCCATGTCCAAAAGCTCTCACTGATGTGCAGTCATACTGTCGAATATCGCACAGCCCAGCATTCTCCAGCTCAGTAATTTCTGGAGCCTGGTCTTCAAAGTAGAGATTAAAGAATGAATGTCAGTATATTAACTCGTTTATATGCACTTACATTAAGCAATATGTTTATTTCTCTATCCAACTAAGAAAACTACGTAAACAACAAAATCTGGACCCAGTTGAAGAAAAGCATAAACAGAAACATTTTTATTGTTAAAATGAATATTAACTTTAAAGCTAGGCTTTAGTCTTATCTTGAAACTTGAATATTATGAAGCAGAGAAAATAGTCATCTGATAACAAACACTTGTGAATATGTGTTTTGCTTTCTCATCTATGGTTCTTTACATCACACTTGCAGAATAAATCTAAATGAAACTCAGGCCATAGTAACAGGAACTGTAAAGGTTACAGTTATGCAATAATTTATAATGGGAATTTTCTGTTTAAAGACTAAACAAAAACATCTCAGGTGGAAGCTATTTCAGGAAATAAACTGACAAAGATCAGAACACTCACAAATAGTTTTTATGAAGCAAAACCAGTTTATTTGGCTTGAAGAAGAATAAAATATTTCTTTTTATTATTCTCTTACCTCTTTCTCTATTTGCTTTTAAATAGGTCACTAAAATAAAAACACCATTGCAAAACAAAATATTAACAGGTTTTGTTCTGGAAGGGTTTTGACTTTTGTAGTACTTTTCATATTTTTCCATTGTACCTGCTTAACTGAATTTTTAGTGACTGTCTTATTTACCGAAAAAAACCCCAACCAAACCTTGCCCAGCTCTATTTGCTGTAGCTCTTTTTATTTCACCATCCATTCTGCTCTCACCACATCTAATAGTTAGCTTACGGAGATGTAACCAAAGAGAAAAACGTCCCACTTACAGTTAATAATCAGGATCACATACACTATAAAAAATTAGGGGATGGATGGATGTGGCAGATCCTCCCTGAAGAAGACAGCGTGTGGAAACATTGCTAATCTCTTGGGGCAATACTCTGGATTGCAAACTCACTGAATGGTAATCTTTTAAAATCTGACATACCAGAAACTAAGCCCATGTTTTGCCCTTCGGAAACAAGAAGCCTGAATAGAAAACAATTATGGTTGTATTAAACCGGAACTAAATTGCTGGATAACAAACAAACAGGGCCACTGTAGGGAACCCTTGTCAGAGTACAAAAGCAGGCAAAAAAGACAGCAAAATAAATGTATGATGTTGCACAAACATTGAGAACATTATTTAAGTAAATCTCATTTTTTTTCCCCCCACTTACCAGACAGTATACTGCAGTCATATGAGCTGTAGCCTTGAAAACATGCACAGCCCCATTCTGTACATTCCCCATTACCACTGCAGAGACTGGGACACTTTAACACAATAAGTAGGCTCTCAACCGACCCTTCAAGTTCCTGTCGGTTGTAATTTATTTCTTCTAAAACTCTTTTCTCACATTCATTCTCTAGAAGAGCTAAGGAAGCTTCTGCCCAACTGAGGTCATCTTTCAGCAGCAAATCTTTAACACACATATTGATTGCATCCTCTATTCGCCGGCCAAGGAGGCCACCACAAGATCTTCCTATACTGGAATTAGCTATTGCCTGCTGGCATAGTAAAAAAGCAATAGACTCGGTGAGGCCAGAAGATGTGGGCCAAGACGGAAGAAACTTCTGGTCTGTGTCTGTGGTATGGTCCTCTGGGAAAAAATAACTATATCCCTCCAAGTCTGTTTGGCTAAGACTTTGGAATAGAAATACCGGATGGTATTCATAATAAGTTTGGCGCTTCCCCCTACTTGTAACAGATTGACTTTTGTGAAGATGACTACTGTAACGGTGAGAATTTCTTCTAACATCTGAGCTTGACGTTCCTTCTCTTTCTACACCAGTACTTCCCAGTGAGGTTGCAGAGACACGTGTGTTTATCAGTGATGTTTTGTGAAGTTTGGTTTGATTATCCTCCCTCTGCAGAAGTGTAGATGAATTCACTTCATGTTCAGACGAACGTTTCTTTATGCCTCTGACAAGATCAACAGGACCAAGATACTCGGCAGTGACATCCAGTCCAGGTATCAAAGAAAGAAATCTACCATTTTCACTTTCTTTACAAGACAGAGGAAGTTCTGACTGAGAAACTGCCTCGAGTTTATTCACTGATCGATATAATCCAGCATCTTGAAGTGTGCAGTCACAGAAGACTATTTTTCTAGAAGACGTTAAAGAAGCAGGTGTCTTGTCAAACAAGCTATCTCCTGGTGAAATTCTAGAGAAGAAAGAAAAAGCTGAAACTGTATCTGAAATATGTTTTAGTAAAACATTAACATTTGTTTTGCTTTTTGTTGTTTCATACTTCTGCAGCATAGATCACAGAATCTGCAGCACAGAGCTATATTTAAAGACCAGTTAAATCACAAAACGATGAGAGTAACTTATAATAGAAGAATTGAGAAGAGTGGATATTTTCTGTATACCATGATACTTTGTTCAAAACCTACTCAAACCAATCTTACATCATACTATTTAAATACTAATTTAATACTATTTAATACTATTTAAATACAGTTTCAATTTTCTCTGAAATTAATTATGGAAAGTAGTGATGGCATTCTAACATTAACTGAAAAACTTCGGAAGATTTTTTTTTTATTATTTTGACAAGTTTTTAAGAGTGTGAAGGAAAGGTTGAACCAAAAATGATGACATTTGATTGAAACAGAAGTATTTTGTTACCTCCATTCCTTAATAAAAGAAAAAGGAACATTAGCATGGTTTGGGATTTCCACCCCACTTGCAGTGTGATAGTCATTCTCTGCACTTCCGTCAAAGGTGCCACAGAGTCCCATCGTATGTCTGTAATCTGAACTGGGTGCCCTAAGTGTTATGCTCATTCCCCATTCACTCACATCAGCACGAACGAAAGCTCCAGAAGAAAACAAAACCTAAAAAGAGATTGATGATATCGTCATGAGAAACATGATTTTTATTTTACCTAATAAAACCAGGTATGTTTGTTGGCAAGGAACAATTGGAAAAGGACGGGCATAAAAAGACATCCTATAAAATTGTAGCTCTAACTATTCTGGATCAGACAAATTTCACTATTTCCTCTTCCCGTAAAGCCCTGTAAATAAAAACCCTATACATCTCAACCTTAGCAGGCAGCTAAATGGTGCACTATAGGTCCATAAACTTCATCCATCATTAGAAGGTATATTGTGGAAGCTCAGTGACTGCAAAACCACAGAGAATCAAAGATCAGCTGGGCTGCTTACTCTTCACATGCTAGCATATGAAAAGGGATGATTCTGGTAATACGCATGGACTCTGGCAGCACCTTTCTCAACTTTCTTTTTGTCAGCTACATGATTCCCTGTGTTAGCAGTTTAATACAGAGTAATTCTCTACCTTCAAAGCTGTTCCTAAATGTTCTAGATATCTCAGAATAGTCTCAAATATTTACTATTTGATTTTAGGCAACTTTACAATCTCTTCAAAGAAATACTAGGAGTCTCAAGAACAAAATGCACTGCAAGTTTAAATGTTGTTTCTATTATAAACTTGCTGTACAAATCTGAGCAAGTCACTTAATTTTTCTGGTTCCTCAGTATCCTTTTAATTTCTCTATTGCCTAATGCCATCTTAATATTTCATATCTGAGGTCTTCAGAAGAAGTGCTTCAGATAAAAGTTAAAGATTTAAAATAGTCTTATACCAATAGCCAAACCCAAGTTGAAAAGGCATATTTGTTTTTATGGCTTGCCTTCCAGACCAACAGAGTGATTAAAGAGCAGTTGAGGGCTTCATTTTTACATTCTGCTTCATTTGAAGTTCAGTGGAGTCCTACAGCAATTCTATCTAAAAAAGAAAAGCTACAGGAAATTATAAAAGCAAATGTGAATGTTTTATCTGAGGGCCACATTCTCTAGACAAACCATCTACACTTCTAATTCTGTGGATGTCATTTGGCATACTTAATTATCTGCATGCACAGCCTTCCTATATGACACTGGCATGAGCGAAACAGAGCACACAGATCACATTTTGGAACATTAGGGCTGCTAAATAAGTGCATAGTGAATCTGAAAACTGCACCTTCCACACAAGGGCTGTATATTGTGGTTGACAACATGGTTCCAGCAAGGTATGCATGTTGACACATCCTTGTTTTTGAGGACAACATCTTTCACTTACAAGCAAAACACTGGCCAAAGGACTATGATTGTAAAATAAACATTATGCTATTGCTTAATTGCGGAAAATAAAACATGTTTTAGTTCTGAAGTTGGTGTGAATTGGTAAAAATAATTGCTGAGATATCCGTTATGTCCACAAGCAATTATTTACTACTTACTGTTACTTTTCTTCCTAGGTAGGATTCGGTGATTCTGACATTGCTTCCCGTTGTGTCTCTGTTTACAACAGACAAGTGTGGCTGTGACTCATGTAGCTGACCACCGCACATGTCAAATGCAATTATATCACTTCCTTCTTTGGCAACAAAGCCACAGTTACAGGATGCTGGGTAGTGAAGACTTCCACAGTCCCACTGACGAACATGAACTTCAAAATCCCGAGACGTACTCTTATATAGAACAAATGTTCCTGTTTTAAAATTGTCATAGAGTCTGGAATCAAAACAATAGCGTGTGATATCACTTTGGTTATAAAATAACTGTATCACCACATGTCAGCAACTTTATCTTAAAACAGATTTCTAATATTTGGTGAGCTTTGATACTGCAACTCATTTTCCTGCATCAGAAAAACCAAACAGTACAGCCCACAAACAAACACACAACTTTGTTCTGAACAAACACCATCATCTCTTCCTCTGGGCAGCTCTAAATCAAAAAAATTAAACCTATGTTACAGAAGAAAAATAAGGAATAAAAGAAGAATCATGAGAGGAGTGTATGTAGACAATGGTTGTGAATGGAAACATAACCATGAAGTCACTGCCATTCTTTGATTTTTTTTTTTAACAGTGTTTATGACAGGGAACTGGAGGGTACTTCTCAACCTTTGTGTTTCTACAGCAGTACACCTATGCAGCAAGAGCAGTGTGCATGTGGGGGGCAGCTGCTGATAACTGCCTAAGTACCCTTGACAAAATGATTTAGAAAGTCACATACTTTTTAAAAGGTCTTCTTTATTAAGATGGAGATGGGGAGTGCTTATTCCCAAAGATTTGAAAATTATTTAAGATGAAAACCATAAATAGCGACGACTTTTTTTTTCCCTTAGGGTTAGCCATCTGTTCCCTGAAGCAAGGCTAAAATAGCCAATTTAATGATTCAGCAGTGAGAAGGGGAAAAAAAAGAAAAAAAGAAAGAAAACCCCAAACTTTGCTGCAAGTTTAACAGCCTCTTGGCTACAAATGRCATTTGACAGTTAATTGCAGAATGCTTATTTGCTTTGTGTATAATGGGCCAGCAGACAAACTGCAGATGGCTACCCTACTGGGACTGCACAGGATTACCCGTGATTCAGTAAGGGCAGCTCCTTTTCTATTCGTTTCCTCAATTTGTAAAATAAAAAATAAAGTAGCAATAGACTTTATCTTTAAAAAGAAAGTTCTTTCCCCACAGCATCAGGCTTCCAGCCAGACACAGTAAATAATTTCTTCAAAAGAAAGCTTGATCACAATGYATCGTTGGTTAAAATGCCCAGTGAAGCCATCCCTATAATCTCCACTGAAGGAGGAACTGCAAGATCAAGATAACCCCAGTGACTTTATTATTATTATCACTAGTCACAGTTGTGGGCTACACATCCTTATTTGGAGGCAACATATCCTCTTCTTCTCACCCTGCCACTTGAAGAAATGTGCTTCTGCTGAGCAGAGAATATAAAAGTCCCAGGTGTGGAACCTGTGTTTGTTTTGACACCTTCCACGAATCAGAAACACTTTGAAAGACAGAAGCATACCAAAAACATGCCAGCTGTGGCCAAGGAAGCTGTTTTCACTTTAGAAAGAAGGTCAGTGATGTGCAAGTGGCAGCAGTGAGTAAGTCTCTTTCAATGCCATTAACGAACTCAGCACAATGTTACATGGCAGATAGCTTCTACCAACTTGATCCTTACAAGGATTCAAATGCTGATACTCAGAAATAGGGAAACTATGGTGTAGATCGGAAACACCTTTGCATTAAAACAGTTTTGACTAATCAATCATTTTATCTTTGTTCATATTTAATAACATCTCTACCTTTCATAGTCAACAGACTGTACAGCAACCGCTCCTGTCTTGGCATACTCCTCTAAAAAGGAAAATAGTCCATTTGCTTCACTCTTTTGCCACAACCCCAAAACTTGCATTTAGAAATACAAATATTACAAACATCATCATGACTGGCAAGCTTTTACTAACTAAAGCACGTTTATCCTTATTGTCCAAGAAAGAATGTAAAATACAGAGCGCAGTTGTGGAAAACTACAGCTAACTTGTTTCACCACCACAGATTTTAAATAAATAAAACAACCCTCCCAAAAACACCCATAAAAAAATCCCAACACACTTAAAATGAAGAGCAGCAATCCAGTGATTACCTTCCATCAAACGTAATTATATGAGGGTCAGTAAATGAGTAGCAGTAGGCAGTGGGTAGATCCTTTACTGTAATCTTCAAAACAAAGAAGCACATGGTAAATCATGTCAGATTAGGAAATAAACAGACTCATTATTTATCTTGTGATACTAGTTTACATTCTCATAAATATATCATATTATACCTTTAATCAATCTGAGTAGTTATATTAATATTAAAAGATAAAAAAATTAATTCAAATGAAAATGCAGCATTTCAATGAAAATAAAACAATGGAAAATTGACCACTTAGAAATCTTGGTGTGAGTCAGCAAGTCACAACTGAAATAGAAGCTTCATTAACATCAGCCACATTTCTGGCCAGTTTACAGAGCTTAACATGAAGATTTTCAACCTGTGTGCTTTCTGGAACATAGCCATTCCACAGGAAATTCTCACTGGATATAGGTTCGACTGCAATTCTGGTAATTCTGTCTCCATCCTGCATAAAGTCTGTCACAGCAGTGAAATAAATTACAGCTTGACTACAGATTCCGTTATTGCAGGGTTTCTGGAGAAGATCCACATGACAAGAAGAAAGAGCCAAGTTTAAACCTAACTGTTCTTTACCTGTTTTAATGAAAACACATCATTAGTGAGTTTTCCTTTAAGTAAGTCACATTTTGTATACGACTGTCAATATAGATACAAACTTATTTACCTTTTCATAAATTAAAATAATTATGCATTTTTCTTTGGTTTGGTCATGCAAACCCCCCTCTCTACTTCTTCATATACACAGAAGAAAATGGTTTTGAATTTTCCGGTTTGATAGACAAATGGAAATCATGATAGACTTGCTAATGTGACATAAAAATGGTTGTGTGCATAGGCAAGGCTCCTCCTGGGGTTCACAGGACTTGTGCTTGAGAAAGTACTACAGGAAACAGTAAYAACAGTAAAAAATGATAACTTCACGACTGCATATACAATACTTCCAACACAACAGGTCAACAAAATGAACTGAATTATAAACCGCAAGTATTACGGTATTCTGTCTATTCAAGTCAAAGAATATGGCACCGATATCCATAGCTGCCAAAAACCACCGGCTAACTTCAACAAGTAATGGATTATGGACACATTCTTCCATACTTTCAGCAGCGGCATATACAGCCTGTGAATATCTTGTTTTAACATTTTAGAAAGTATTTTACAGTGTAACAGCTTCTCCAAAGAAGGAGACCAGCAGGAGTACTTAGAACAACACATTAAACATGCAAAATGCAACAAAAATCAGGATAATACTTACCCTCATCAACAGTATTTAATGTTAGTGAGATTTTGCAGTCACTTTCAAGCTGGTTAAACACAGGACAAGGAATAGGAATGCTACTTTCTATTGCCAGCCTGTACTCCTTCCCATCTTCTGATATATCATATGTTTCTGGATGTATCTAGCACAGAAGAAATTGTACTTAAAATGCAAGCTTTGTGAGTAAACTACAGCACTGCTTACTAACCAGCTAGGAGTACAGTATAAAAAACTGAAGAGATGGAATGGCATGGAGCATGTCCTGCTCCACTGGATCAGGCTTATTTAGATGGTCTGAAGTGCAGTGGCATACTGGGGAGAAGATGAGGACACATCAGCAAGAGTCTTGAAGAGGTGGGAATAAAGGGCAAGGATAAGGGAAAGGCAAGAGTAAAGGCTAGCTAGAAAGTTAAGGAATTAGCAAACCACATTAACACCACAAAAATGTATTCTCTGGGTAACTTCTGGAAGCTAAAATACAAACAGTTTGGTGTACTGTCTGGGGGGAAGGGAGGGGGAAGCTACCTACAGGCAACAATGTCCCAAAAGAATTTGGAAGCACCATATTTCTCCTGGGATTCCTCTCTGTAAATTTACCACACAGCTCACTATAGATGCAGAATCAAAAATGCAACTAGAGATCAGTAAGAGGCCTACAACTGAGCGTTGCACTTGGGGTGAAATCCTGAGCGCAGGGAAACAGAAATAACGCATTCACGCTTTGCAGTGTGCACTACAGACTTGCACTTACATGAGATAAATCTGGGACCTGACCCTGCAGAAACAGAAGCTGAGGCTTAACTTTATGAAGGACAAATCCTTAAGTCAACAGGCCTCTTCCCAACATGCAATGACACGCCGTATATCTTTCTGGGATTGGGGTCCCATTCCTGGCCAGCAAATGGGTCCCTATAGCTACATCCACAGCACGAATTAAAACAAGTTTGGAGCTTGGCCGCCAACCAGGCGCCATGGCACTGCTCATGTCCCCATTTCCCCCTCTAAGACCAGACCAGGTTGGCCTCACCCTGCCCCTACCTCCACGGCCAGCCGGGCGGAGGCCCGGGCCCAGGCTACCCCCTGAGCCAGGTGCTGGGAGAGCCTCTTGGCATAGGCCACCATCACGCCAGGAAAGGCAGCAGCAGTTAAACGTAATGGACAACCGTGTGCCAGGGCTCAGGCCCTCCTCGTTTACAAATACAGCCTCAGAGTCGACTCCAGCTGCTGGAAATCAAGGCTTTCACTACATGTGTGAGTGGCCAATTCAGCCTTCCTGCACCCTGAGTACATGGGGAGCACAGAAACAACTTTGACTCTTCTGCTTTTTGACAAATTTAAGTTCACGACAGCCAACAACATGCTCTATTAATTCACAATTAATACATTTTGAGTGCCTTCTAGTCAGAGGACAGACTGCTGTAGCAACACTCAGAAAGATTCCTACTATGATGAAGTAAAACATTATTTTCTTTCAAAATTACCTTAATGCCAGCAAAAAATTCCTTGCTCTCAACAGAAGAGCTTTGTATATCCGGTTTCTCCATGAAAAAAGCAGAACTGCTACAGTAAACCTGTAGGGCAAAACCAGCATAATAGAATACATTTTTGGTATGAAGTAGTCACGTGAAGACAAAACCCAGCCATCATGGGTCAGTTCGATGGATTCATCATGCCCAGTCTTCTGTTTGCACCAGAAGTTACCAATTGCCAGTGGTGCTGCTTAAGAAAAACATAGAAACAGATTGAGCATCCTAAGACCTTGTCCTGGCATACTCCACCAGTGGTGCAGAGACTTCTTGAACTAAAGGCCGCATACAAACCAGCATGTTTAACAAGCACCTAAGCCTCCATGGATTTAACAAATCCCTTCTGGAGCATTTCTGCACCCCATGACATCTTGTGGAAATGCATTCTATACTTTATTACGTGTTATTTTTGTTGAGTGCCCATTAGATCTTAGATTATGCAAAACAATCATCCCCTCCTCCTCCTCTCCTTACTATACTTTTTTCCTAGTGTTATGGGCCTGGATAATCATTTTCAAGCTGAAGAATTTACTGTGAATTTACACAGAATTTACATTTCCCTCCACTGAACCAGTTCCACGCTAGTAGACACAGTGGTTTTGCATTTTTTCTTTGTTTATTTTGCTCTATCCCTTTTGAGATGTGTTGACCAAACATGCAATATTTCAGATCCTGAGAAAACCAAGGAATCATAGCAACAGCAGGTAGTTTATGACTGTGCTTTTCTTTTTGACTGTCACTGAGCTAACACTGTTAGGCTGTTACTATTCTCAAAGTCCCCAAAGGATTTTTGAGGATTAGCAATTGCTATTGTTGTCCATAACCCACCCAAGCAGCCTGGCTTTGGCTTGAACACACATGAATGTGCACACCAAGGTTTTTTGTTTTTTATTTTGGCCAGGGAAAATTAACCTGTATTTTGATATATACAGGTAGAAAGCTTACAGATTTTCCAATGCTTAAGCTTCTCAAAGTTATCATGAGAGCCTAGATCTTGATTCCGCTACCACGGAAGGTAATGCAGGTACTCCCACTGCTCTTGATGGCAGAGATTAAAGCCTTTAAATCCGATCCTAGAGGCAAAACTATCAAGCAGTAGCTCATTACTGATTCAGAGAAAATACATCTATCTAATGAATCAACAACACAGCTTCTCACAACCTCTGGCTCTTACAGCCTCTCACTTAGATGCAGTTGTATCCAAAAATCCTCTTAATTTACAGTATCAAACAAAATCACAGTAGAGGGTGAAGAAGATGCAACTTGAATACACATTTATCTCCTGGAGGCACACTATACTGTAATGAGAAAGTCAGTCTCAAAACCAAAAATGGCAGTGATAATTACTGATATATTCTGTGGTATTTCCACATTCATATGGGCACTGTTGGTGTAAACAACAACTAGAGGCAGTATGTTTCTGCCAAGAAAAATTACACAGCAAGGTGCTGGAACTCTGTCTCTAGCAACTGTTAGTGTCTACTGAGACATAGTTACAAAGATACAAAGAGATTATAATTATGTTTTAACATACTCTGTCTCCAAGTCTGACGTTTATCCCATCTAGTTCTAGAAGTGAGAACGTATGAACTGCTGTTTCATGTTTCAGTTCTTCTTTGATACCTTCAGGAGAAAGCCTTGACCAAGTTACAATGAATCCGACTGAGCTGTTTGCAAAAGGAACACCAAAGGTACACCTTAGGTAAATGCTGCCTTTGATCAACTCTGCTACAACTTCAGGAATGGCTGGTACTGGTGGTGACACAGATGGAGATGATGAAGGAGCCAGGGTACCTAGTCAAACAGAAGTGTAGTTCGTGCTTTTTATTCTGTGCAAAAACAATATTGGATGAAATTACATTGGCATATATTTTGCCTATTAATACACTAATAATATTTACCATTTTTCACATGTGAAAATATTACGTAGTTGCTTAGAGAATCACAGAAATTGTGTATGTTCCTTTTATTAATTATTAAAAGGAGAAAAAAATCTTTATTAGCCTTTGATTATATTCTAGCCAATAGGAAGGTGCTGAAGAGGGGAAAAAAAAGCCAAGAACAAGGAACAAAATGCAATTAATTATTTTACCAGACAGGAGAGAGTAACATGCAAAGGAAATTGCCTGACAGAAGAATATTTTCTCTACTTATGAAGAAAGGGGCGGGGGAGAAAAAAAGAAAAAAAAAGGGGCTATGTAAAAAGGAACAGAGTAAGCAACTGTATGATCTGTAGATTCATCTTATATTTGACTCCCAAAGAATCAAAGTAATCTGTAAATCAGCACTATTAAAATTACTTTTTAACATTTTGGTAGTTATTCTGAACATTATGCTGAGACAGGACTTTTGTAATCCAACGTCTGAAATTGCCTCCAAACTGCTCATTTTGCAACAGACCGAGCAATACTGTTGATAACATGAACATGTTTTTATTCAAGACAGAATATGATTAAATGTTGACATTATTGGGTCATAGATGCACAGAAAATCTTGAAAATCAAAACAAAATACTCACTGCTACAGACACCTTGAATTTCCATTCCCTCAGGATCACAGGTCTGTGGCTTTGCATCTGAAACAACTATAAATTGTTCTTAAATTGTATATTCACACACATACAGAGTATGTACACCAATGCTCTTAAATTATTGCCCTATGTTAAAAATACACCAAATATCACAAGACACTGATTGAAGTGTAAATTAGCAGAACAGAAGCAATCTTGTAATCCAATCCATGCACAATTATGGTAGCAGTCGGTACAAAGCCTTGTGTTGGAAATCACAAGTAGATTGGCTGCACCCAGGAGGAAGGCTACAGAACATTCTACCACCTCTACATCTTTTACTGCAGATGTACCCAGCCAATACTTATAGATGTTGTTAGTGAATAAAAAGGAATTAAACTATTATCTTGAATACATATTTTGCCTCTCCAAATCCACATCTGAATGCTTATTCATTAACTGTAACCCTGGACAGCCAAATTCAGTGCCAACCTGCTTTGAAAAAAATCATCTTTTCTACAGGGGCCTAAGAAAAAGTGCTTGTGCACTGCTATTGTTTGGTACTTGGAATGTTATTAAAAAAAAAAAAAAAAAGTGGCATTTTGATTAAACATGAAAATACCAGTGCATTTGTAACAAAAGTAGAAAGAGGTTAGTCATTCCACTCAAACTAAGTCAAAAGGGCAGCTGCAACACTGAAAACTCCATTCCCCAAAACGAATGAAGAGCAGATTTTGATGTTCCACACTTCAGTGATACGACGTTTGAATTCCTTAGCATGTAGAGGAGAGACTGTTTGAAAATTTGCGTCAAGTGTTTACAGCTATTGAGTGTTAAAGAGAAAACACAGTACACATGGTAACCTAGATACAAAAAGCAGCAGAAGAGTACAATGCGCTTCGCATGAAAACATCATCTTAAAAGAGGGCTTTTAAACTCAAAATGTGTTTCAGATTTACAGTATTCAGCAGAACCGAACCAGAGTTATGTTTCTTGACTACTTTGTTCTGAGGCAATAAAAATTTGCTAGCTCGCCGCCTATGGTTTTTATATCCTCTTTCCTCTTCATGAGCCATCATCCAAAAATAAATGTAAAGTTCTATAGTGCAGGAGTTCTTCATTGCTTCAGTCACTTGCATGCTGAAATGTCCCATTTCTGGCATTTTTTTTGTCAATAAACCCTTGGAGAATGTCTTAACAATTGGACCTAAAGGTATAATGATGGGCCAATAAAGCACCAGAAAACTCACTGATAGTTTTGCTATTAAGCTTTTGAAAGCAGTCAGTAATACAGGATATGACTTAGAGCAATACAGTACATGATGCATAAAAATATAGCTAGTATTTTCATAATGGTGTGTTATACGAGCTAGTAAGAATTTCCCACTACACTAATTTGTCACTATTTCACAGTATTTCTAACTGTAAGGATTTAACCATGCCTTCCTTAAGTTATCTAAAACAGCTGGCATGAATAATGAAATACTGAAGTTTTAAGCTGTGAACACCAACAAACTTTTGCAGCACAAGGGTCCAAGAAAATGCAAGACATTGCAAAAGGACTTCAGTTCTTTCTCACAGTACTAATAAAGTGTGTATCAGTAGAGAATTTCTGTGTTGAATTTTCTTCTAGCAACAATGTGTATACTCTCCAGAAAGGTGATAAAAGAGTTACAGTAAGAAAAATATTCCTAATGATGCTAAATAATAATTGATAGAAATACAGTTTGGTCAAGTTCTTAAACAAAATTTACTCTGACACGTTATTCTATGCATATTCAGTTATGGGTATTTGCAGAGTATGAGTACCATTGAAGGTACTCTGAATTTTGGCTTCTAGATGTGTCTTATAACCCCACCTCATTATATGGAAAATTTCAATTCTTAAGTTTCTGGGCTTTGAACAATACTTGAATGCTAAATGTAAGTTAAAAAGGGGTGGTGTGAATCCACCTTACCATAACAAATCATTTTTCTATCGTATCAATATTAAAAGTAAGGATTGCAAGAAATTTTAGCGTGTATAACTATTTCCAGACATTTCTGTTCAGCAAAATATCACAGAAACACGCTTACTCATAAATACACACACTTAGCTGAGTTAGAGCATGCATTTTCTCACCTTCTGCACAATACCCCATGCATCCCTGGGTGGGCTGCAGTAAGTAAACAAAGAAATCTCCGCAGTTCCTCACACTGACAGGGATTCGGAAAAGACAGCAGTCTTTTGAAGTGCTGAAGAAAAACTGCCATGTAGCACAAGCTGTTAACTGTTTGATCTCACCGGGTCGAGGCATGGATTCTGACTCCCTCAGAGACAACCAGACAGGGGCTTGAGTACCGCAGTGATTCATCTTCAGCACCAGAGAAAAACATCAGAAAATGGTTAATGCTATATCAAACTGTTGCTGTGCTTTAATGAGAGGTACATATGTATTCAATTAATTCCCTGCATGAGCTTTTAGCAAAGTTTAGACAGTATAATTGCAGGCTTGCTTACTTTCCTCCTCAAGGTTGAATATAAATACACACACAAGAGACTTAAGTCCTTCTTTGAGTCTAATGAATTTGTGTTTCTACAGACAGGCTATAATTAGTGCCTGAAGAACTTAACGGGGAGCCACACCTGAGTGTTTTGCCCAAAAAAGCTAACAGTTGTGTTACGGCTTAGTGAATTACTCTACACCCGTTAACCTACAGTAACTGACTGTGTGCATCCTATCAGAGCACAGCAAATACAGGGCAGAACATACATACACTGAGTATCAACTAAAGGTGCTAAAGCTGACATATTTTACCTGCTCTTTGCCATGGACTGAAGGTTCATCTAACCTCCTGGGCTTCTTCTAAGAGATGTGGCCAGCTGATGCAAAGTTACTGACCTGCAGCCCTAGCCAAAAATGCAAGACACCTGATAAGCCCTGTCTGTTTTTCAATTCCCCACCTTTAGAAATACATATGCTTGTAGCACCCCTGTAACAACCACAGTGACTTTGCAGCAACCCTAAATCCTTTGGTGTTTACAAAGCAGTGGGCTTCACAAGGTCTGTGGTTCAGCTGCTGAATCAACAGGTGATTTAGGAGGGCTGTTGTTCCCTCTCTTGCAAACAAAAGACTTGTCCAGTGCTTTTCCTCATGGAGTGAGACGTGTGCTGTGGAACAGTCTCCTTCACCCCTCACCACTGTGGCTATGCGAGGTCTTCAGGTCAAGGAAGCTGCCATGCAGGTCACAACTTAACAGTAGTACTAATCATGGTAACCAAAATGTAAGTCTGATTTAGTGGACATCAGAGCTTACCAGTGGAATACAAAAAAATGAATCCTGAAAAAAGGAGACAAAGAAGGAATCTGGTTCATGGGTTACCAGAATGAGTTAAAGATTACCTCCTGCCTGTCATGTGCTGCAGAAAGCAAACTGAAGCAAAACACCTAGAAGGACACAGTGTGTTAAAACCAGCATTCGGAAAATATTTACATGAAAACTCTAAATCTGAAATTGTGAGGTTTTGAGAACCTCTTCTCATTCATACATCGCCTCAAGTATTCCTTTCTTTGACCTGATAGTGAAACAAGGTCTCATATCATCTTGTCTTCAGACCTCCTGGTCTAAAGACTACTGCAGACTCGTTGAGCAATTACTCATCTCAAAAGTACACTTTTCTTTCTTAATTGAGAATATCTGAGCCCACCATCAATCCATCAGACAGACAGAATTAATGAGAAGTAGACAGAAATGGGATGGATTGTTTAACAGACTCTGAATCTTTGACAAGGATTAAATATAGCTATAATAAAAGTCCTCCTAAAGGGAAAGAAAGGAGGAAACTTCCCAAACAAGACATCCATTTTAGTTTGGTTTTAATGTTTTGTCTTTGAGATTTCAAAATAAATGTCTTGGTTTTGTCAACAGATGCAAAGAAGCAGATGTCAATGCATAAATTTAATTTGCTGAATAAGTTTTGAATCAATCTCTTTCCAACTGTAATTATCTGGACTCCTCTGTATTAGGACAGTAACTTATTTTTACCAAATATTTACTAAGCACCGAGAAGTTAGGTCAGATTTCTAAAACTTTCCTAGATGACCTGAGCAGGTATCTTGCTAGTCTAACCGCTGTTCTGAAAAACACATTGTTTTTTCCCCTGGTTTATCATGCTGGTTCTTTGCATAAAAGTATCCATTTTGAGAAAATACAACTAGTTAATTAATTTGTTTGTATTAAATTTAACTGAAAGAAAGTCCTTCAGGAATCATACTTTTTGCTAGTTTTTTGCAGTACAAAAGCCTGGATAACAGCAGCCTCTGCAACACAGCCCTCTGAGTCCTTGAGTCAGCTGCACATCAAAGGTACTTCAGTGGCTTTATACTGCTGTGAAGATTTAATAAAAAATAAAATAAATAACTAACTAAAAATAAGAGGTGCTGCTATAAACTCAATTTAATTTTATTAGTACAYTTTAACTGTCTTGTATTCCTTTAAAAGTGTTTCATTGTTGGGCTTTTCTTTTCTTTCTTTTTTTAAGATATTGTGACCAGGCAATTTCAATTCATGAGAAAAATCACAGGTAAAATATTCTAATGACATTTTTATTTTTTTTTAAACAAGGAAATGTTTTAAAATAGGAAACTACAATGATATATCTCCTTAGAATATAACGATTACAGAGATGTTGGTACGCTCCAAAATAAAGCATTACAAGTTTACAGTATGAAATGTTCCAAGTAGTTCTTGAGTCTTAGGGGACTTGCCGATGACAAGGCAACTGATCTTCAGTTAGCTCTGTTAATTCAAGTCATTTTAGGAGTAATCTCTTCTCTCTAACATGATCACTTTAAAAGCTCCACAATTACTGGATTCATGTGGCTGCAAGTCTTTATACCACTTTCACACGGCCTTCCTAACAGACTGACCACCACATAGTTGCAGCTTCACAATGTGATATCCCTGCTACGCCGCCACTGAGAAAATCTTCTTCAGCAGTGACTACAAATGAGTTTTTGAGTGCTCTAAAATGGATGTAATTTATCATCATCTGCTATTGCCCATTCAGTGTAAAATTTTCAACGCTTAAGACTTAATTGTCCAGTTAACACATTTTAATATACTCAAGTATTTAGAGAGAATAGGTACTCTGTATTCCTCCGCATCAGTCTCCATAACCATATTCTTTTTTTATACTTATACTACTGAAAAATTCTTAAGAAAAAATACGTATTTCTCATAATCAAATGAGTTGTAACAATACCTCCACGCACTTGGTTGGCATCTCAGCAGGCTTATCAAAAATCAAAAAGCGATACCATCCTGGTGTTAGGGAATGGTCACATATTAAATCCTGAATAGCTGATTGCTGGAGGTGGGACGAATCAAAATCAACGCTTCGGTAAGGGCTCTGCAGGATCTGATGTCCACCAGGAGAGCATTCAAGAACTGTGGAACAAGAGTATTTCAAGTATCAAGATGGAATGCCTAACAAGTATGTTAGAAAAGATGTTACTTACTTTTAAAGGGAAAATATGGATATATCACAATATGATGTGAAGCTACTTTTACTGAAAAACATACTGTAGTCTTAGTAACAACAATAGGTATGTTAGCACTCTAAAATTTAATAGAATTCATCACATGGTAACTTTCCCTTCTTTAAGTGGACAATAAATGCAAATTAATAACCACATTAGGCATTTACCCTAGATGTAAAAACAGTGGAAAGGAGTATGTTTATACTTTCTCTCTGGATTTTGACTTTCTAGTTCTACTGATGTTTATGAAACCTAACAACCTGAATAAAAATGCAGTGTCAGATATATGAGAGGATCAAAATCTTACCTCAAGAGGAGTAAGGATTATCCAAAGATCTTTTGTAAATAGGCTACCACTTTACAGCGTTCCTATGCATGAAATAAAGTTGAACTCCCTCAAACGGGTGAAAGGTAGTTGCATACAGTTTGCATGTATACATGCAGACCATAGCAAAAGTGTGTATGGAAATGGGTAGTGTCGTGGTTTAGCCCCAGCCAGCAACTAAACACCACGCAGCCGCTCGCTCACCCCCCCACTCCGGTAGGATGGGGGAGAGGATCGGGAGGGCACACGGAGGAAAACCCGCGGGTTGAGATAAAAACAGTTTAATAATGGAAATAAAACAAAGGAGAACAGTGATAATAACAACGATAACAACAATAACAGAATATACAAAACAGGCGATACACAATGCAACTGCTCACCCCCACGTGTTCCGCACCAAACCCCGCGAACCGTGCGCTCCCCCCAAAAGGGACCACTCCCCGGTTTTTAAGCTGGGCATGATGTCACATGGTATAGAATACTCCATTGGCCAGCTGGGTCAACCACCCCGGCTATGCTCCCCCCCCCAGGCCCCCCTGCACCTTGAAGGGCGGGGGAGGCTGTCGGTGCACCCGGCAACGACCAAAGCATCAATGGGCCATCAACATTCCTTTCACCGCCAAACGCAAAACACAGCACCCCCTCCAGCTACAGGGAAGAGAGTTAACTCTGTCCCAGCCGGAACCAGGACAGGTAGATACTTAGTTACACATTTTAAGTCAATTTGCATGACTGACATGCCAAATTTTAATCAAGTAAATATGACTGACAAACATATTTTTGGACATCTAAGTGACCTTGTGGCCTCAAAAAAAAAAATCTCAAAATTGCTGACAGTTAAAATGAAGGACCAGAATCTGAAGAAGTCTTTACGACACTTTTTTTTCAAATGAAGACTCATGCAGATATAAAGCAGAATGCCAGAATTTCTGAGTCTGATCTGGCAGCTGAGTTGACTCCTGTCAAAGACAGTGACAATAGAAGTTCTGGCTAATGGCATATTTCCATGCAACGTACTGAATGAGACCACTCTTGCTCAGGAACATCCTTGGGAAGTGGAAGTAGGGGAAAATAAAGTAGGAGAATGTTTATAAATAAATAACATTTAAAGTATACCTGTCTATTTACCTTGCTTTTGAAAATGGATACCAACTGATGCCAACTGTGAATGGAATTTCAGGTTATATTGAATGACACAGTTAATTCTTGCCTCTACTATGCTACTAATGAATTAAAAAAATGCAGATGTAAGCAAAGCTCTATAATCTTACATTTTGGATATTCATACTCTGATCTTCAGTTTTCGCTCCCAGGTTTTTCTGTATTTGTCCCATGTTTTGCATGGTGTAATTGTGTCACTGACTACAAACATATTTTGGTTCAAATCATGCAATAATGCACTATATTCCACATTTTTCATGTCATTGTCCAGATAACCACAATTATAAAACAGTTTCAAAATCAGGTAATTCCCTTCCTTTAAATGGTGAAGATGCCCCAGTGAAAGAACAGACTTCATCTCTTTCAAGCACAGTATGAGAACCCCATAGTTCTTCAAAGACTGAAGATTTAATCTGATATGGCTTTAGGCCACCCAGGCAGGTAACAATAGCTTAATCTTCTATCCTCTAAGGGCAGATGGAAGTCAATGTGATTGACTGTGCCACCACTGTGCTTCTGAGTTGCTTGTAGTAGCCTGTAGGCTATTTGTGTCCATACAAGTTGACCTTATTGAGAATTTATCCTTCATTGGAATTTGAAGAAAAGCCCTTGAAGAATCACAGGTCAGTCATGTGTGTTATTGAAATGTTTTCTAAGCAAGCTACAGCACAAGCAGTTTACGAACCATGGTGAAAGTTTCTTCCTGTCTTCTATTTTTTATTGGAATTCTCCCTTTCATACAGCACCCTCATTAGTTTTCTTTCCTGTAACTGAATCACTCCTGAAACAATTAATATCTGTTACCTTTTCCATTAATAAATCAAGCTAGACATGAGACAAGTCTTTATTTTCTTTTCCTCCCCAGTTTAATTAGATCATTGTTTGATAGATCTTTAAAACAGCTGACTGTACTCACTTGTAATAGGGTTATAAATCCTACTAAAGATCAAATTATAAGTTTCTTATTATCATGCACATCACTTTAAAATGTCACCCAGCTCTTCATGTATTCTCTCCTCCTTTTTAGAAGTATGCTAATATTTCCAGTTAGTGCTTGGAAATCTCATGTTGTGTAACACTGGTTGATTTTTTTTTCTTTTCTTTCCTTACCCATTCTGAAAAACAACTGAAAATAACTGCCATCATCAATAATACAAATTAAAATATTTTCTTACACATCTGAGTGTAACTGATATGCTGTCTAACTCTAGCAACAGCAGAAACAAATAAAACTATTATATTTATGGACACACATACAAGAAATGTATGTTGTGTTCTCTGTGAAAAGCTGTTTCCCTAGAATTTGAGTTTACTTATCATATTCTGTGCTTCTTTCCACAAACACCCTATATATTGTATATGCTCTCCACTGTTCTTTAACTCTTGCATGCCAGGAAGAATTTGATTTCATACTTGCTTTTTCCTGACTGTCTTCAGGATTTATCCAGTGAGCTTTGCCCGGATCCATCCCAGATCTACTTGGTCCTGCCAGATACTGAGAAATGTGACCCTAAGCCGGAAAAGAATTCAACTTTTGCAACATCTTAAACACAAGGATAGCATTGTGCCGGCGGAGGAGCCTTTTGGGAGAGATATAGATGGAACCTCTGCCAACACTTTGGGGTTTGTACCATGACTGCCACAAACGGGGTCGGGTCATAGGTACTCTGAACACCACACATTAACCAAAAGTCAAAGAGGTTCTTGAAATCAACACAGGAGCTCATTTTCCACAGAGAGATATTCAAGCGGCTCCTGATGACTGCCTCTAAGGCACGCGGGTGGAAAACCAGTTCCACAAAGGAAGGACTTTTCAATTGCCTGTTCACATCTCTGTTCCAATCCATGTGCAGAGAGGAGCTGATGATTTTCCACCTGTCCATAATGTTTCCAGCATGATGGAGCATTCAGGGTCTGAGGACTGCTGCGTGCAAACCAGAGCAGAAAGGGGAAAAGGAGCCACTCAGGGAGTACAGGCAGGCAAGGGCAGAGTGGCAGGACTGGCAACTCAGATCCTCAGGTACGAATAGCTTATCAGTTTACATCTCCTGCTGTCCAAAGGCCAGGATCTGGCAAATGACTACAGATAAACAAATAGTGCCATTAGTTAAGTGCCCGCTCTGATCTTGAATGAGCTTTTTCTTGGATCTACTGACTGCAAAGGATGCAGCATATCAACAACCCAAGGCAGAAATTAGAACTAGGACTGCATTTAACAAAAGTGCTCAGATGTATTTGTGGATTTAAACTGTTCCAAAATACTAAAATAGAAAGAAGTTCACTTTTTGGAAGAAGTTATCCTGAAATAATTACTTAGGGGATAAATTTAAAGCAAAAATATAAAAATGAATGTAAGTATTTACCTAAAAGATACCATTTGCTTGGATGAGACTTATAAAAGAACATGATCACAAACGTTGTAGCAATGACAGTATCGCAATGCAATGGAAGAGGAATATGAATACTCCTATACACGGAAGAACGAAGAAAATAGAATCAACGCACACACACTAATACATCTTTATAAATAACCTTATTTGAATGGGTGTTAAAACACTTTTCAACCACTCATGTCCACACCCTAAGGGGTGCTTTGTAAACGCAGTAAATAATTGCATAACTTCAAAAAAATGTAAAATATATGCTCATAGAATATTTTCTAGTAGTTCTCAATATAATATGCTATTGTATCTACTTTTATGTGGCTTTCTCTCAGAAATTTCAAACAATACAGATATGGTTTTTGCCCAGGTTTTGTGAAGCATTTTGCAGAGGTAAGGGTGTGCCAATGTGCTCCAGCACACAGGGAAAAGAGAGCAAGGAAGAAGAGAGAGTGGGAGAATTATCATTTCTGGTCTTCAATTTTCACTTGGTCGGTTTTCCCTGCAGGTGCGCTGTGACAATGACAATTTCTGTTTTGACAGGTGATAAAGTTAAGCTTCTTCGAGTGAAACTAGCTACACGCAACTACCGGGCTGGACAGGCGACGGGCGGGCACAGGGGCAGGACCCGGCCCGAGCCGCTCCCCGGGACCGGGCCAGGAGAACGCCCTTGCAGAAGGGTCCCCTCAGAACGCGGCGGGGCTGCGGGAAGCGCTGCCCTCCCCGCGCTGCGGCGCCCGGGGCAGCCGCCCGCCTCTGCGCCCTGCCGTTCGCCGGCCGGCGGCGGCGCCCCCGCCCGCAGCCGCCCGCCCCCTCTCGGTG
>JASVER010000141.1:921518-1098017 GCA_030449065.1 Oceanodroma leucorhoa | reverse complement strand
GGCCCCGCCGCGCCGACCGACCGCTCCGCTCCGCTCCGCTCCCCCCCGCTCGCCCCGCGGCCGGGAGGCTCCACCGCCGCCGCGCTCCTCTGGCGGCTCCGTGCGCCCAGCCCGCGCCTTAGTGCAGCCCCTCCCTCGGGGGTCCTCGGCGGGGCCCGGCCCTCAGCCCGCCTCCCTGCCGGCCCCCGGCCCGGCCCCGCCGGCCGCCGCGGTGGGGCTGCCCGCTCCCGGCGCTCGGGGGGCGGCGGGCGGCTGCGGCCGGTGGCCGGGCGCGGCGCGGGGGCTGGGGCGCTGGGGCGCTGGGCGCCAGCCCCTGTGCCTTGTGGCCTGTGCATGCCCCTGTGCGCCTGGGCATGCCCTGGCCGGGTTCTCCGTGGTGATGCCATCGGCAAGCAAGCAAGCGAAACACTCGGTGATTCTTGTCGGGGGCTTTATGGAGATGCTTTTTCGAGTCCTAGACCGACCCAAAGCTGGTCGGCGTCACGCAAGAGCAAGTCCTACTGTCCTCTCACCCATAATTGTATCTATTTTCTAATGTGTAGTAAAATGCTGGAAAAGAGCCACTTTCAAATCGTTTGCCATGAATGCTTTGGTCATTTCCTTAAATCACGAAGAGTGGTTTATACTTCTGTTTTAGTAATAATTACAACCTGCTGTGTTTGATACCATTAATGCAGAGTGAGTTTAGCAAATGTTTAACAGTTTCAAGCACCCAAGTTTCAAGGCTTGCTGGGGGATGCTCCTCTTTGGAAATGTCTAGCAGAGGACAAAGAAGAGGACAAATCCCGGCGTTCAAGATTTGGTGATGCTGGTATTTTTCTTTGTAGGCCTGAGGTTGTGCAGGCACTGAACTACTTTGCACACACACAAGGGTGTACAGCAGTCCACAGAAATGTTTCAGGTTCTCTGTAGGATATGTAGACCTAAATCAAACAAATAAATGTTGCTGATTGATGCTAAAACACAGCTTAGTGCCATCCACTGAACATCTGCAGGGGTAAAACGTTCAGTGAGGACTGCTTCCAGGAGGTACTGACCTGGGTGGCTCCTTGCAGAGCAGGTTTCCCTGCAGAAGGAGGTATCAGGGCTTGGAGTCGAGGCAGAGACACAGCGTCGTGGTGTGGGTAACCTCAGTCTGCTGTTGTGCACACACCCTGAGCCTCGTCACTGGAAGAAGCAGTTCAGCTCCATGACAGCAGTGAGTTTTTAAAAGGAATCGCTGGCACAGCCTGGGCATTGAATTCAGAGTCTTGGATTTCTGTCAGTTCTCTGAGGCAGATACTTTTCTCCTAAGCATTCAGGGAGATTTTAACGATGAGTTTTCTCAATTGTTTAGTCAACTATCTGGGTTATTTGTTACCAGATATGATAAACTTTTATCCTGTAAAGCTGCATACGTCTGAAATTAGTTTGGGGTTTGTTTTTATTTTTTTTCCCAAACTGTGTGTTTATAAAGAAGGCGAAAGGAAAGAAAGAGGTATTTTACACAACGTACAAGAAAGAGAGATGTGAGAAGCTTTGACAAAATTTAAACATTGATCTATTTCTTTGAGCCCTGTTAATCGTGGTGGAGTGGTATTTACAGGAGGATTAACACCTTTCATCATGGATCATGCAGGAGACCAAAAGAGGTGGCAATAATGGCTGCTGGAGTAAAGATACCTTTCATCTTTTCTGCACTGGTTTTCCTCTACCAGCTCCCTCTGCTACTATCAGCCTTGTAGCCTCTTACAGCGACAGCAGAGCAAGAGCATATTGTGGTTAAAAGAGCTGACAACTTGCCAAAAGTAGTACTCGGCGCTCATGGTGACAGGTGTGTGACAGTGAATTTATGAAAAAAGAAAGTAATTCTAGAGCAGCCTCATGCTTATAATAGGAGTATAGGTCTTTCCAGCAGGTTGCAATTTCAGAAAGTTTTAGACAGTAATTTACATATTTTAATTAAGTAAATTATAGGCTATGTAAAATCGGTTTGCACTACTGAAAACACCTCTTTCACTTACGATGGAATATGAAGTCAAAATACAATTTTGTATGTGCATATTATTAAGTAGCAGGATGTTTGGGAGGAAAAACTAAGACTGTCGAATGGAGGAAGAATTTAAGATACTACAAATGATTATGTAGTCCAAGTCATTACTGTTATAAACAGTTTAAAGTTCAACTAAAAACACGACACAGGGACAATGGTATCAATGCTAGGGAACTTTTAGACATTGCAGCACAGAGCAACATTTCCCAGAGCGGATTTTATGAATAACAATGAAGAGAGATGTAAGGTTTTGAAAATTATTCCAAGGCTAACTGCCAGTTTAGTAATCTCAGTCTGTTCAGTAAAGCTTTTAAATACATATTTAATTTGAGGTGGATTCTTAAGTTTCATCTACGAATGAACTAAATTATTTTTTTGAACAAAGCCCCAGTAGAAGTGCTTTTGCTGACTCAGGACTGACTTATTAGGGAGGGAAGAACATAGTGATAAATTGGAGAAAACAGATGTGTGGATGACAAGGAGCAGGGACTTGGGCAATGCTGAAAATAGAGTCATTGAAGATGTTTAAAAATTCAGATAAAAAAGAAGGTGGCTCTGCTGATGCTAAGTCCTTGGTGCTGCAACTAGATTGTTCTGGTTTAATGGTTATCTGCATAAGTTTGCGACTGTGCAGCTCTGGCGTGTGTGTATGCGTAACAGGAATCCTGGAAAAAAGGTGAAAGAGAAAAAAGGGAACTTTCTCATCAACACAGCCAACATAGCAACTTCTTACTTCATCTGTCACTTTTATTGCCAACATGCTAGTGTGATGTCTGTAACAGTGCACTTTAGATCATGAACTTAATATATATGAARTATGCATCTTATATAGTATTTAACAAGATGATGTTATCTCAAATTGCTTTGGGGGGAACAGTCCAGAGTGGGCAGCAGGCAAGTGGATAGCAGGCTGATTAAAGATAAAGGAGTAATAGCCTTAAGTATTTTAGGTAACTAAGTCAGGAAGAACAATCAGCAGTGTTTGCCAAAATGTGTACATTCACAAATATGTGTGCCTAGCTTTCGGGTGTGAGCTGGAAATGAGAAATCACCTTTGACTTTTAAAAGTATTTGGCTCCAGACAAAGTCACGAATGTTGTTTGTAGTTGTATCCAAGCCCTAAACTCAAAGGTAAATAAGGGGATCATCTAGAACAAAGGCAGTGCTTGTGGTAGGCTGCTTGGAATAACAAGTAATTAGTGTGAACGGCGGTGCACAAGAGAGGGAAAGCAKAGGTTGAGAGCTGAGGGCAGCAGCTGGATGGGTGGATGCTGTCCCCAACAAAGAATCCCCAGCTCTGCCACTTAGAGGTTCTTAGCGATATTTTGTAAACTAAGGTAAACAATTAGGGAAGAATCTGATTAAGTTTAAGCTAAAATTGCCCGTATAAGCCTTTTCTTTCAAACTGTGTAGCTAAGAGTACAAATGGAAGTCTGCCTTAAAGGAATCCTCTGTGCTGTACCATTAAGCCTGTCTGTATTGTAGGCAAGGTAAATCTGAATAAGCCCTTTAAACCTATGTTGCTGTATTTGTTATCTGTGCAGAGACAGAATGTGGATGATAACTCCAAATAAAGCTGTGAGCAGAACTTGGAAGCTGGGAGAAATTGCCCTGCAAAGCTTCAAAGGGTCATTGCAGTAACGCCAAGTGCTGAATGTTTGGGAAGAGTTGCCTTCAGCAGATAACACCCCTCCTGTAAGGAGCAGATGGCTGAGAGATAGCTCACAACTATCCAGATCCAAAAGCATCAGAGAGGGATGACTTCTCTTGCACTTGCCCTTTAATGTTTTTAATTCTTTCTGTTTGCAAAAATAATTTCTTTTCAATTGTGTCAGTTCATGTACGTGAATGGTAAGTGGACTTGTCCTTTCTGAAACAAAAAATTGTTAACATTCTTTGTCTAATCTAATCAATTCTGTCCTTAAAGTCAAATTCCAATCTTCCCTTCAAGCTTGGGTTGTGTGACTTTTAACTTAGCTAAGTTTGATTTGATTTAAAAACATGATTTAACAGCTCTGAAACTAAGGTCCCAAAACATCACTAAGACATAGGAAGACACACTAAGACACATTGCCAGTTCCAGTTCAGAATGAGATATTCGATTCTATCCCCCATCCCTATCTTTGACACCAAATAAATAGAAACAGAGAATCAGTAATGGTCAGACGCATTTATTTATTCTGGTCATTCTGTGGCTAACATTACAGCATTACAAGAGGTTAAATTTGCTCGTGTTTATTCTGCTGGCGGCTTTTTCTGAAAACTGCATGGCTTTTGAGTGGCATTTGTTTTTCAAAATGCTTTTAAAATTTGTAGAGGGTATTTTTTAAACTGCCGTGTAAATGTACTCAGCGTTGACAGTCTGTTTAGCTTTCAGAAGTAATGACATCTTTAGGATGTTTTAGCTCCTAATTCTCTTTCATATTTGACCTCTTGTATATACTATATTTGACTTATGTAGTAAAGGACTTCAGTATAAAAATCTAATGTAATTTGGCTTGGATAAGCAGTATGAGGTTTAATATAAATCATAGGAAATCTACCACCAGGGGTTATTAAGAGCCAAATAAAATCAGTGGTAGGCTTTCCATTAACTTCAGTTGTCTTTAGATCAGCCCCTTACTCTTTTATGGTTCTCAAGTATCTTTATATTCTCTGTTATGTAATGGCTTGAAACTTAACTCAAAGGTCTATCAGCTGTATTTACTCAGAATGTGCCAGAATATTCTGAAGTCTGGGAATTCCCTTGGCTGGTGGAATATTAATGGGATAATCTTTGTTTTACCCATACTGAACTGTGGCACTGACATATAATTACATTGATCACTTGCATGTGATAAAACTATCACATATTATTTCTTCTCTTTCTGTCTCCCATGATTTGTTTTTGTGTGTGTACAGCTTAGTAAGTTGTAATTTTAAAAAAGTAGAAAAAACATGGAATTCATTCATCACTTGAGTAAGGTCCAAAGCATTGATCTTGCAGGTAACCACGTACTTCATACTCTCAGTCTTACTGACCTCACCCTGTTTGTGTTTGCACTACTACTTTTTATATTTGTCAAATAAAAATTAACATTGCTGGCTAAAAGTCTTGACTAAATTATGTGCTCTAATAAAATGCAGATGAGAAAAAATATTCTTAAGATATATAACCTATTCAGATGAGGAACAAATAATGAAATATTTTTCTCTCAAATTCTCAGATTACCTTTGTTAGTATCAAAGGCTTTGGTCCTGTAAAGACTAAACCGTATTCTAGTGAAATCCCTCAGGAAGAAGGGGGATTTAAAATCAAACCTCCCACGTGCTAGTGCTATGTTGTTTCTTTCTGGGCCTATCATTTCTCCTCCTAGCTTTTACCTTATATTTGGGACCAGCTCACTAGTTTGTAGTCAGTAAGATCACTGAGCAGCCAAATCTGGCTGTGTCCAAATACAGACATGGCACCCCTGATAAGAGGTACATCCTATCCACACTCAGTGGTTATCTGGTAACACTGCGTATACAAATAAATAAACTGTGGCTAGCTCGGCAAGGAAAAGATGCATTCACCAAAGCAGAAAAAGCACATTCTTTGGCTTTGTTTTATGAAAAGGTCTGGTCCCTGACTCAAGGAGAGAGTTCACAGCTGAGGGTCATAAAATGAAGGAAACACATGAGTAGGGTTTCCTCAGCTTTGACTACTGAGCTGAGTTAGTCTGTGTCTTTCCTTAAGCCTCTGCCTGCATTGTGGAGAAAGGCAATATTTATTTATTTAATAAAGAGTGGGATGGTAAGAACAGATGTGCTCTAAAGGAGCAGAAGCACAGATCATCAATTAGCTTTACCTGGGTGGAGTTGCACTGATTTTTGCTGGGGATTTCACCCAGAATTCCTGTTTTCATGTGTATCTTTATACAGTAAGAAGAAACTGAGAAATAAGTCCTCACAGGGAGAAGCAGATGTGATTTTTTCCCCCTTCCAATTTTCCATTGGGCTTTGTTGAGGCTTTAAACAAGTATTTAGAGGAATACAGATTCCCCCTGCCTCACACTAATGGAAAATATGTTTCCTGTCTGTTCCCCAGATAAAATTATGTATTTTTCTTGGATAGGAGTAAGATATCTCACTGCAGATAGCACTTTCTTGGCACAGCAAATGATTAAAATGTTTTTTATCATCTGTAGTTTGTAGAAACTGGAAGGACAGTCTCTGTCTGGTGCCCTGTTAACTTCCCTCTCTGATGGTTTGGCCATCTGAATTTTTTAGGTTAAAACACCATTGTTTTTTAAAATGTTTAAAAGAACAGAGCATGACTTCATCTGGCATCTATTGACATGGGAACAAAGCACAGACCTCCATTTGAAGTAGCAATAAACAAAATGTTCAAAAACTATTTTACAAAATTGTGCAATTGTGTTGCTATTTGGATTTCTAAAAAACCAAACAATGTGAAAATCCACTACAATATTATTTCAGTAGTACACCAGATTTAAAAACCTGGTGCTAAATTAATTACACTGAACTATTCTGAGGACTATTAATTTCAAGAAGTGTTAAACATGATGCAGCTACAATGCCTGGCTCAGGAAGCCCTAAGCATTAGACTGGAGAAAACTGAGAACAGGACAAGGAATTGTTTAACTTGTGTGTTCTATTTTATTTAAGCAATATGGTATTGGTCACTCTCAGGCACTGGTACTGAGCTATATGGTTTGACTTTTCTTATGATGTTCTTAATCTTTAGCAAGGGGTGGACTTATAGAAAAAAGAGATACACAAAATAACAAGGCAGCTACCTAACCATTGCCAAGTTACTTGGGAAACTTTAGATGGCTTGTGAATCTACCTTTTCTCTCCTTTATTGCCCCTATCTTGTAAACAAATTCATGGCTTAGTTGATAGATAAATAACTTAATTGACTTCTGGCAGACGTTTCAGGACTGGACCCTTACTACTTCGGAGTTGTGAAAATATGTCTTAAAATGGAAAGGGGATATAAGCCTTGGCTGGAGAAGCTGTGATCTAAATGGGATGGGAAGAGAAGTCTGCCCAGCTAATACTAGGAAGCATTACAGGGGAAAAATGGAGAGAAGTTATAAGCCAACCTCAGCTACAGTGAGGTCAGCCTGAAAGTTTCAAATTAATATTTATAAGTCAGATGGGTTATGGGCATCTGAAGAGAGAAAAAGAAAAACAAAGCCAAGCTGCTAACAAAATCCCCAGTCAAACCAATGCAGGTTGGGATCCACATTTGTAGTTCCTATGGCTTGTTTCAGTGCCCCTGGGGGAGGTGACGGTCTTTGCGTAGGCTTTGCCTGAGACTGAATTTGACGCTAACATCCGGATCCTTCCAAAGTATATACATGCGTATATTCACACTTTTGTAGCCAAGGAAAGGAGGACTATTCAACTGCTAGGCGCTGAAGTCAGAGCAAAGCCTTCGGCATCAGGTCTGTTTATCATTTTACAAGTTTGTTAGATTTATGCTTTATTTACTTTCCCACATTTTCTGACTAAACTGGATAAGTTTACCAGTGCAAAGTGTTTCCTAACTAAAAAAAAAAAAAAAAGATAAGATGTAGATTCCATAAACACTCTGCATGGAAAATTTATTTACTAGAATGTCTGTAGAAACTGATGATAAAGAGGCAAAGTGGTACTAATCTCTCCGAAATCTGGCTTGAGGTGTTTTGCTCATACTTTCAATATTAAACAAATCACAATATTTGAGGTTAGGAAAGATTTTTCTTTGAGTCATGTTGTTAATGAGATACCCTAGGGTATAGACACGACCCACACAATAGAGAAATAGAGAGCAATGGTCTCATCCAGTTCCCTACTGCAAAGAATCATTAACAATACTCTGGTTTGGTTTGGTTTGGTTTGGTTTCTCTCTGTCTCTCATTCTCTCCTCGTCCCTTCCTGTGGAACATTATAATTTTGGCTATCACTACAGATCATAAGTTTGTTAGCGAGGGTTGGAAAACATTCCTTGAGTGTTCAATGGTAAAACTCTCATACATGTATGCCCAATCTTGCTTTTGGCAGGTTTGTTCAGGGCAGTGGCTTTAGTCTTTGTACAGCTCTTTCAACAACTGAAGTGAGTAGATCTGAATTGTCAATATGCATTTAACATTATGTTTCAAAAGAACCTCAAGTTTTGAAGCTAACAGTAGGAAGAAACAGAAATGTTGAGAAAGGAAAGCTCTACCAAGGGGTTCTGAAAGGGAGAGTGAAAAAAATCTAGAAAAATCTCAGGATAGAAGTGCAGAAGCCTCATTTGAGTCATTTAAATAAAGGTCTGAAACTGCAGTCAGGAATCTGTTTCAAGGAAAATCTTATTCTGGCAAAAAAAAGAGGCGATTATGTGGTTCCCCTGTATGATGTAATTATTGCTAAATTTTATAAATAAAATTTTAAAAGGTAGCTTTTCTTAATGAGGTGTCAACATTTGTGTGAATTAAATGCCAGAAGGCAATCTGCTTTATAGGTAATGGATCAAATCTTAAACCTATGCACAATAGCACAGGTGTATTGATAACAATGCAGATATGTAAGCTTCAGTTACCTACAGATGACAACTGGAAATGTAAGGGAGAAACTAATCTAATTCAATTAGATTAGTTTAAAAGATTAATTCCCATTTTATTGTTAATATAAGGAACTGTGGTATATGCTGTGTTATTTTTTTTTTATTTAATGTCTTTCTGGGATAATGTTGATTTAAGTACTCTCTTCAGTTTCACTGTAATTTGAAGTTTCTGTTCCATTATCTTTCTTCCTCTATGGTTAGGYATTTTGATATGAACTGTGTGAGATAATGAGATGGCTTATGGAGAAAAAGATTTGAGTAAGGATAAAGAAAATCTAACTGCTGTATTCTGACATTTAATATTGTTATTAATCTCATTTTTGTCATTTTAGAAATGTATAATAAGTAGATCTGAGAATGAAAGCCAGATGGTCAGTGAGAAAAAAATAAATCCTTGTGGCATCTTTATTTATCATACGAGTTTTGTTCCAATGACTACGTAGGTCAAGAATGAACAAAATGATAACTTCAGCAATAAAATTTAGACAGAGATAGTACTACTTACTTAGAAAAAACAACAAACCAGCTACTTCATTTCTCCAGCTAGAGCAAGACTGTAGTGTATCGGCTTCCCCTAAGTTGCCTCTCCTACACAGACTATCTGTAGACATTTGTCTCTGCCTTAATCCTTCGCCAAAACCCATGATTATAACATAATTTCTTACTTTTTCCAGTTAAAAATGCACACTTTCTGTATCATAGCTATCTGGCTTCAGAGCTGCTATGTTTACATCTATGGTCCTGAGAAAGGGAAATCACGATTAACTTGTTACATTTGGTAGGGTATTGTTTGTGTTTGAGAAAACATGTAAGCAGGTGAGTTAAGGGTGAACTCCTCCTTCACATTTCTTAAGCAAAAAATCATTATTCCAACCTGTTGGAGCAACTTGTGTCCTTTGCAGTAACGAAGATATTCTCTTTAATCTGCCTTCATAAGTGTTATTTTTATAGTGCACCAAATATTTTATAAGGATATATAAAAATCTGATTTCTATCTAGAATTCACAAAGTATTAGTTAAATAAAACTAATTATTAAATAAATGGATGTGTTAAACAATGTGCATGTGTGGATATATAACTGATAAAGATATTGAGTGCTATTGCTAGAATTGTGATACTTTATTTTACATTATGGATGTCTTTGACATAATTACTAATGTCAAGTTCTCGTCTACTTAGTACCATACGATTCCTTCAGACTTGAAAATGTTCAGAAGATGTGTCAAGGAGCTCATGGTCTTTCTGATGAAGAAATGTGGTTTTGACAAATACCTGAAGGTTTTGATAGGTGAACAGAACAAAGCCATGAACCTCTGTGTCTTTTCTGTCAGCAGTAGAAAAGCTAGTGCTGGTACAACACTAGTCTTACTTCCTGCTGTATCTCAATTTTCAATTAAGTGAAATTCATCAGCTGGAAGAGCTTTGAGCAGCTGTGCTTTAAGGAGCTACGGAAATACTGTGTTACTGTCAGTAGTAGAGCATCCTACTACTATTGAAGTTCTAAGTGTTCTTCCTTATGAGCTTGAGCTATGAAAATATAAAATTAAACAAATATATTTTATTATTAATAATCTCCTGTTAGGCCTATTGGTCTGTAATATTGTTCAGTTTTCAACTCCTTTGCTGTATGGTCGAGACCACCCATGGGCTCGGAGAATGCTTTTCAGCAGGTCATTGCTGAAACTGTCAGATGAAATCAACATAAAAAATACCAGAAAAAACCTGTAAAAAGCAGAGCCAAATTATACTGTTTTACTACAGCAATGTCTGAATGCAAGTTGAGGGAGAAAGGTTGAAATGAGTGGAAAATGTTGTGTCGTAATAGTCCCTGGTGGCGGACACCTGGTTATGCTGGTGTGGCCCCACTGAGCTACATGACTTTGTGCTGGTAAAAGTTGGTCACAGCATTTATATGATTTTAATACAGTTCCAGTAATCAGGAAGAGAAGGCTTTACATTTAAGTGAGTTTTCTTTCGGTCCTGCGTGTGTGTTTTTAGTTTTCCATTGCATATAATACTTTCTTTTTGCAGGGTCTACTGTCATGAATTCAAAATACAGTCCACAAGTATAAAATCAAAACAGAAGCTAATGAAAAACACTGGATAACAAAACTTCTCATATCTTCAACAGTCTTCAAACACCTGTTAGAAATTTGTCTTATAACCTGCCCTGAAATGTGATGGAGATTAATGCTTATGAGTCCCTTGTGAAAATGTAAAATATCACAGTTTAAAGCTTCACGTACAGGTCGACAGATAACACGTATCTCAAACACATCTACTGTGTCCCACCAGGACTATTCCAAGCCAACGTCCTCTGCATTCAGATGAAAAGAATAATTATCCTGGTCAATGCTGTTCTTTAACTATCTGAAAGGAAACATGATCTGATTAGCTACTAACCTAAAGTGACTATTGCTCAGAAGCTAAGATATTTAGAAGTAAAAATGATAATACAATGAAACATATTCTTCCTTTCATTCTGCTGCATTTAGACTGGTCTGAGCTTACACATATTACAAAGGAAAAGGCTGTTTAAAGTCTGTTAATTTTTGTCTACATAGTGATATAGACTTATTCATAGGGGAATGAAGGAATGTTCAATCAAGAAGAAGGAAGATAATGTAGGGGAGACAGAAAGATTATTTGCCTTATGTGTAATGACAGTCTTAGAACTAAAACCATCTTTTCAAGGAAGAGATATCCTCTGTAACCTTTTTTTCCCACTCAGTCCTTGATAACCTCCTTGGCTTCTCTTTTCAGAGTACCTCCGCATATGTAGAAGACAACTCATCTGCGTTTTGAGGATGAAGGGTCATTTTAAACTCCACAACCCATTAACAGCAGGTTTACTGAAGTTAAAACATTCAGTCTCTAAGCCCTCTGCAAAGGCAGTATGATCAGTCAAACCTCATTTCACACTGCTCCTCTTTGATGATACAGATTTAATCTAGAGATACTGCATTTGCTGATTTTTAAAACTAGGAATTTCCCTTCTATAGATCTATGACTCTTTGTGATGCTCATACCTCTCTGCTTCCAGACTTGCTGCTCCGCTAGGAACAGACGTCCTGCTATTCGACTGGAGCCTTAGCATTGTGTATTTGAAGATAATCCCTAGACCACCAGCAGTTTTTCAGCATCTGTGAACATAAAGGTTATGGCAGTTGCCCCTTCTGAGTGTAATCTTTCGTTTCACAAGAATTCTGCTAAAAGATTTTCAAGCTGTGATTATCTCTTCCTGCTTTGTGTGGTATTGCTAAGGAAAAAAATAGTGGAAGTTTTAAAAGCAATTCATTCTGCAGTGTTTTAAGACCTTCAATTTGCAACTAAATTATGTACTTAGCTTTACACACTTGACTTCTTTGGACTATTTAACAGCTTACACTGCAGCACATGTTTAAGTGTTTGCAGGATCAAGATCCACATCCTCTCTGCACCATTAAATGTTTTGCAATTGAAGAGTGGTTAGATTCCCCAAGGGGTTGTCTTTTATCTATAAATGGAGAACATCCATGGCTTGCATCTGGGATTTCTCATTTTGTTTGAGTGATCTGATCTCCTTAGTGTGTATGTGTGTACTCATCCACTTGAATATGTAGACATAGCAATGACCAGAATAAACTTGCTGGAGGAAAAAAGCAAGCAAGAAGAGGAATTGCCAAATATTCTTTAAAACATTTCCCTCCATTTTGTAGAAATTTTAAAACATTTTGTTTTCTGGCCAGCTCTATAAATTACCCACTGCTTTCCTGTATTGTGTCTGCCTAGCAAAGCCCAGGGCAATTTTCAATATTCCAAACCATTGACTAGCATTTAGTGTACAAACTAGAAAACAGTTAAACTCCCCAAATTTTCCTTTTGCTTTTTTCTTCTCATATTAAATTTCAACTCCACTTCTCTAGGCTCTCTCAGCCTCTCCTCATATGTCAGATGCACCAATCCCTTAATCATCTTCCTGTCTTTTCACTGGACGCAATCCAGTATGTCCATGTCTCTGTTGCACCAGCAAGCCCAGAAATGGACCCAGCACTCCCCATGTGTCTCACCAGTGCTAAGTAGCAGGAAAGTATCACCTCCCTTGACCTGCTGGTGACACTTTGCCTAATACAGCCCAGGGGCTGTTGGCTGCCTTTGCCGCAAAGACACATTGCTTGATCATGTCCAACTTTTTGTCCACCAGGACCCTGCAGGTCCTTTCTGCAAAGCTGCTTTTCAGCCAGTTGGTCCCCACCCTTCACCCCATGCATGGGATTATGTTTCCCAGGGGCAGGACTTTTGCATTTCCCTTTGTTGAACATGAGATTCCTGTTTGCCCATTTTTTTCCAGCCTGTTGAGGTCCCTCTGAATGGCAGCACAAACATCTGGTCCATCAAGAGCTCCTCCCTATTGCAAAGTTGCTGACAGTGCACACTGTCCCATCATCCATGTTATGAATGAAGGTATTAAACAGTATTGGCCCCAGTATTGACCCCTGGGGTACACTGCTAATCACTGGCGTCCAGCTGGACTTTGTGCCACTGATGACAACCCTTTGAGCCTGGCAATCCAGACAGTTTTAAGTCCATGTCACTGTTTATCTAGCTCATACTTCATCAGCTTGTCTATGAGGACGTATAGGGAGACAGTGTTGAAAGCTTTGCTAAAGTTGAGATAAACAAAATCCACTTCTCTCCCTTTGTCAATTGAACTAGTCCTTTTGCTGTAGAAGGCCATCAGGTTGGTCAGGCATGATTTCCCTTTCATAAATCCCTGCTGACTATGCCCAACCACCTTCTTGTCCTTACTGTGTTTGGAAATGGTTTCCAGGATGGTTGGCTTCATGACCTCCCTATGGTTCAAGGTGAGGCTGACCTGCCTGTAGTTCCCAGATTGTCCTTTTTGCACTTCTTGAAGACAGTGGAGACGTTTGCTTTCTTCCCAACCTCAGGAACCTCCCCTGATGGCCATGACATTGCAAGGGTGATTGAGACATTGGCCAGCTCCCTCCGCACATGTGGCTGCATCCCACCAAGTCCCATAGATTTGTTTATGTCTAGTTTGTTTGAATGTTCCCTAACCTGATCTTCCTCTACCAAAGAGAGTTCATTCCAAATGATTTAATTGGCTTTATTTGTTAGATTTTGAAAATTCAACATCTTTAGTACTTTCTACAATTATTTCTGGAGTTTTCAGTAGCTTGAGTAAAGCATTATCAGTTATTGTAAAGCAATCTTACTAATGTTCTATGAAAATCTTCAAGTTTCTACAAAAAAATCTTTCAGGTTTTGAACACTGCAGTTGCATTGCCCACTGGAATAAAAACATTAAACCTGTCAATCCAGAGGCCCTTTCCTTCAGCTGTATTTTCATTCTGGAGCTATTCTCTGTACAGTAAATATTAAGGCTGCTTTCCCAATCTGTGGAAATTTATCTAAGTAAAAATAAAATGTAGTTAACAAGATATTGTCAGTCTAATAGGGCATATTAGTGACTTAAAAAGGTGAAAAACATTGCTATGTATAAATACGATAATCAAGCTTCATATACGAGACCTTGTGTGTTGTTCCATGGCAAAATTCACATCTTTCAGTGAACACAAGAAATTGCGTACAGTTTACTGTGAGCTTAATGTATAAGTGCAATTTCATTAGTTTTAAAAGTATTTGTACATTTGATTGATTTTTCTTAAAGCTTCCAGAATAGCAATAACTGTCTAGGCATATCTCCATGAATGAAGACAAAGTACTGGAATATACCTGTAAAGTGCTTGTTTTTAAATAATCTGATCATAAATCAATAGATAGGTTTTGTAGATTTTCACTGACATAGACACAAAGAACATGCTGGTTTACTTTCTCATGAAGTTTTTGTAGCTGTAACCTATGGGCTTTAGAGGAGTTAACTGATTAATAGAAATTATCAAAACTACTTAGAGAAACAATTCCCAGCTGCTTGGGAACAGCATGTTTTGTCAGCACTTCAGTACAAAGACGTGCTCTCCGAGCTTGGCTCTGCATTAACCTTACGCTCTGGAGCACAACCATTTTGCGCTGTGGACGTGGTTGGAGATGTCCCACACTGTAACTCTGCAGGACTGAGGGGGCTGCATGTGTGTGCGTGTGTGCGTGCATGTTTGTGGTTATTTCAGGGGTAGTTCTAGAGGTAGTTTTCAGTGAAGAGTTCCATAAAAGCTTACTGAATAAACATTAAAACCATTAAAAAAACCCTAGATGAGATAGCTGAAAGCCACTGAGACCCATTTGCACTAGAAAATAAAAACATCTGTTTACTTTTTTTTAAAGCTCTGCTATCATGGGTTATTCAAACACACACTCCAGAAAATCAAAACAAAACAATAGAAACCTAAAAACTGGATGTATGCCATTGCTCGTAGCAGTATGATAATGAAATAAAAACTACACTTTTGTTATTGGTAGGATAGGGTTTTCCTCCTATTAAAATGTTGGTCTTCTGTGTATATTCCTCTGTAAAAATGTAGACAATAAGAGAACCTTTCAAACAGAAAGGTTAGTTACCTCTAGAAGTAGTTGCAAACAAAATATCTTAAGGACAAATTCTGTCATGTTTTCTCAAGTAGAGAGCACGCTTTAGGCCCAAATTCTACAAAAATGTAGGAACAAACATTTTGCTTACAAACTTTCCAGTTCACGTAAATCATGTGTACAGAGTTGCAGCAGCATCCTGCCATGAAATAGTTTTTCCTCCTTTCTAAACACCTTCTTCTGGAGGATCCTCAGGCTCTTTAAAGAGCTGTCACAAACCAGAAACAGAATCAACATGTTCCCCCTCTCACACCTTGGTACTTAGATTATTTCACGATAAGCAATTATGGAGTAAAGTATTACCATCATTTAAATAATGGGATATTTGGAAGAATCTTGAAGACTACAAATCCCATTAAATAAAAATCCCATATGAAATATGAGATGTGAGGCAACACAGTATTTTTTTTAATTTTATGACTCAGTTTAAAGACAGGTTTTTTAAAGTCACTCAGACAAGACCTCTTTTACTGCATGTGTAGGAATAGGTCTGATTTTGTGTGACTTTCTAAACTAGATCTAGATGAAAGCAATGACTGGACATGGAGGTCACCCCATATAGTGATTTCATTTTCCTAGAAAGCAAAACCATAATGTGCTGAATTGCTATAATTGGAATGGACTTTAATAAAAGTTTGAATACTTGGTATATGTGAAAACCATTCCTTACGTATTATAGCATTCTTTTACTTAGGTGTCAGTATTTAACTAGTTGAAGACCTTATATTTAAAAAAAAAAAAGAAAAAAATCAAAGTTCTATGACAACTTTTCACATATGTCAAAAACTCTTTCTAAATAGGACTAAGTAGAAATGCAGAAAGCATGAAGAATCCTGTAAGGATTTGGAACACAAGTAGCTTCTTGTGAAGGATGCAATTTAAAAAACAACTTTAATGATGGTCTTTAGACAATAATGATGGCTTTGAAAATGGCTTGTTTTCTTGACCAAGTCAAATGCAGCAAGTTGCTCCAGGGTACCTGTTTTCCTGATCGTGTTTTCTTTTGGCCGTGAGCAGGACGGGACTGAGTGGAGGTTTGCTTCCAGCACTGATGAAAAATGGTGTGTTGATGAACGATTCTAGCGCAGGGCTCAGCAAATGGGCGAACCTGCTTACTGAATGGAGCAATGCGATACTCCACAGCTTATCGTGCCATTCAGCTCTTATTGCTCAAAAGGATGCACATATCCTAGTCACTGCTTGTCCTTATGACAACACCAGCAGCAACTGAATTCACTGGGGACAAAATTTTGTTAAGTCCCTGGTGCACCTGTAAAAGGATTCTAAATATTGTAGTAATCTTTGCCTCTACCTTTTATGGATTCCCTTATAAAAGAAAACTGTTCTGTTGTGCCATTTATGGACATGATAGGCTTAATTTGAATATTGCAGCAAATGTAACCTTAAAAATATCAATGGGCAAGTTAAGTCCTTTATCTGCTATATGAGTCTAAGCGTACCTTTTACCTATATATATGAGAAGAGGCACAAGCACACAAACACATACATATAACAAAAGGCCAAGTTGTACAAAATACATCTTCATATTTCTCATATATGCAAAAAAAATGGCTTTGGAGTGAAACTGAAAATAGTTGAAGGGCTCACTGTCCCCTTGGGATAAAATGCACAGCTAGCTAACATAGATATCTTACAGGAAGGATTCACCCCATGTATTATCTTTAACTTGTTAATATGCCACATTGAACAGTTTCATTATTGAGGTTTTGGGTTGCATTTAGGTTGGACTTTCAGGGAAAATCTAAAACTTTGTTTAAAAAGTCACAATTGAGTATGAAAATTTTTAAATGCTTTGATGTTATAGAAAATATTTGCAATTCTCCAGTTGTTGAATGAAAGACAGGAAAAAGATTTTAAAGGGCTCTTCTAGATGAGGAAACGTATATCCTAAACTTACAGACTTACACACTTTTATGTCTAGTTTGACATACTCTTATTTATGAGGGAATTATTTTAAATTGAATAACAAAAGTTTAAGAGTCAAGATTTGTAAGCTGTTACTTCTTTTTATAATTGATCATTCTTGTAGTGTCTTGGTTGAGCCATACTGTGAATATACCCCTGACTTCTCCATTACTTAAAATATACTTCTATCTATGCTAAAACTAATGGTAATTTTGATATTACCTTTGATGAGAGCAAGAATAGATTTTTGCCTTTTGAAAAGTATTGGTACTAAACCACACTGAGTTTTTCACAAACTTTATCACAAGAATTTATCTCCCCAGCAAACCCTGAGGTCATGGTCCCCTGGTTATTGTCTAAGTCATGGCCATGGTCCCTCCATGTTTATTGTCTCTAAGTATTGTACCTATGAGATAGCACCTCTAGCAGATCCAAGAACAAAGCTCAAATCTTCTGGGGAGTATTACTGCATCTGAAGTGCTTTGGGGCTAGAAGCAACTGTCAAGTCTTCTGTTGTCTCGACTCAGTCAAAACTCTCTGATTTTGATTTGTGTGATAAAATAAAATATCTTTACTGAAACCTAGTTTGTAMCTTTGTTTGCAGATAGCTATATACTTCTCTGCCTATGAAATCTTTTGGTTACATCCCTGATTTCAACTTTGGGTACACATATTTTAATTCCACTTGATCATCCTAAATATGCATCTGTTGCCATGTTCATTAGTAACGAATGCATATTCTCATGTGCATTTCTGTTTGAAAAGGAACTTCATTAATTGTTTCTGTATGTGATTCATGAGGAGATGCATAATGTGTAGTGACTTCTTTGTTAGAACAGTTATTGCCTTTCATAACCAGAAATGAATGAAGGGGGAAAAAACAGGACATCACTGTGTGCTCCTTCTTTTCTGGTGTGGGTGGGATAGCAGTGGGTTCAGGATTTTATTGGCCAAAAAGCCAGATGAGATATTCTGAGGGGATGACATAAAACTCCAGTGAGGTACAGATAAATATGCTGTATTCGTTACAAGGCTCCCCAAAATATCAACATGGACAGGTTGGCAGTTATGCTGTAATTAGGTCCCCAGCTGTGCCTGTTTTCAGCCCCTTCCTTTTCCTACCAGGAGGTCTGTGAATGCATGGCACAAGAAAAATCTAGTCCAAATTAGAGCAGGTTGGCAAAACTTCCGACAAAACAGTTTGTCCTGATGAAAAACACCTTCATTCCTGTGAAATTTCAGTGAAGCAACAATCTGGTTCTTTGCCTGACAGGCTGCTTAGGAGACCAGGTTTCCTAAGTCTGCAGTCCCTGACAGTTTCATCATGACTTCTTCTGAGACTGAGAATCTCAAACAATAAAACAGGGAAGCTAGAAGTACAGAAGACTTTTAGATAAGTGTGGTGGGTTGACCCCACCTGATAGCGAAGCCCCCACACAGTTGCTCACTAAGTCCTCCCCCAGTGGGATGGGAGAGAGAATCAGAAGAGCAAAAATGAGAAAACTCATGAGTCGAGATAAAGACAGTTTAATAAGCAAAGGGAAAAAAGAGGAAAAAAAGCAAGTGATGCAAAAGCCATCACTCGCCACCAGCTGACCAATGCCCAGCCAGTCTCTGAGCAAAGACTACTTTGGAAAAATTCCCCCCAAGTTTTATTGCTGATCATGACACTATATGGACCCTCTGGCCAGGCAGGGTCAGCTGTCCCAGCTGTGTCCCCTCCCAGCCTCTTGCCCACCCCCAGCCTACTGGCCTTTGAGGGGGTAGTTGGAGAGAGAGCCTTGACACTATGCAAGCACTGTACAGCAACAGCCAAAACATTGATGTGTTAACAACGCTGTTTTGGTCACAAATCTAAACCACAGCACCATATGGGCTGCTGGGAAGAAAATTAACTCCATCGCAACAAACCCCCTTAACAATAAGATTTTTAATAAGTGTTTGGCCCTGCATTCCACAAAAAAACGCTGTGTCAGTTGTAACTGTTTTCTAGGGGAGACAGAGTACTTTTACTCTGTACTAACATCCTAACTCCCTAGGAAAATACTAGGATATTACATCAAAACACTTTTGCCAATTTGCCCAGTTTTCACTAGGAAGTGGCGATTGCTCGCAAACACTAAAGGCTTCATAGTTGCAAATAACCTGTTTGTCAGTCATAACTTCTCCTTTTCATGCATGTTTCCCAAAGAAGGGAGAAGTTAGGAAAAGGATCCTATATTTACAGCTTTTCGATTTAGTTGTTGTATGCTATTCATTATTTTTCCCCTGCCTGAGTTCCCAAAACTCTTTTTTGCATATTTGATGTATACCTGCATAACTTGGTAGTGTAGAAATGGAAGGAATGCAGCATGAGAGTCATTTCTGCAGAAGTCAGCATGAGGCTTCTGTATCATTGAAGTTACAGATGGATGGTTTAATAGGACTTAAATGATGCACTAGCTTTGTACTGACTCTCACACTGTGTGGGCTGTGGGCCAGACTCTTAAAATTTTGAATCTCTAGCTAAATATAAATACCTAGCTGTTCACTTGAAGTTAAACAGCTTTTGGGGATGTTAGCATCTTTTTTATTTTTGTATGTCTTAAACATCTGGTACTATGTGGCTTTCAGAATTGGGATGTTAAAATTATTGTATTCTTGTGTTAAAACATAATGAATCCCACTTAAAATCTGCTGAAGGCAGTGGTGGCTATCTAACTTGTAGTTAATTGTCCTGTAGGGTCAGTCCTTAAAGGTTCTTTTGGTTTCCTGAATTAGGGGTTATTGCACCTTTTTTAAGTATGTACAAATAACGTTCTATTAGGAACAAATTAATGAATTTTTTTTAAAGATTGTGTTATTAAAGAAATGAAGTTCACAAATGTGTCATAATACAGCCTGCAAGTGAAAACCTCTGTATTAGACACAGACGCATTGCCAATTGCCCAGGTGAGCAGCCAACAACATGGGAAGAGCTGGTGGGTGGTGAAGTTAGTTTGCTTCCTCACACACCATCTTGGCTTTTCAATCTCTTTATAATTATATATGAGAACACATTATACAAGCAATCAGGCTCAAGGGAACTCCTCTTATTTATTATCTGAATAAAGTACATTGACATTAAATAACTATCATGAAGAAGTAAGTCACTGTCTCCCACAGGGAAGCTGTTCTTTTATCTTGTCTTGGAGATTGATAATTTCAGAGCCCACAGACAGGTCTCATCTTCTTTTCCATGTTTTTCATTTACATATGCTAATGGCTCTTCTGTCTGTAGATGGTACCAGTTTCCTAAAGCCATTGTTACAGAAAATTAAATTTCTCAGAATTGATTGATGACACAGTTAAAAATTTAACTTAATTAAAAAATATAATTAGTAGCATGTGACCTAACCTTGACAGAAAAAATACAGCATGAGGAGTAGACTTAAACAAGTACTATCAAAAAAATAAGCTAATACAATACATAGAATGACATTTATTGTGATCCCTCAGATCCCATACTAGATGAACAGAACAGCTATTTTATCACTATAAAGAGTATATCAGAGTTATTTTCCTCAAGCAAAATAAAATTACTTCTTCATTCTCATAAGTGGAAACATAACTGTCTACCTCAAGTTTTATAAGAGTATTTTAAGCCTTCTAGTATACTAGTCATAGATGCCGATACAGTTCATGTTGTTGAATGAGAAAGAAACATACCACGCAGAAATACCTCCTTCACTACTGTGTAATTTAATGTCACGTCTATTTTCTGTAGAAAGTGCCATGCATTAGGGTTTCACCTTCTTATGTACACATCAAAGAGGGGGGAAAGAGGAAAGTAGGGCCTCACTTTTGCAAGGAATTGCCTGTGTGTACAGCTGAATCTTGTACTGAAACTTGTATTGCACATACTTGAATTTCCAGAGTCCCAAGGAGGTGTTGGCATGGACAAGACAAAGTGTTTTCATGGCCCCACAACTCTTCAGTCTGTGATGATTTGCTGTCTACAGTTCTTATATTCAAGGCTCTCAAGTTGTCCAGCTCTATAGTTGAGCAGAACAGAGGTTCAGTAAAAGATTCAGCAAAGATTCCTTGTTGACTTTGCCCTGAGTGCCAACTCAGTGGCAAACCACAATCTTATTGTATTTATGTATGAAAGCTGAGATTGCATTTAGAAACAAGCTACCAAATCACAAGACACAGGGAAGAGAGGGTTCTTGGGAACAACTAGATAGAACTGTGTATGACGTCTGCAGTGTGGCTAGGAGGGAGAGAGGACAGTTTTTAACTTATGCCTAGGGCTTCTATCAATCTAACATTACATCTACATGTAAATGGCATAAACACATTTGAATTAATCAGTCCTGAAATGGAGTCTCCCAGACGAGGTTCTTAACAGGCCAGTCAGTCTTCATGTTCCAAAGGAGGATGTCTGTAGGTTTTAATACAATATTCCATATCCTCTCTCCGACTGCATACGTGATAGCTACAACATTATAAATTCTGGGTGTTTGAAGAAATATGAAAATGTCCATTTTTTTATGGACATTAAATATGAAATGAGGACGTTACTTAAGCTGGTGCCTGAACCAAATACATTTGAGTTCCTTTTGGTTATACCTTACTGACTTGCAGTATTTAGATCGTGTAGATTTTAGCGCCCACAGAGTGAGCTCCTTTCTTTAGAATAGAGTTCCCTTACAGGTCTAATTGCTGCAGGGAAAGTGTGGCTTAAATACTTCATTAGATTGCCAAACTAGAGATAAAACAATTTCTTATTTAAGTTGAAAACTCAGCAGTCTCCCTAGGGATTACAGTCTTGGACTTTTTCTTCATTGCTGATTTATCCTAGCTCTTCAGGAGGAAAGTGAGTTCCCAGATCTTAAGGTCACCTTCCACATCTTATTAAAGACAACATTTCTAACATTGCTCGTCTGTGTCTAGGTCTGCAAGTGTATTGTGTATCTTGCTAAAAAAAGTCTGTACTTTCAATTCCTGCAGGAAGAAACTAGAGACAAAAACATTAACCCTCAGGAGCTGAGGTTTAGAGTCCTATCTCACAAATGATGTAGAAAAGTTGTTAAATGGGACATTTGGAGGGGCCAAATTCCAACAGTACTTCCATAGAACCTGATTTTTCTCAGCAGCTTTGCTTGTGTGACCTAAGGCAATTAGATCTCCAACACTTCAATGCATGACAAATTTTGTTTTGTCTATATTTTGAAATACGGGCATACCTGAGAATGTTTGCTGGTTGCTGTGTTTTTTGCCTTGATGCAGCTGTTTGGATTTCAATAATAAAGAAGTAGTGTTCACTCAAGCTTTCATCACTGCTAACAAAGCAATGAATATAAAATTGACCTTATCTAGTCTGGATCTAATTTGAGAGTAAATGTTAGACTACACTGTCAGTTAAAGGAGGAAGGAAACTCTGACAGGGCCCACTCAGTTACTGATATTCCCAGATGCTGCTTGTCGACAGGTAAAATTTGTCTTAGGAGCTTATGGCACTTTTTTTCTTGGTTATGCTTTTATCTTTCTTACTGACATATCAGCAGTTGCAGGAGGGACACTAAGGGACACTAGCTTTTAAAATAGCTTTTCACAGAGGTATTTTTGTATTGTTTTCTTCAAAAATTTTCAAAAATTAGTGTCAAAAGCCCTAAGGTTTGACAATGCAGGAGTACAAGTGACATTGTTCAAAGAGATAGAGCCAAAGCACTTGACAAAATGAGTTAAAAAGTTGTTCATCTGCACCGTAATATACCCTGTCCTAGGACAAAAAGCACATTGCAGGCGAAAGTACGTAAGACACAGTTTTACATCAGCACACTAGTGTGTATATAGTTTAGTTTATACTCTTTTACAGTCTGAATTCTGCCATACTCATACCAATTGGATAACTATCTTGATGTGCAACAAATAATTTCCCAGATATAAATACTCAAAATGGCCAAGAACTTGGTTATGCCAGAGTAGGGCCACAGATTGGTAGCCACGTTGAAAACTGTGTGAAAACTATGGCTCTTTTCACTGTTCAGTAGTCTTTCCCCCTTCTGGTGATGTTAGTACAGTCACTAAAGTGTTGATGTGAGTGCCGTCACTAAAAGAAGTTTAATCCTTTTGCTGTGTTGTAGTCATATGGTAAATTTTTATAGCTATAACTACTCCTGCTTTATTTGTTATCCCAGCAGGGCATGGCTGAGATATAACAATATTGCACAGCAGGGCTGTCTTTTTTCACAAAACATTTCATTGAGGCTTTTGAGCTATCTCCTACTAATCAGATTTCTCACCGAGGTGCTCACCCACCCAAATCAAGTGTGGTCAGTGGACCTGGCAGGTTACCACGTTCTGAACAGCTTAATGAATATCTACCCATTTAATTTTGCTTAAGCAGAACCAGCAGGGTGGCTTCATAGGGTGGGATTATTGCCTCTGCATCCTGTTGTTCTTGACTGTGGGTTTAATTCCTGCTTCTGCAATATGAGTTGGTAATTGTAATCCGAGGTAGTACATTTGATCTTGCTGCTCCTGGCAATGGAAACCCATTGAGCCACCTATTCCAAAACAATGTGTGGAGGTTTCTTATAAACCTAAATATTGCCTGACATAAAGTAGCGTATCTGACTGTAGAGCAACAGCTGGCATGCTGAGGATATATTAATTTGCACCCTTCTGCACTGCCTCAAGCAGATACTGCTATCCATAAAAGAATTAGAAGATGACATTAAAAGTATTATTTGTAGAGACGATATTTGTTTCCACAGCTGTTTTCAGTCCTCTTTTCTTGTTCCTAGTGTTTTGCAGTTTCCTTCTTATTCTTGTTTCTCCGGTGGTACCTGTGATGCAATTTTKAAACTTTAATAAACAATATTCTTTGCAGAATCTTTCATGCAGAATTTTAATTTGTTTTATAACTGTTACAATATAGATAATTACTTACTTCTTAGGCATATTATCAGACAGCTTTCTGGTCCAAAGGATTAAGAAATTAAACCAAAAGCAGATGAAAACCGAGTAGCAGGTAACTTGGATAGGTTCTGAAATATCCATTATTTTGCTGTCTGCTTTATGCCTTACACAGTACAAGGCAGCCCAGAATTCAGTCTCAGCTCTGTATATAATAGTAATTTTTTTGATAGCTGTGTTCCAACTTTATCATTAGGGACTTAGTTCTGCAATTGCTTATGAACAGAATTCCCATTTAAGTCTCTGAACATGCATTCAGATTACAGAAGGGAAAAAGTGGTCTGTAGAAATATGATTGCAAATACAGCTATAAACAAGTGGGTAGCTAAAAGTGTCATACAAAAGACGACACTTAGCCTACAGGTTTTCATCTGATCACAGGTTCCTGTAATACCAGAAGAAAGGTATAGCTGTGTGGAAGACAGTTATGTTTTCTCTAAAATGAAGTGAAGCTGTAAGACAGAAAATGAAAGCTTAACTAGCTTGTTTGTTTGTTTCTTTCTTTCTTTCTTTTTTTTCCCCAGTCTATATTGTTCAATTACATTTCTCTCCACTCTACCTCTTATTGTGGGATTTGCAGGATGTTACTTTGCAAGCACACCTCACAGGCATTCCTTAACAGATTGTCTCATGGAGACAGAGTTTGCTTTGTTTGTGGCTAAATGATTATATTAAATTTTTCAGTGTGACTATCCTGACACAGGGTCTTGGACTTTTCAGAATGGAAGAGTGGCTTAAACCCAGAGCAGTCAAAAAATAGAAGGTGTTGATGGGATGCTATTTTAGAAACTCCAGAGCTGCACTAAACATTTACCTTTTAACTGCCACAAGCAGCCCTGAAGCCCTGATGATGCAAGAAACATTGAAACAGCATGGAGAACAAATCTATCATCTACACACTGATAAGATCTGCTTGAGCTTCTTCTCCAGGCTAAACAGTCCCAGCTCTCAGCCTCTTCTCATATCAAGGATGCTCCAGTCCCTTAATCATCTTCATGGCCCTTCACTGGGCTTGCTCTGGTGTGTCTGTGTCTCTCCTGTATTGCTGAGCTCAGAAGTGGACACTGTGTATTGTCATATCACTAATAACTAGAAGGCAGATAGGAAGGATAATATAGCAGAAGCTCCAAAGCAACATTTCGAAATGATCACATGTGACCACCAGAATTAATGATGTACCAGAGCTGTGGGTTTCAAGGGCTGCAAAACTTACACAAATGTGACTGTTGTTAGAAAATGTGAAATAACTGTTTTCTTTAAGAGGAATCAATGCAAACCAGAAATCAGCATTGGACATTTTGGATCATCTTTGCAACAGAAAGGCTTAAAAATTATATTATACTGTTGTGGTGCTGCAAAAAAAAAAATATTTTAATCAATCGTTTTATTCAATATTTTCCCTTTTCCAGATGTAGTGGCTGGGGGGGAGAAAAAATGGCTAACCTACTGTACTCCAGGAAGCAAAACCTGAGAGAGCAATAAAATGGAGTTATTGAACTAGTTAATGAGTATGCTGAAAGCATCTGTCTTTTCATTCTGCTTATAATTTTTCAAAAGAATGCTAATATATTTTGACATGACAGAATGAATGAATAGGAAAAACAACAACATTAGTGCACTGGAAAAAAGGAAACTAAAATCTCAAGAGGAATGGGAAATGAGAAATTTTCATGTTCTTCCATAAAGAGAATCACTCTTTATCTAAATTCCTAAATCCCAGGTTGAAAAGCATAAAGTAATGCATTCAATTTCCTGGCTCTAGGTAGTTGCTTATAAGAGACCATCGTGGGGTATATTTCCTGTTCATGTAAATGCTGAGCTTCTGGAATAAATCAATAATATTTTGTCCCCCCTCCCAGGACCATTTTCAAAGGACACTATTGAGAGACGGTGTCAAATTTGAATGTTTGGTTTCTCAGAACTTAAAAATGAAGCTCTTTATAACTGCATATATCATCAGGGGGTTAAAAATGATGAATACTAATTTTTTTTTCTTCTTTTGCTTAAGTAAGATTGAATCTTTCCAAAGTCCAGAAGCTTTATAGCTATACACTGAATGTTCTGTTCAGCATCAAGGCAAATCCCAAGTTAAGCTATCAGAGATGAAGAACAACAATACCATTGCCTTATCTAAAGCTTTCCCTCAGAGGATTTAAAAGCATTCAGTAAACATTAGCGAATATAAGTAATTCTCTGTGAAGCAGATGATAGTCAGAATTTTCAAAAGCCCGTAAGTGCCAGGAAATCCATTAACTCTCTATTATCAAAGGGCATCCCAGAGTAAGCCAATGAAAAATAGAGTATGTTAGAAGAAAGTCAGTCACAGATTACAGAGACTCTTACTGTCAAAAGAGTGTAACTTGAGAAAGAGCTGATGTATGCAGTTAATTTCCTTTCCTTTTATGTTCTGATTAAATGCTCATTAGTGTTGATAGCAATTCTTTCATTCATTTTCATGGGACTTGGCTCTCACATTCAGAAAGTGTTCTGAAATTTGGTTTGACCATTACAATGAAAGCATCTGAAATGGTGATGTTTTTTGAACCTGGAACTGGAATCTCAGCCTTGGTCATGTACAGCAGAGTTGTGACTGTGGTAGGAGCCTTACAAAATTTTCAGGTCTCTGGGTCATGTGCCAAGCCTCTGCTGAACTCTGGTCTTTACACCATGATCAGATACTGGTTAAGAGGGAAACTCAAAGGTCAAATGCCTATCAAATCTCACTGTTTATATAAAATCAATAAACATCTTTTTAGTGGCAATAAGCCTGAAAATAAACTAAAAGTCTCCAGTTTTATAACTTATCGTTCTTACTCTACACTTCCTTGGTGGGTGTTTAAATTCAGCATCTGAAGTCGTTTGGCACAGCATAATTAACCTCTCTAGTGAGCTGTCATTAGACATAGTGGTTTTACTCTCCCTCTGTACCTGGTTGGTATAAAATAACACCATCAATCTTGTAAAAAGGACCCTTTGTTTTCCTCCTCCAACTCAGTTACCACCACTGTCTCTCCATAAGTCATGAATACTCCTAGCACAGTAGGAACACATTAATGATTTATTTTTTCTAGGGAATACCCTTATTACAAATGATTTTGTTACCTTGCTGGGTACTCTCACTGCAGGACATTGTTGCTAATAGAGCCCCTTGAGCATTTGCAGTCTACATTCCTCATTTAACTGGATCCCAGGTGCTATGCATGGTAAATACCTCATCTATAATCTCTTTAAGCATGAGATTTCTGTCACAGTCTCTTTTGTTGGCTAGGCAATTTTTTGCAGAAACAGTAAAAACAGTGCAAGGCTTTTCTAAAATTCATGGGAGAAGTTGCTACTTGTAGTTATTCACAGTTACATGCAGTGACAGGCTCATTTTTAGGGAGAACATCAGTTCCAGTACCCTTATCTCTGCCACTCTGTATGACTTTTCAATTTTCAGAAATCCTGGATCACTTCAGACCCTCCTATTATTTTCTTATAGGCTTCTCAAACGTAGCAAAAGAAGTTTTACCATAGACTGCAGTAGGGACAGGGCTGAGTGCCAAGACTGAATGCTTTTAAAAATCCTAATTTTCATGCCTTCTGCAAGATTTTGTTAATAGATCCCTACTAACAGACAGAGGAAGTCCTTAGTTAACTGAGGGAAAGGTTTTGGAGATAAAAGAACATAGAAAAGGGCTGAATGGATGGTAGGTCTTGCACTGACACAGTCCTGCAAGCGTGGGGTGTGCTGGACTATGCGAGATGGGGACTGACTCTGTGTTGTTGAGGGGAAAGGTTGAAAAATCGTGAGATGTCATTTGGGTTGGGAATGAAGAATGGATCAGCTGGGAGGAGTGGCTCTGTGTCGTAGGAGGAGAGGCCGATGCCTGTCTAGTGGACATGGAAGTTGTTATATCTTTTGTTGGTTATATAGCAGGTATGAAGACAGTATCTAACCAGTGGTGAAGTGGTATGTAGCATGTATATGGAGCAAGTACATGGAGCATGCAAGCCTCTTGGATTTCATCTCTCATGGTTTGCAAACCTAAAGGACAGCAATGTTGTGAAAGGCCTGTGCTTCATGTCATCATCTTTTAATAAATACATATAGAGCAAAGTTTATTTGGAGGTGCTTGAGGTCTTACTTTAAAATTTTTCATGGAGTATTTCTTTATTGTCCACTTTTTCATGCTTTTGCACATACTCCTTTGTACCTGTAATTGTAGCTGATGCTTGTGTGTCGTTAGTCTGTCATGAAGTTCTACTAATTTTTGAATGTAAATTCTTCCAAAATAAGTTCTTACTAAATCTAAGTAAGAGTGCTTGAACATGGCTCTATATTGTTGGATACGTGCAATGCTTTGCACTTTTTATTCCTCTTTACAAAGAATCAGAAAATATAAAATTAATTCAAAACACTTATGGGAGAGGGGCATGTGGAAACAAAGAAATAAAGATTGACATTATTTTGGCACTATTTATAAACAGAAACTGAATGATAGGTTTTCTGTTTTTCCAAGTAAATGTTAATTCATCTAAGTGACCTATTGTAGTGTTTAAACTATGGTAACACATGTGTTTGTATATGAAGAATAAAACATAAAGTACCATATTTCATTTACAGTATAAACATGAAATATTATAAAGAAGTTGCAGGAGACCAACTGGAAGAACAAACAATCTAACACCTAGGCTAACTTGCAATCCCCTGGAAGAAAGGACTGCTTCGTGCAGACAACTACAGGAGACAAAACTCGATAAGGGTGCAGGGGATGGAGATCCCCTGATCCTGTCCGAGATATGTCTCAACCACTTGCAAGACTGGGGGATGATGAGTCCCAGGAAGGCTCTGATGAGATAAAGGAATGCAACCTCTGTAGGGAGTTAACTGGACATGGCCTTGAAGGATGACACCATAAATCGGCCAAAGACGGGAGTACCAAGATAAGCACTAAAAGAACAGAAAAAGAAACAACTACTTGAACTACGGGCGAACTATCCCAATTAGCATAGTAAGAAAACCACCCACCAGCAGGAGAAGCCCCCTACTAAAGCAAATACCATGGGGTGGGAACTTCTGGACGAGCGCTCCTATAAGCCAGTGACCCCCCGTTGGCTGGACCAATGCTGGAACCAGGACTGGTGATCTCTTTCTCTCTCTCTCTCTTTTTCCTCTTTTCTCTTTTTTATTCTTTTTCCTTTTCCTAATAAGTAACGCAAGGCATAAACCCCCACAGCAGTGGAGAGTAATAAGCTTTCTGCCACCCAGTTATTTACTAATGAGCCTAGTTTTGGAATAAGTTTTTGTTCTGTACAGACCTTGGTGTCGTTTCACCTTAATCCACACAGAGGGAATTTACGGATCTGAGTCACCTGTCCCTCCACACAGGCGGGACGTGACAGAAGTTTCCTTAGCTTTGCAGTTCCCACTGAGAAATTGCTTCCAAAGTTGTCTGGATATTTTAGTCTGTTTCTGAAGTCCTTACACTCTTAGAAGCTTTGCCTTGCGAAGGGACAGGAAGAAAAAAAACAAAAATCGAAAGGATTGTGGAACTATGGAAAGCTGCCTAGGAGGAAGTCTTTTTGTTTGTATGCATAATTTATAGTTTTTACACATTCCTTTAGAACATATCTGTAGGGATATGGCAGATGGGCCTCATATGTCCAGCTAAGCATTTTCTCTCACTTACCACTCTAAGCAGATAACATAGGCAGGAATGGCCGGCAAGGGAATGCACTGCTGCTCAGCCAGGCAGCTTGCAACTGGGCAGCCACAGCTGATGGCAGAGCAGCTGAGAGTCAGCCACAGCTCTGCCTCTGCATGCTGCATGACACAGAGACTTCAGGGCTAGGTGGCCTCTGCAGATGAAGAGGTAATGGGCAGCCAGGTTGCTGCTGCAGGAAAGGGAGGTAGAGGCCATTGTATTTTGTTGAGAAGAAAGGGAGGTGACAAGGTGGCAAGCAGGTACTGCAGTAAGGATGGTGGCTAGAGACGTGGGAAAGAAACCCCACCAAATTACTGCATCAGGTCACTGCTGATCTGTGACTTTTCTGACTCTAGAATAGCAGCTGATTGGGGCCTGTTACTCAATAAGAGCTTGTCTGAGTCAGGAACACCTAAGCTAGAATAATTTCCTTTATGGTTGAATTTCTGTAGCATTAATTGTCCAATTTTCTTTTCCAACAGACAATATTTTCCTATAGTTAATTAATGTGCAATATATTTACTTGATACATGCTAATATGCAGTTTCTGAAATGCAACATAATCACATGACATCACAAGCTGTAACTACAGAGAAGCTATAATATCATTTATGCACCATTTTTACAAACAATGAGCTACATTGTGGAGCAAGATGTGTCACCAACTGTAGCAGCGCTGGGAATCGCAGTTGTTCAGAAGCAGTAGTAAGTCATGAGAGGCATTTGCAGCCTTCCCCCTCCAGAGGTAAACAATATACCACTGGCCTCTTCTCAAGTGTGCTTGTCAGCAAGAATGGAGCAGCACCTGTCTCTGCACCTTCTCTGTCACCACTGAGGAAAGAAAATACACATTTTTTCCTTTCACTGGGACTTAAAGTCTTGGTCGAACAGATATACTGGTTTCCTCCTAGACTCATAGCACCTAATCTTTAAATCTTTGTTGTTTTGGTACTAATCTGTAAATTCTCTAAAGCTTTGGCTGTATTTTTCAGTTCTCCCATATATAAGAAAAGCTGATCTACAAATTGCATATATTATCTACAAATTGAGGAGTTTTGATAGTGCCTCAGGTATATAGGCTTGACTCCCCAGCTCCAACAGTTTAGTTGGAAGAATTGTACTGAAATAAGATGCAGAATAAGTTTGTTTTCTAAGGTTCCAAATACATTGGCTTTATTGAAAGCATTTCTGCAATTCTGCACTTACCCTATATAAGTAATATCTAATATTTATTTAGTGAAAACAGCCATTGACACCAATGGCAGGAAGGAACTTGATAGAATAAGAATGTTTGGTTTGGATTAAGGTGATTTTTTCCTTTTGTATAACCTCCCTCCTGAAGAAAAGGGTCATTGAATGAATAGTGTTTGTTGGGACAAAATCATTCTCTTTGGTTGAAGACGAAAGAATTGAGGGATTAGCAAAGTAGATGGACTCCCTGGTTCTCAGATAATGGGTCTGTTTTACCAGAACACTTTACAAGAGGAATCTACATCCTGTTAGACAGTGTTTGTTCCACTGAACCAGGCTCATCCAATGCAAAATGTAAACATTTGAAATGGAAATGAGATTTCTTTTAACATTTTTTTGAACATTTAATAAAAAACAGCCCCTTGAAACTCTGACAATCTCTATCCCTCATCACTTCAGTATTGGTTTCGTGTTTCATTTAGTGTGATGCCAGCAGGATAGCAAACTTTTGGCTGGGAATATCTCTAATTCCATCAAAAACATTCCCCTTTCTTAATGGAATACAGGTAGAAGATAATAGGCTAAACTTCTGGAAATCAATGGGGTAACATAGAGGTAGCCCTGGAATACCGCTGAATAATGTTACAGTGCTGACTGTGGAGCTGTGCCTGAAATGCCTAAAAGCAAAAAAGACGCGTTGACTTTTCTGCATGGGGGAAATGCATTGAGCTTAGAGACACTGAGAAACACTGAAAACGGGACTTTGTCTGAAAAACCTTATGATTCTAGGGATTAGGTCCAAGCCTGGGTTTACTGCTGATGCTTATGTGAACACTCACTTGAAAGCACCTAGTTCTTGCCCTGGACCTTGCACTATTTTTTGTCCAGTGACATACATATAATCCACATATTCATCAAATAAAAAGTGCAAGAATATCTTCATCTCTTCCTTTGGCCACACGCTAAAGGAAAGTGGAAGGTGCTACTGAATTTTAAAGGGAACCACGTCATAGAAGATTATTAGGCACATGCAAGAGTATCCAGCAGATAAAGCCTACTAGTATCTTAAGTGTAATGGTTCTGTGCTTCCTCTGATGACATGATTTGGATGCCCAACTATTCATTTCCAAAAGGATTAGGAAAATGCTGACATAAATTTGTAGACGTATTGCTGTTTGAATTTTCTTGGGCACCTAGGAGTATGTAGCAATTGAAGCTGAGCATGAGGTTTTTGTGATTGATGTTCTGGTCTTAGCTCCAGATGTTCCTGCAGGAATGGAGTTTTTATGGGATAACAACTGTTTAAAATATTTGAAAAAACACTGGGCAGAAATTAGTAGTTATTGTAAGAGAGAGACGTTACCAGTAAGAAACACAGAAGTCTGCACCTGTAGCGCAGGTTTCATTATAGGCATAAACGAGCTGGGAAAAAAAATGAATAGGAAGATGAGAATTTGCTGATGATCCAAATAATTCAGGGTAGTCAAAATTAAATGGACCATAGGGAATGGCTGGGTGGTAAACTGGCAGATGAAATTTTGCTTTGATAAATGCAAATAGTGAACATGGGACAAGGCAATAATCTTAACTGTACGTGAAGGGCTCTTATTAGTTATTGCCACTCAGAAAAGAGAACATGTTATTGTAGATGGTTCTCTGCAAACATACATTTAATGCTCAGCTGCAGTTACAAAGCAGCAAGCAGAATGGTTAGCTTTGTTGGGAAAGGAACAGAAAACATTGCTATGAGCCTGCATGAGTCTGTGGGGTGCCCACACGTTTCAGAGTCTGTGTGCATTCATATACAGTGAAGGGTGGTAAAGACACTCATGGTAAGGCATGGCTTCCAGGTCAGGGGACAGTCCCTGTGAAGCTAGTACTCTTCTGCTTGGAGAAAAAGTGACTCAGATGAGGAATATGATAGGGGCTATCAAACTTGAGTGGGATGAAGAAAACACACAGGAAAAAAAAATATTTATCATAAAACAAGGACTAGAGAGCATTTGGTCAATTAATCAAGTTTCAGGTTTTAAAAAAAGTCTTTTTTCGAACTGCGTGATTGAAATGAATGTTTGGCATACCAAATGTTTAAATAGTTCAAAAGATGAAGTTTAGAAACTCATCAAAGAAAGAGCTATCCGAGGACGATTAAAGAGAGAGATTTGAAAGACATCTGCAGCACCCAATGTTAAGAATGCCAAAACTAGGAGGTTATACCAAGGAAAGTGCCAGTTTAGACTCATCCCATTCTTTCACTTTTTTTAATACAACCTATTATTCCTGCTAGAAACAAGACTTTGCTGAAAACTCACTTTAGACTTAACCTCAATGTATGCTTCTAATTACATTATCTGACCAAGATATTCTGTGTCTCAAATGCTTTTATGTAAAATGTAGGCAGTTATACCCTGACTGTGGGGTGCCTTATGACAGTAAGGTGTGAGACAGTCAAACACTACAGATGGAAACACCAAAGAGTGAATGAACGACCCCATATGGCTGCTGTATATGGTTTTATGCTAATAGGGATCCAGGCTTTGCTTGAGACGAGCTTTGGTGAGAAAGTGCAGATTTTAATCTCAATGACATTTGCTAGTAGATGTCTTATTGAGGCATTAGAAATGTCCATGTGTTGAAATATTAAAGAGAACTGAAAACGAGTGAGTCTCGTTCTGGAAACCCTGCAGTAGCATTAGTGTGATGCTCTGCTCAATCTAGTTATTTGTGCTGGTAAGTCAGGCACCTGTGCTCCCTCTACAGTGTGCCATTTACTCTTAAAAGCAAACAGCTGCTTTTGTCTTGAAAACTAAATTTAAAATTCCCAGTTCTTTCTCAGACTTGCTACATGAATTTGTGTTAGTCTGATCTGTATTTTATTTACTTTATTTACACCATTTATAAAGGAGGATACTACCTTTTTTAAGGTAGCTCACCTTATAGTAAACACCAAAGTTCTCTAACAGAAAATTACAAGCAGGGTAAAATAATTTTAGTAACCCTTTGCTTTAATAGGCGGCAAGAAAACAAGGAAGTTCTTGAGACCTATTTATATAACAGGTCAAATCAGAGTGGCTTCTCCTTAAATAAAGGACATGCAAAAATAAATGCATGGATAAATTTTGTACACAAAGTTGGAAAAATAGCCATTAGAAAAAGCGAAGTCACACTACATGATTAGGATAGAATTAGGGATATACAAAAATAAATATGACTATTTTATATCTTAAACCATATTTTTCTTGGCATACTATCTGTCTGCAACGTTGTTAGCAAATCAAAAAGTGGCGTCAGGAAGCTGAAAAACCAAATCACATATACATCGTTATCATCACAAACTAAGTTAATTTTCACAGGTGTTCCAGGTCAGAACAGGCAAGGGTGTTGGTTACTGAGAATTAATTTTTGAAGTGCCCTTTACCATGGACCTGTAGAAAGCTTTCTGATGTAGACAAGGCTTAGTTATGTGGATTTCAGCTATGTACACAGATACACAAGAGTGGGAACTATTCAGCTGTGAACTGAAGTCAGTTGTGAACCACTGACCTGTCATAAATCTTTTAACAAAATTAATTAATTTTAAGGTATTTGACATAGGGAAGCTTTGACTATTTCAGTGATCATGGTACATGTAGAAAACTTTCTAACTTTGAAAAGGGGTTGGATAGTTGATCTATTTCAAAATTTTCAATTAAATTCACGTAGTGTAAAGCCTGTAGTGAATTTAAAGAGAACTTAAAGATTGTATTGTGATTTCCAGCTTGACTGATATATATTTCAGGACTTGGGTTTTGCCACAGACCTGAAGAGCACAATCCTACGCAGCTGTATTCATGTAACTTGTCCATGTGAGTATTCAACTGAAATACATCCTGTATGGAAATTCTGGATTTATTAGTCAACAGAATGGAAGCTGCAAGACCTGTGTGACAGGAAACAAGTTGTGCTCTTTTTTAGAGTAATCCTATTAATTCCTGGCATGGTAAACCATCATTTCATGATGTCCTGGTTTTGGCTAGGATAGAGTTAAATTTCTTCCTAGTGCTATGTTTTTGGATTTAGTGTAAGAAGAATGTTGATAACACACTGATGTTTTTAGTTGTTGCTAAGTAATCTACTTTTCAAGGACTTCTCATCGTCCCATGCTCTACCAAGCGCACAAGAGGCTGGGAGGGAGCATAGCCGGGACAGCCAGCCCAGCTGGCCAACGGGGTATTCCATACCATGCGACGTCATGCCCAGTATATGAAGGAGGGGTCCCGGAAGGAGGGATCGTTTTTGGTTGCTGTCTCGGCGGGTGGTGAGCAATTGCATTGTGCATCACTCATTTCATATATTGTATCATTAATATATTATCACCATTGTTATTATTATTATTCCTTTCTTTTCTGTTCTATTAAACTGTCCTTATCTCAATCCGTGAATTTTGTTTTCAATTCTCTCCCCGTCCTGCTGTGAGGGGGGAGAGTGAGCGAGCGGCTGTGTGGCATTTGGCTGCCTGCCAGATTAAACCACGACACATGATACGTTGACTTAAGAAGTTCCTGTCTCTTCAGTTGTGTCAAGACAGCTGTTTGTGAGATCTGATAGACTATCTTGTTTGATTCCTGTCTGTCACTGAGTAATCATGTGGGAAGCACATTTGACGTAGATGTAACACATCTTGGACCAAGAATATACTGGTTTTGCTTAAGCACAAATCTGTGAAGCGCTTCAGTTACCTATCCCACGTTCTTTTTACTGCACTTGCATGCCTGATTGGGACAGCCACAACAGGAAGAGCACAGGGCTCCCCCCCTTGTGCCCTCTAGTGAGGCTGAGTAATAGGCACAGGAAAAAGATTATTCCAATGACTCATATGGAGAAACATATGAGGGTCTCCATAAGAGGACCCGCAACTGTATCTCCCAAGACAGTGACCTTCACTGAGTGATGGAGTCAGCCCACCACATTTCCATTCTCTAATTCCAGGTTCTTCCATGCTGCCTTCCCATGAAGCACTTCTCTAAGAATTAGGAACTATGGCTTCAGCTCTGCCTTCTTCCCTTCCTCCCAAATGAAGAGGGTACATAACAAGTTCTTTGGTGGATGCTGCATTTGATCTTTACGTGAATGTCAGCATCACATCTGCAATTGCACTTGTGTCTTGATCTGGACCGGGCACAGAGCCAGGTGTGAATGAAATGAATTAAACCAGCTAAAGGGCTCTGACCTTTCCAGAGATTAAGCACAGTTTTACAATCCTCTTCATATACCTCAACATCCCAATAAAACATGTCTCCAGACCTGGGCCTTCTGCAGCGTACATGGGGTGGGGAAGTGAGCGAATACTCTTACCCCGAAGTGAAGTAACATTTAAGTAACAGTTTTAATCTGTTGACTTTTTTCAGTTTTGTTAGAGGTCGGAATTATGTTCTGAGACCTAGACACCAAAACTGGAAATTGGGCAGAAAGCAGGTATTTTACTATCAACAAAAAAATTGAGATGGGAAGTGATTACAAGGCCTTTTTGGTGCGTCTCTTGAAATGGTAGCAGCTGATTTGGAAACTCAGTCCATCTGTAGTTTGTTTTTCAGTATCTACAGATGAGGATAAACATCTCTGTTGTTCCCTGTAAGCAAAATGCCAGCAGTAACTCTAGGTGGCAGCTGGAGGCAGAGTGATACCATGCAGAGCAAAGTCTCTTTCAGTCAGGCTGTCTGAAGTAGATCCTCAGGAATACTACATCGACCAAACAGTAAAAGGAATTTTCTGAGGTGGAAATATAATCTATCTATCTGACCATTCTTAAATGAAATCAGCATCAGTCATGTCAGCAGATTAATTTATTGTCATTATGAGTTATGCAGATTAAGATTTTCCTGTGACTTTATCCTGGCTATTTGGGGGTATCTGAATTTTTCCAGGATGGCATCATGATGGCAGCCAATTTAGGCAGCACATTTCTTATGAATATTTATAATATTTCTATGCCCTCCAAAGTTATCATCCAAAAGAGATCTGGACCCTTCTGCATCCTTCAGATCTGTGATACATAACCTACCTTTGTATTGTCTTCCATAAAGACTGCTAATTTCTAACTCTCTGGTGTCCCTACTGTTCTTCAGTGTCAGTTCCCTCCGATTATGCAATGTATTTTTTCTCTCAGAAAGTAAACACCATTATTCTTGGAAAAGTGAACTAAAAATAAAAATGAGGCTTTCAGGTATTAATATTCATTTTCTGGCAACACTTATCCACATGGCCATATTCACAGCTTTTTTTAGCCATCTCTCTCTGCAGGCATACTGTGCAGATGAAGAGTAGATCATGCAGCTGAAGAAACCTCAGCACAGAAGCCCATAAAATCTTTGCTAGCCTCCACTCTCTCTTTTACTTTATGACAGTGATAGTGAGTGTTTCCACTCCATTTCAAGAAGCTAGCTCTTTTTCTTCAAAGCTTTGACAGTAGCTTATCTGTCTGTACATTTAACTGTACTGATTCAAAGCAATTTGAACTCAGAGAGGCTTTGGGCAGTGTCCTCTGCCATACCAATCACTGTTCCAGAAGTTCTGCATAAAGCCTGTCATGAATTTCCAGATGATTATTGAGATGTAGCGACTTCATTCTTTGCTAGTTTTACCACCTATTTTTTCAAGATGCAGCACTGGGGAAATATTCCAGAATATCTGCTAACTTGGGGACACCATTTGAAGCCTACCAGAATAGGAATTGTTTGTCTTTTAAAGTGAAGGATATTTGTAGCTGATTTCTTGCTTAAAGAACAGCAGCTCAAATTATGTTTACCGTAGGATATACACCCAGATAAGCCTTGCCTCCCAGATGACACATCCCAGTCTGGATTTAGGACCTACTCTCTGTGGTTTCACTCCTAAGCTTTCACTGAACTCTGCTGCGCTGCCCTGGCTTTTAATATCTAACCCTCTATATCAGCCCTTATTAAAGGGAGTTTGTCTGTTAGTCAACTGTATAAGATCTAAACCTTCTTGCTACAAAATAATCTTGATTTTTGTTTGATCTCTATGAGCATGAGCATGTATCAACACTTAGTTTGCAGTGGAAGATTTTAACTTTACTTTTTGGACTGTAAATATGCAGTATTGTGAGTGCCAAAGAAGATGTCCTGTTTTATTTTTATTTAAAGAGCTTTCATAAAATTGTAGAAAAAAAGATGCTCACTGAGTAGCTCTTCCTTCTGAATTTTTCACTACCTTTTGGCCAAGACAACTAAGACTCAAGCCCTGATGTATGCTGTTGCACTTGCGTCAGAAGAGTTACATTTGGAACCAGAGCATGCACACAGATACCATGTACAGAATGCTGTTATCAGATCTGGCACACCAAATACTGGGCACAGGCACAGGTTTTAATCATGTACCGCGCAGGTTCATGTTTTAGGGCAAGCAACTTGATTCAGTAAGGCTCTTACCTGTGTAATTAAACTTATATTTATTCAGAGAATGTCTTAAGTACATGCTTGCATTTCACCAAGCAATGGGGTTAACATCTCCTTTCTCAAATTAGTGACTTAGATAACGAGCCTTAGATAAAACATTAGATAGTAACGAAGTCTTTTTGAGTGTGTTGCTGTTATAATCAAATTACGGATCACTCTAACAGGTGGTACCTCCTTTCAATGAGAACCATGCAGCTAACATGAGACATTTGAAAAAGCAAAGTCAGGAGGACAGAAATACAACATGAAATTGTAGTAGATGCAGAGTTTTGTGTACAAAGCAGTATGTACCAGTTCCATGTGAGATCAACATCTTTGAGATGATACAACAAAGGATCAGAATTGAACAGTTTCAGAGAACAAAGGTCACTTGGGAGAATTGTAGAATCTGGGATTTTTTTTGAAAAAATTTGTTGAATAGGACAAAGTACAAATATGTTTAAAGAACGGCTTCCTGAAACTCGCTTTCCCTTCCTGTATCTGCAATAGTCCCTGTATAGTGGGCCATAAAGACAAGCACTCAGGAGCAGTTCACTAAACAAAGCTGTACATCTAATTTCTCAACATTCATCTTTTAGCCAAGAAAAAAGGTGCCCAACCTCTGCAGAGCCACCAACAGATGCTACACCATCCTACCAGCCCTGTGGTGGGAGAGGATAAAGTAAAAGGAGAAAAAAACAAGGGCCTAAAACTAAGACAGAAGGAGAAAGAAAAACATAAAGAATGAATAGAGAAACAGGTTAAAATGGATATTTCAGCAAAGGATGGTGGAAGCTATCTGTTTTCACGGTTCTGTCACAAGGGAACTCCAATACAAAGGTCTAGTTCGTAAGTGTGAGGGTGCTTTCACCAAATGCTCTTTTCACAAGAAAAAAAAAATTGTGAATATAAGGCAGAGAGATATTTACAAGAGCAAAAAGAACATTTGAGTGTTGTTAGATAAGTATTCTCTTTTTAAATTTATTTTATTGCTAAATAAATAAAAGCCAGGCTTCTTCATGCACTGGTCTACCTACATCAATCTGACTCATTATTGTTTTCCATTTATTTTGGGGGGATAAGCATACTGAATAATGAAAGCAAACTCCATCCACCTTCATATGAATATATTGTAAGTCTTACAATGTGGCACATTACTGTAACATAGTGGTTGAATTAATGATTTCAGTTTATAAATGAATCAGTGATTTAGAGCTGTGCATATACACAATCTATTTGAGTTGATATTAAGCCTTTGGAAGCAGTGTATATTTATTAGCATCTTTGTAGTAATGCAAATTATACTTGATTTGGCTTCTGAAACACTGAACAAAGAATCTTGGGAATTCAGAACTTTTAACTCCTTATTGTACAGTTTACAATTGAGTGTGTTAGAAAATGATTCGTCAATTTACCTGAAAGAGCCCTGGCTGATTGAAATAATATCCAGCCTCTAATGGTAGAATTTTTTATTCAGACTATAAAGTATTCAGGATTGCAGATCTTCATTACAAAGACAATGTTCATGTGGCTGTTTCATAAAACTATGCTTAGCTACAGGAATGTAGTGGCTTAAGGTTATTCAGCAAGCCAATATAATTATTCTCATCTGTTAGAGAAATATGGGGATTACTGGAAAATTAATTTGAAAGAGGAAAGGACATATCATATAATTAAAGAATTATCTTTATAAAGCAATTATTGAATTCTAGTAATTTTTCTCCGCTATTTAAGAAATGAGTTTCCTACCAGGAAAAACATCCTGCAGAAAATTACTTTCATTTGTATATAACAAATGAGGACAAGGTAATGATTTGAAACTGTCTTTCAAAGACGATTTGCAGAGAACATTTATTAGGTCCCTACTTATTCATAGTGGACAGAACCAGTAGGTTTTCTCTTGTTCACCGTCTGCAAGAAGTCTGAATGCAGTGCAAATCAAGACTGGTCTCAGTTCCTCCTTCCATACCATATGTCTATGCCTATAATGCTCTCTGGGACTAGTCCATTCCCCCTCCCTTCTCTTGCAACTCACTCTTTCCCCAGTTTACAGCCTGTTAAAGGTAATAGTAAGGACACTGTTGTGTGTCCCTGTCACAGGACTTGGTATTCAGATACCCCTCCACCAAAACTGCATACCTTTGTGGATGTAGGAAAATACTATTATATATGTTCTATGAATATTGAAGAGTCAGCAGGATGTATCCAAAATAATGTTTAGGTATGCAGTTTTTTGAAATATCCATTTCTTCTGATGTGCTGTTTCTTCTTTTTAAAGGAAATACCATTCTTGGATATATTTCCATGAGATTATGAAATTGTTCTGCATTGCTCTGCATTGCTCTTGATTTGTAGAAGCTGGCCTGAATCATAAAGCTCTGATACAGATATACGCTTCTGTAAAGTTTAAAGAAACCAAGGTCTGTAAGGAGAGGTTAGACCGTTGTATTCCTATGTACTTAAGGATATTATTACCAACCCCTCCCATACTTAGCTTGGGGGTGGGAATGACATTATAATTTCCACTAATATGCAACCCTCATAGAATAGCAGGTTTTCAGAACACTTATTATGTTTTACACACAGTTCGTATGTTGTGCTTGAACTCGTTAAACTGTTTGTTGTGTATGAATGTTGCGATGAAGCTTGAATCCTCATCTCTCATCCATCAAGCAGTCTTCTATGAACAGAAATGTCGAAACTGCAGGACCCCAAATTTATGGTACTGATTAATTTATGGCAAATATTTTCCAATGTATGTCTGAAACAGAGCACACACTTTCTATGGCTATCTTAATGAAAAAATTATCTACCTGAGTTCAGTTTATGGCTTGCTAGCATTAGGCTACAAGGAAGTCTTCCGGTCTATTTTGGTGTACTGGATTACATTATGYGCTTTACTGTTAGGCCCAAGATCATTAGAAGATGTGAGTTTTTATCTCAAAAGCTGTACTGGGTGTCGRTGGCAAGGCGCTGGCAGCAGGGGCTGCAGGGTGGCCTCTGTGAGGAGAGGCCRGGGCTGCCCGGGGCTGGACACAGCCGGTTCCAGCYGGTTCCACAACAGACCCACCTGCGCCCCTCAGCCAAGATGGCGGCGCTTCTGGGAAAACATATTTAAKAAAGGGCAGAAAAGCCAGACAGGTGAAGGAGTGAGGGGAAAAAAAGTGAGAAACAGCAGTATGAATTTTCCTAGGACACACTAGTAAGAACAAATTGCAATATTCTACCTCTAGTCCTCTTCTTTCCCTGGCAGAAATTATTTCCAGGGGTTTTCCTCCTATATCTCTGTGAAACCTTCTTCSTCAGTCAAGACCTTTTCCTAAGTGAACTCTTCCAGCACTTCTCTAATGAGAAACATCGTACCTTTTCTCCAGATGRTTTCCACTGATTGAATAATCTGACTTGGTAACTTCAGATCAGTAACTTCAATTTCCTACTTCTCTCCTAGTGTGAGGTAAGTATTTGCCTACGGTGTAGGAGAGCATAAAAGCTGCAGTCCTGAACCAGGATTTTGTTGGCAGGAACTGTACAAGTACAGAATAAAAAGGCATGTCCTTACTGGGAGGATTTATGCGCCCCATCTGGAAGACTGAAATACTTTAAACAAGGCAGCAATAAACAGCTAATGGTAAATGTTTATTTTTAGATATAATTTGTATGACTTTTTGGCTCCAAACTACATTATCAGTGTGATAAAATGGAATTATAGCCACTCARAATTGTCATTCATGACAGAAACAGTCTTGTACAAGTTATTTAGAAAATAATTTGTGAATCTCCTTTTTTTCCCTAGCAGACATTGGATGTGTCAGTGCCTTCAGCTGAGATACTTTATTCCTCGTATATCATCTACATGGATGTAAAGACCCTAGTTCTGCTGGTTATTTTCCAGCCTCTTAGGTGAATGGTTTCCAGTCTTATGGAGATGATGGAAATTTCTGAAAAAGGCTGTCTGATTTCAGAAAAAGCAGAATTAAAACTAAAAACCTTAAAGAGTGGGACCAGGCAAATAAAAGCCAAATGTACAATGATAAAGTTAGCTAGCTCATAAGAAAAATGTTGAATTATTTAACCAAGTAGATGGTTATGTTGATATATGTAGAGCCACTGTGCCTATCTGTTATAGTTTCTAGATTTTGATTAATTCAAAATTCAGGGAATCCAGTCCCACTGGACTAAAACTTGGAAAAGGGAACATCATTACTTCAGCAGCAACTAATGTAATGACTTAAATCCACAGCAATGTAGATTCCCTGTTTTAGTTTTGTCAGCAATTTGGGTAAAATAAATCCTGTTAGTGAGGAATTTAGAACTTGGTGGTAAAGGCTAAGGCCATAACTTGGCTTAGACTGAGACTATGGGGTGATAATTGTTTTGAGGTGTAGGAATACCAAATCTTTACAAGCTGATTTTATACACGTACACACACTTACATTTCTGGTTCTTACTGGAAAAGGAGACATATGAGGGGGAGAAAATTGCTGTCTGGCTTAATTTTGCTTTAGGAGGACACTGCAAATCATAAGAGAGCGTTGTGCTATCATTTCTACTGCTGACTATTCTTTGTTGTGTGTTTATCTTCTGCTTAGTTCTATGTGACTTGGGAACAGCAGAATGAAAGACTGCTATCAGAATGGATTAGAAAAGACAAAATTTTTTAATATAATATAAAATATTAATATAAAGTATTTTTAATCAGTCAATTCCTAAATTTTCCATAAAAAAATAACTTTGTGGTAATTCTTACAGCAAAAACAAGTGAGACTTTTAGTTTTGTGTCATATAATATCTTAAGGTAAACTATAATGGAGATGTTTGAAGGCATAATCAGATAAAAGGACAAGTTTATAAAGACTCAAATTTGACAAGTGTAGGAGCTAGTTTTCAGGTTTTGGGTTTGGGTTTTGTTTGTTTTGTTATTATAGGTATCCCAGCTGTTTGTCCTGTTTATTTCATTTTTAAGAAATAGGAATTGCCCCTACCTAGCCTTTGAGACTGTTCTCTTTTTCCTTCATCTCTGTGGAAGGAATGATGATAAAGAATTATCCTCACAACTTCTTGCATAGTGCATAGAAGCCTGAAATAGCTCTGAGCTGGCTTGCATTTCTTAGCTCCAGCACTTGAATGCAATAAAGTTATGTTTGCATGATGCTGAATACGAAGACTAATTAGCAGCGATGGATGTGTCACCTTGACCTGGACCTGTAGGCGTTGATCCTGGAGTTAGCTGGGATATTTCAGAGTTGCATTGCATGAGATAGACATGCCTCTAATTCCCGGGCTTGATGAACAGCTACTCAGGATAAAAGAAGTGAAACAGTTATTTTAGTGTAAAYCAGGATTTGTTCTACTCAGTCTCTAATAAGATTTCAGAAGTAAGAGGTGGATTTATGAAACCTGTAGGCTTGTTCCTTACTTACATGAGTAAGGGAACACTAAGCCACCATTTGCCCTCAAACACCGCTCTCTGTCCTGGTTGAGGAAAAATGAAATATTACCCTGTTATCACATACTGATCAGCATTTTACAAAGTAATGCAAAATTCTCTAATTTAATCTTTCTTTCTGTTGCTCCAGCAGTGGCTTTAAATAGTTAATTCYGATTCACACTGCTTTTATACCAACTTCAGTGGTCATACTCAGATTCTGCATGAGTGAAAGAACTAAATCAGAACTACAAACACCTAGTGACATCTTCCTGATTTTCTTGGGTTATCACCAGAGCATTGCTATGATATATCCCAAACAAGGGCCCTGAGCCTGTTTGGTTTAGCTGCCACAGAGATACGGGAAAAAAGTAGGTCACTACTCCAAAAAGCTGAGAGTCTAAGGAAAGGAAATTTTCTATTTCCAACATAAGCTCGAAACTGGTGTTAAGAATTATTTGTCTGTTTTCAAAATCAAAAATAAATCTCTTTTTTTCTTTTCTTTTTTTTTTTTTTGACTCTGTGGAATCAATACAGCATAGAACAATTCAAGTTTAAAAAATCCTAAAAAATATTGAAGAACAAAACCTGCTGAAAAGGTCATGCTAATGGTCCTGTTAAGTGATGTGTTTTTCTTGTAGTCTGGGTTTTGACTGATAACRCTTCTGTATAATGTGGTGATTGAACAAAATATTTTTCATCCCATTTTCTTTTAGCATTTATAAATAGTGAATGGGCAGGTTTTCTTTTTCTTTTTCTTTTTTTTTTTTTCTGAAATAYCTTCTTTCAAGGTAGAAAGTGTAGATAACATTGGCTACAGTTTTCAAGGTTAAATCTGGGTATGATATTCCATCTGTGCTTGCTTCTCCCTAAGAAGATTCTGCAGCTCAGACTAGGATCCTGACTAGCTTTACTGCTTTTTCCAGCTTGTACTCTTAAGGTCTCCTTAATCTTATTTAAGTCTACAAAGAGCTTTTATTCAGCTGAAAASATGAGGTGGTTTTGTGTAGGAAAATTTCAAGCCCTCTTGCTATGCTGCGGTAGAGCAAAAAGATTTATTCCTTAGCTTTCCTGGGTTTTAAAACTCCTTTACCTTGTAAAATAAGTAACACGCTGCCATCTACTGGCAATGCGACGTGATTTTATTTCTTCAAGTGATTTTAAGGAATTTTGTATGATGATATTGTCTTTTCAGAAAAACTGTAGGTATCTCAGCAGCATAAACTTGCAAAGAATCATCCAGTTATATCTTATCACTTACTTTAGGATCGCTRTGAGATCTTTCTGTATTTGAACTAGTACAAAGTCCTATCACAAATCTCAGCTACAACCTCCAACTTCCTTTTCAGCTGAAAGCCTGAAGAAATGTTAATTTGCTTAAAAATACAGAAAAATGTATTGTATCAGTACCCTCTCAAAGGGTTCTGAGTGTAGTTCAAAACCAAACAAACAAAAAGCAAAGTTGTTTTCCCAGATACATTTTTGGAGCTGACTCCGAACGACAGCAACAATATAAATGCTGAAGGAAATGCATGGAAGTGCTGCAAACTTAGAAACGTTTAAGGAAGAAAGCTTTTTTYCTTTTCCTTTGGAAATAGTATACTTATAAGGAGAAAAAAAAAGGAGAAATAAATGTGAAAACTGTTCACGTGAGTCTAGGTGATTTGCCACCACTGAATTTTGCTTCCTTCTTCGTCTCCAGTTAAATCCACTATGTACACAGTTGTACCACATAGCTGAAGAACAGCTCTTTATGATTTTATGATGAAACATCAAAAAAGAAAAACAAACAACTGAGCCCTGTTTACTCAGCTGAGAACTATAACTCTGTTCAAACTTGGCCTACTCTGCTGGAGTGCTGGCCGAAGTTTCAGCTGTGTAATGAAGTTCTGCCACCAGAGGGAACAGATTTTACAATGAAATAGCTGATTGAACCAATGAAATTTCCAGCAGCACATAATGATCATTTGTTAACTTGAAAAGGTATTATAATGTATTTATAATTTTATACATGTGCTGTGTTCTTATTTATACTTCACTTGCACATAAGCAAATATAGAAAACAGTCTATGTGGTTAAGTAATTGCTCCCATTTATACAATCCATGCCATTTTAAGAGTGAACATTTTAAGGTGTGTGTAGCAACTATTAAAKTATTCTGTTGGCAGAGTGCTTTAAAACTGAATACAAACTGGAAATTAATTCTGCTATCCTGACTCTTCTGTTGTCACACTGCACAAGCTGAATATTCAGGAAATACTGGTGTAAATATGGATGCTGCTTTGTATTTGCTTGTTRTAGTAAATACAAACCTGCTCACAGCATAGGGTAGCAAAGCATCAGATCTTATAGGTCATARAAGTATGTTTAGTAAAAAATAGTTCCATCACTTAGGATAATTGGTGATAAAACAGCTCTGTTTTGWTTTCAAATTACTGTTTTCTTTTCCTCAGTCATATTTTCCTTCTAATACCCTTGTTTTCTAACATGTAAGAGAATCACATTCCACTTGTGGCCTTGTTGCTAGGTTTCAGGCTGCATTTATGCAGTCTACTGAGACACTATTTTCGTTCCTGAATTCTGAATCAAGTCCCAAAGCAACAGGGATCTGTTTCTTAGCAACACAGATGGGTAGACGGTATATTCCAGCTCTTTTGTACAATGGAAGAATAAACAATTCCCTGAATAAGGGTGTGCTGCAAGTTCATCCCTTTGCTTAACTTCCCCCAGACGAGAGGAAAGAGAAACCTTCTGTGATACAACATACGAAGTTTGTCAGGAGGTCCCTGTTTTTGCAGAGTGGTGAGTGGTATCTCTGCCTTTTCTGTTCACTGCATCTCTTTGGGGTCCTTATTCATCACTGTGGATATAGATCTGTAGGTACTTTGGATCAGTGAGTTTCAGTTTCTAGGATACAAACATGCATGCAAAATCAATGGTAACAAAGCTGGTAGAGGTGGGATGTGTGAAAATACATAGACTTTTTGCTTTGGTGAAATTAATGGAGAATCATAGAATTGCATTGCTTTAGAAACTTSCTCTGGATGCAAAAGCTTGGTTTTAGGAAAAAAACTGGGACTGGAGAAAACAGGTGGAGAATTGAGAGGTAAGGAGGAAGTGGGTATTCACAACTAGTAAATTCGTGGTGTATGTTACCCAATGTATGAAAAGGACAAGAGTTGCCTTTTTGGCACCATCTCTGCAAAGGGTTGAACGGCTTTGGGACTTCTTGGCAATATAGGCAAAATCTGAACTTTGCTGCCTCCACACTGTGGGACTGACATTGCCATGGGGARGGAGGAGTACTAGGAAGAGGGAGGGCAGCAGAGAAAGACATGCAGCTCTGCAGGGCTGAACCTTTCTGCTCCTGACACCTGTGGAGGGGCAAGTGCATACATAGTCTTTTCATGATGGCAGCAGCAGCAGCAACGCAAAGTCTAGGTTATTATAGTTTTGGCACAGACCAGAAAAGCAGAAGCGCCTTTACTATTCATTCTGACCTTGGCATCTCCCTATTTTACCTGTACTGGTGAGTCTGCCAGTATRTCTGTTTAGTTGCAAAACAAGAAAAGGCTGCTTTAAATATATAAATTATCAGCTGTTGATTTTTCTCCCCAATTTATTAAATTATTAAATGATCAGATAAACACAGCCGCTGGTCATGGTGGGACAGCTGGCTTGCCTGTAGACTGCCCCCCACACATACTTGATGGAAAGCCTGGGCCACCTTAGAGGACAAAAGCAGAGTGCCCACCGAAGCCCACCCAAGCCTGCTCGCCTCCTCCCAAGCAGGAACAGAGCCAGGCTGTGCTTCAGTGTTTGGATGATCTGAGAATAATTTGTGGAGTGCAGACTGAGTTTTGGCCCCTTCCCAGAGGCTGTCCTGCAGTGGGGCCCTGCTGCAGCTGGGAGTGCTCCAGCCAGTGGGGTCCTGGACTGGAAGGAGCCCRGCTTGACGGCACAGCACAGCTGAGCTTGGCTTGGGAACAAAAGTCATCTGAAAAGGGCAGCACAGAAATGTGACCATCCGAAACCATTTCATGGGAACTCCAGCAAGCTGCCTACCCAAACCCTCATTCAGAAACACAGTTTTGTTGGTAAGAACACATTTCCATTTGCCCTTATCCTTCAGTGGAGCACCATCTTCTCTTAGAAAAAAACATTCTGTCCTCAGAATGAATAAGCACAAAGAAGAAGAACTTGTAAGGTTATAGCTTTCCTTCAGGTTTCCTAAGCTCTGGATGTTACAGGAACTAGGAAAAATGGTTTRTATTGTGTTGGGGCCGGTCACAATACCCTTACGATCTATGTGTTTCTTCCAGATTTTGCAGGACATCCAAGGAGCTCTTTAAGGATGCTATTACAGATATAGTGTAAGAAAGATAACAGAGTCTGGGAGTGTCTTTAAGATCAGCAGGAGACAGAACAGAGATAACATAGTATCTAGCTCTTGCACAGAGCTAAATACTTTACTGCCTATTAGGGTGTTAATGCTGCTCCCGTGGACTTTCACCATGCCCAGAGGCATCCTTGGCTATATGAAAAGGCCACCCTCTCCCCCTGGAGGAAAAGGTGAAGCTCAAGTGGCACTCCTGATGAGATAGCCCACGGCAGGACATAACRCCTGGGCACATATTAGGATAGTAATGGGACAGCTCTAATTAATGTTGTGGCCTGGGTGGGCCCAGGAATGGGGAGAAAGGCATTCAGGAAGGATGGAGACTGGATTTTCAACGTTTCCCTAATTTGAGGTTCGTTTTGTCACTCCAGCTTGTGCAAAGTGAGGTTAGTGTGTATTCAGCTCCGCCCAGCTAACACCAAATCCCTGCTGTGCTGCGCTGCACATGCACAGGTTTAGTCTCCCCTCAAGGATATACTGTTTAATGAGACAAGAATAAAAACTTGAAGGAGAGGATGTATTTGTGTTCCTAGTTAATGGTGGGTATTTCAGGAAAAATAAAAACTGGAGCTCCTGTTCCTACAGGCTGGTATGAACATGTAGATTCCAGAACATGCATGCTTTTGGCTTCAGATGGGCTTTCTCTAGGATTAGGAGTTTGCTTCTTCAAGTTTGCAGAACTGAGAGAAAGARGGAATCAAGAAGCAATAGTTCTTCATCTAAGCACAGGTACAAAATAGTACTGAAGTACAAGTACACATTTATCTTCAATGAATGTACTAGGTTATACAGACATGGATAGCCAGACTGCAAGTAGCAATCAATAATAAAAGTTCTGTTATATATGTGTGTGTGTTGGGTTTTTTTTCTTTTTGTTTTTGCCAGGGATTACAATATCTGAGAAGAAAAAATCCATCATCAGGCCATTATTTTCACCCTTCACCAAGATCAGCGACGATTTTTATTTGAAAGTCAAAAAAATTTTCTGCAAGCCTCGATTGGCCTTTCTCCTGGTGGCAACAAACTGTGGTGCAGCAACCCAAACCCAACACAGATGTATGGCTAAAGCAGCCTCCTGATTTTAGCTACCGGCTCTATAGATCATCCAACCCTTCTCAGAAGCTACAAGGAAAGGCAAAAGGGGAACTGAAGCCAAAAATGACCTCTGAGTCCATAGTCATGCAACAGCTTTCCAGGCTTAGGTCCAGGCTGCTCCTTCCTCTCTCAGAAAAGAAAAGGGACTTGCCTMAGCTTGTCACTCGCTTTCCACGGATCAGGTCTTATGAGGCCAAAATACTATTTGTGAAGAATGGCAGATATAAGACTGATGTGTATGAAGACCTCAGACCGCATGGTTACAGGCAGGTAAAGTGTCTGGCTCCCACACTTTTATAAAGCAAAGACGCTGAAATAGAGAGGATGCTTGGGGATCMGTAAGTGATGCCACTAGATGTCAGTGTCACTAGCCAAAAAAAAAGAAAAYAGCAGTTAGTACCGCAGTTGGGATCTAACTTTGATAGACAACTCTGTTGTAGTCAGGAATTATTTGCCAAAAAGACTCCCAAAGGGAAAGCTAATGAATCCAGGTTTGGAGCTCTATGTTTTCATGTGCTTTGTATCTGACAAGATGGTTTCCATTTTGGCAGAGCAGATTGTAATACGGACATCAGGGCTAATTGGTTCATCTTTACCTCGCTCTCTGTGACGCATCTGCCTGTATTTTCTGCTTTCCCCAGATTAATAGGTAGCAGTTGAATTGCTTGACATGCTGGATGGAAGTTTTTAATGGTAATTTTTCCATTTAGCAGCCCTAGCTGAGACCAGCGTCTCATTGTGCTAGCTGTTGTTCATAACATATGGCAAGAAACTGTCCTTTTTTCACAACAGCTGAAAATCTAATTATGTACRAAAAAGTTGCAAGGAAAATTAAAAAATCCAAGATACAACTTGGATCAGTGCATTCCCCCAAAATCAGTGCGTTTAACATTAAAATTGCAAAGGAAGAGAAATCTTCAATATAAATGGGTTTTGTTTATTTTTTCTTTTTTCTTTTGGGGACTCATTCTTTGGGTGTTTTTTGGTTGGTTTTTTTTTTTTTTTTTTTGTAATATCTTTTAAAATCAGATGCCATAAAAACAGAGAAAAGAAGAATCTTTTATTAAGATTCAGTATTATATCCATATTCAATTAACWTTAGATTACAAACCTTCCTATCTCCTTTCCTCTGAGCCCTTCAAAGAATCTTGCCCAAAGAGCAATTCAGCAAACTTACTATTTCTAAAATAAGAAAAAAACCCAAGACAGTAAACAAAACCCCTTCTGTTCTCCAAAGCAAACATTTATACCTGGACATGTAGTTTATTGAAGAACCACATAAATGGCATATAGCCAATGTTACATTTCCATGGAAAACAATATTTTTTTCCTCCTTCTGTCTTCATGAGAGTATAAATCATGTCTTCATTTCTTTGCCAAGCTTCTATAGCAGGAATTTAACTTCCCTGTTTTTGAGTTTACCTAAGGTAATTAAAAGCAAACTTCTAGTTAGCTATTATGGCCAAAAGATATTTGTCCAATAATATTCTGTCTCAAGAAAAATTTGCTTTATTTCAAGATGATCAAGTTTCCATGATAGTAATTAAATGATAATTTCTCTTAAAACCTGCTAAACAAAACCTTTCTTCTTAAGTAAATGTGTCTKATTTTTTCTCAAGTCTTGACCAGTAATGTAAATTTGCAAAACCAGGGGAAGGGAAAAAAAAGTATGTTTGTCCCACAACTCTAATGTTGTGYTTTCTAAGGTCACCACTTCAGAGGGCCTGACTATAGCAAGATAATCTATAGCATTCATATCTTAGGAAATGTTATCAAGGTTTCAGAATCTTCCCTGTTACATATCAGGAGAAAACTAATGCTTTAATAATTTGACTGGCTCCAAAAGCTAATTCCAGAAAGCCCAATAACTACATGACGAAGGTATTTAGCTGTGTGAAATCAAATTTCAGGTCCTTGTTAGGAATCAAATGCTTTCTTTGGAGATTTCAGTGTCACCGGTCAGTGCTCTAATCTTAGGACTAATGGTTTTCTTTGGTGAAATTCTACYTAAGTGAAACAAGTAATTATAAGTCAGCATGTCTGAAAAGAAATAAGGAAAAAGCAAAAAAGCAAGTTGCCACCCAAAATTCCTGATTAAGTTCCTGATAACAACAAAACATCCTCAGACTGTCCTCAGGACTTGGTCCAGAGGTAGAGGAGATTTCCACTCTCAGGTCTGGAGGAAAATAGTGCATACTGTCTAATTGCTTTGACATGTCATTAACTTTTCAGCCAACTGAAACTTCAGGCTACTTAATCCTAACAGGCTGTAGACTGTACATGATGCAAATTCAGTAGAACTAAGGACTTGCCTACACAGGGAATTTTACTCTTTTTTTTTTTTTCTCCACTAAAACGCCCCCTGGGGAGAACCATTAATGATATATTGTCAGGAGTTTAAAAGGAAATGAGCAATCTCAGTGCAAGATCTCTAAATAAAAATGTACCTAAGAACTGGCTGCACTGGTCCAAAATTCTTAAGTATAGACTTGATCTTATACACACACAAAAAGCTGATTTCTGTGTTCACTTAGATGGGGATTCCCTTTTTCACCATTCAGGCCAATGGGAAATGCTTCATTAAATCGAAATCAGAACTCAGTCAGAAAAAAATTAGAAAAAGGGGTGTATTAGGAGAAAGGCAACAAGTAAGAAACGTAAATTACTAGTGTATAGTGTTTCCTTCTTCTTGTGGCATTCTCTTCTATACACTTCTGATGTGCATCACATCCATCAATCCACAGTTAAACATTCATTACCATCAAGTTTTCAACATGTAACTTCACACACCATTTATGTTCCCTCCCTGATTTCACAGGGTACTCATCCTGCTGCCTAGCCCCACCATTTTGATTTTATCTTGTTCAGTTAATCAAAGAAACACATCTTCCTCTTCAAGCAGATGATACTGATACCTCCAGAACACCATGGTTATCGATTTTCTATCTTGTAACTCACAAGAAATCAACTGTTTTATGATATCCATTTCAACCTGTGAAGATCAGGGAAAATTGTCATTCAAATCTGTGTATCTAGCAATCTGTAGTCTAATATAAGTGATCTACACGAAGAATTGTTTGTCAAGAATGAGCGGATGGAGCAAACTCACACTTGTAAGACACCTTGTCCTGGAAAGATTTTAAAACCAATCTGCTGGTGTCATATCTTGTCCTACACTTACCTGACTCTGCAAAATGTGGTTTGGTGAAGAGCAGCACTACTAGCAGCCAAACTCGCAATTTCCTTTTGCARCTGACAGAAAACATTACCAGTTTTTAAAACCTTGTCCACTTTGAAGGCAAAATTACTTTTGCTTCCAAACAATGAGAATACATATCTAAAAAATGATATGTCATTGATGTTAAATGACCTCTTGTTTCAGCTTTGCTTTTAGCCCTCTCATAAGTTCTCCAGCAACAGAAAGCTCTTAAGCTCATTGTAATGCAGACGGCTGCAGGGTATGTTAATGATTAATTAAATTAACTGGAAAGGTTTGAAAAATATTGCAAATAGCTCCATGCAAATAACTCCAAAGCATGCAGTATATTTATTCCAAGAAATTGCATCCCCTGTGTTTTTAGTACCACAGCTCCTTTCTTTAGAAGGGTGTTCCGTTTCTGTTATTATTCCTCATCCGTATTGTAATAGGAGGCCACTGGACTCAACTTGAGATCGGGACCATGGTGATAGGAGTTGTGTAAATAAAGAACTTTAGGGTAATGGAAAACCATAACTCTTGTCAACTCAACAGCTTGACTTGTTAGCAAGTTAATTAACAAGTTAAATCTCCTAAATCTTGCAATTTTTGAACAGAAATGTTACCAGTATATTTTTTACCTTACCTAAATCCAACATATAAAGTTTACTCTGCAGTTAACTTCTATGTTCTTGGTTCTAGGCATGATGGTAACATCTAATCTGATGTTACAATGTATTTTCCTTTTCAAGTGCAGTATGAAGATAATTTACCAAATCTTGTGACAAGTTACTTCAGAGATCCTTTAAATCTGAAATTAAAATTACAGTATTTAAACATAGGTAAGTACTTGACAACATGCACATTCATTGTGTTAAAGAAATTAGGAATTAGTACATGAACAGTAGGGAGCAGGAGTAAGAGCGTAGAACCCCTCTACTGCCATGTAGCTGGCTGAAGCGGCCTCAGATGAAGCTTAACGACCAAACAGCAATATTTTCCCCTAAGTTTCAATATCAGAGAAATTCTGCTTCCTAGCTCTAAATAACAGACTCAGATCACAGAAAATACACTAGTTCACTCATGCAAAAGACTCAGTTTTAAGGATACCTGATACGAGCAGGGTTATTAGCTCAAAAATCTGCTTGCCAATGTAGATTTGCTGATAAGACTGCAATTTTAACCTTGTAATGGTGGTTTATTCCCAGGCAACTGAATCAAGTCTAATGCCTGCAGTCCTCATTGTAGGTACAATAGTCCATATCTGTATTCCTACTGTGGTGGATAGTCTATAATAGGATGTCTGCCCTTTAGTGTAGTTTCTTTAGCTTCACCTCTCATAAGAATAGCTTATTTGAAAATAATTAACTACACATTAGTTAAAGTACACACGCATACATACCATGTAGCCCGAAACACTACTTTCTTTGTATATTCACAGCAAGGCCACAGACAGAATATTTTTTTGCTTATAATCTTTAACATATATGTCTGGATGCTCCTTTTTTGGAATCCTATCCGATTAACAATAAACATAGCTTTTCAAAACCTGGAGTCCAGGCAGTTGGTCCTATAGCTTATAAATACTGTTTGCTTAATATTTTTAGATCCTGGACTTGAACCACTGAAAGGAAAGCAAAAGGACTCTGGTAGGAGATTTCTTACACACAAGCCTTGTGAAAGCAAATGGTATCCATGGCTGGTACTATCAAAGAATTTCTGGCCACCTAAATCTACTTCATTTATGGTTAGTCAGATTAAAAGATAACTTCTTGCTTTTCTTTGCATCACAAGCTTTTAAAAATTTATTATTATTATTATTATTATTATTATTATTATTATTACTACTACTATTACTTCTGAATTACATTGATTTCAGAGTGTTTTGGATCACACAATAGCTGAACTTGAGGGAACAGCTGGCATGTCCTATGGGAAGCGTCACTGTACTGGAGATCTAGGGACATGGACCACCAATTTCCTTTAGCTTTTCAAGAATATAACTCTGTTTCCAGCTCTTGTTGACTTTTATGGAGTCTGGAAAGATAATCTCTTGTGCAACACATTCTTATTTCAGCCTTTAGTGGAAAATTATATAGCACCGCACATGGTAATAAATTTGTAGGAATCAAGATGTCCATATTAGACTGTTCAAAGACACAGACTATTTCAGAATATGCAGGTACTGGGTGGATGCTTTGATGGTTTATAAATATACATCAAACACTTAAATGTAGAGATCTCCAAAAAGAGAATGTCTCTATTTTCATTATAAAACAGCTCCCATTAACATTACTGAAGATTAACAAATAGTAGGTTGAGGGGAAAATAAATTGTTTAGGGAACCKGTGTAGGTGATGACAGATTCTGAGTGATGAACATAATTACTGAATAGTGGTAAGTCAATATGCACCTTTGTAAAACACATGAATTGGCTGAACACAAATGTCTCTAGGCATTTTAACGTGTTGTGCTCTGATTCAACTCTGAAACACATCTGAGAATGAGTTCTTTGATGAACCTGTCAGAGATCATTCTCATGACAGCCAATGCTGTTTTTTGTAACTCTGATGTACCTCTTCTCTGCTCTCAGTATTGCTTAGCAGTATTAGCAGTATTGCTAAAAATTACTTACCAACTCTTTCAATTCATTAATTCTTTTCTCTAACCAGTCCCTCAATCATCTGGTGATAAAAGAAATGGCACARCCCATCACACTCCTGAGAACTTGAGAGGCTGAGTGCCATCATGAGCTTACTTCRGAAACTCCTTGTCCTCTCCACCCAAGAGCTGGTGATCAGCAGACTGTGCCAAAATGAATCCTCCCACACTTCCTCTTCCTTCAATAGGAACAGCTGCTTTGCTCTTGACTAGGCATTGACTGCTGAAAGCTCAACATGCTCGGATAGTTTCAATTCCTTTTATAAACAGTGTGTGGGGGTGTTGAGTGTAGCAGGGGGAAGTACTTTTTAGTCATAGTCTGCATTGCTGAGGGCTTTGGAGGTATATCCAGTGCTGGATTTAAACTGTAAGTAAGGCTCTGCAGAGGGATCTGGACAGGCTGGATCGATGGGCCAAAGCCAATTGCATGAGGTTCAACAAGACCAAGGGCCGGGTCCTGCACTTCAGTCACAACAACCCCAGGCAACGCTACAGSCTTGGGGAAGAGTGGCTGGAAAGCTGCCCGGCGGAAAAGGACCTGGGGGTGCTGGTCGACAGCTGGCTGAACATGAGCCRGCAGTGTGCCCAGGTGGCCAAGAAGGCCAACAAAATCCTGGCCTGTATCAGAAATAGYGTGGCCAGCAGGCGGAGGGAGGTGATCGTGCCCCTGTACTCTGCACTGGTGAGGCCTCACCTCGAATATTGTGTTCAGTTTTGGGCCCCTCACTACAAGAAGGACATTGAGGTGCTGGAGCGTGTCCAGAGAAGGGCAATGAGGCTGGTGAAGGGTTTGGAGAACAGGTCTTATGAGGAGCGGCTGATGGAACTGGGGTTGTTYARCCTGGAGAAAAGGAGGCTGAGGGGAGACCTCATCGCTCTCTACAACTACCTGAAAGGAGGCTGTAGTGAGGTGGGTGTTGGKCTCTTCTCCCAAGTAACAAGCGATAGGACGAGAGGAAATGGCCTCAAGTTGCGCCAGGGGAGGTTTAGATTGGATATTAGGAAAAATTTCTTCACCGAAAGGGTAGTCAAGCACTGGAACAGGYTGCCCAGGGAAGTGGTGGAGTCACCATCACTGGAGACATTCAAAAAGTGTGTGGACGTGGTACTTCAGGACATGGTTTAGTGGGCATGGGTGCTGGGTTGACGGTTGGACTCGATGGTCTTAAAGGTCTTTTCCAACCTTAATGATTCTATGATTCTATGCACAGTAAATGCACCCCAGATAGTGATTTAGTATAAGAAAATTGCATATTGTATTGTTTTGCCCTTTCCAAAAAACAGTGAGCTACATACCACTGTGGAAAGCTTGGGACACTAGTAAGAATCCCTTAAGCAATGATCTCATAGCTCTGTGTGCACTGTTGTGGAGTTAGGCATTTCTCCAGGATTTCCCAGATGCAGCCCTTAGTGAAAAGAAAAATTGTGTAAGATGTTAACATTAAAAAAGGGCATCTTTTTTTTGTTAAAGAGAGCTTCCTACCAGTCAGGGAGCAATTGCATTGCATCTCCAGACACTTGTTTGAAATTTGGTGTTCCCCAAATTTGAGTTTGGAAAGAATGCCTGGAAATTCCCCATTTTCTGAATGCCAGGCAAACCCAGCCCAGAGAATGGTGCTTTCTCTGTGCATGGCAAATGAAAGACTTAGGACAAATTCAACTTCAGAGGTTGTTAGGATCTGGACCTCATTGGTAGACATAATCATAATATAATAGCATTGTATCATCTATGCCAATCATGGATAATGATAAAATTTTAGCTGGGCCTCCCCATAGTAATAGGGGTGACAGTGTAATGAAGTGGTGCATGTAGCAGTTGTCCTTCAAAGGAATGCTATTGACTTGGTCTTTTTACAGATGGGAAAAAGGAGGCACAGAGCAGGTAAATGAATTGCCCCAAAAGCATGAGGGAAGAGTCAGTTTCAGGCAAACTCTCTCAGGTAAACTTAATCTCTTATCACACATGTGGAGACAGTTCCAGTGTTTCTGAGGAAAAGGGGTATGAACTTGCYCTTAACCTCCATGCATGACACCTCATCTTTAAAAATGTATATGACAGAGGTATATCTTCATTCTGACCAACAAGATGGGGGTAGCCCCTTGTGCTTGCTTGCAGTGGGGAGTGAGACATGCAGGCATGTTACAGACACTGTTTCCTGGCTTGGGCAACTTCAGTCTTTCATTAGAGGAGCCAGGAAAAAACTGCAGGGCTGCTGTGCAGTGAGGAGAGTGCAAGATGCTAGAGCTTCTGGGAAACAAAGGCTATTAAGGAAACTAAAGTACCCGCAATAAATCTATGCATGGATAATGCTCTTTTACTGCCAAATGTACTATAAGAGATATCCTAAGAATCAAAACTGAGAGTTGTGAACATAAGAGTTCCTTGAAAATGCTGGCTTAGTTTGTTCAGCTACTTTGATGTAATAATTGCATATGCTATATACATTTACCATATGCAATATATATAAGTAAGAAAAAAGCAACCATTCCTTTTAAGAACACTATGAGTATGTATAAAGTTTTCTTTTTCTCCAATACCACACCTTTGCTAGGAAGCAGCTTAAAGAGCATTATTGCTACTGACAGGACAGATATCTTGCTTCCAAATTCCTACAGGGGTGTGACACCTAGCTGTAGCTCTTGTGAAAGTATTGCCGCCAGCCAGCTGTGTGGCTAGCAGCCCCCATTACCCCGCCAGGCTTACCAGTACAATGCAGCGGCTYGATCTGAAGGAGCTGGTGATGCTGCCGTACAACACAGAGATTTAGGTGCTCTCTGGAGAGTGGTTCTGCCTCGGCTGCAATGTTGGCTTGGTGCACTCCAGCATCCAGCAAAGCCCAGCAGGAGTGCAGCGTCACCGGCCTTTTGCTGTGTCTCTACACACCATTGCCCTTTGCAATGGTTCATAGGTGCAYATGGAAGAAGCGCTCACCCAAGCAGAGTGCTGTGGCAGCTCTTCACGCTAGCCCCAGCTTAGCATCTCCTTGTCCCGCTGTTGCACACCCAAGTTCTTTCAGAGCCCAAAGAGGACCTGAGATTYCCCCTCAGAGATATTTGCCATTCAGGCTGATCTCCATCCCCCCTGATGTGCTTCACAAAGCTCTTAAACCTCAGAGAAAGCAGAGCATAGGTTTTGTATCCAGGACTGGCTAAAGTGGTGTTCTCATGCTTCAGCAGTTGGTTACACAGGCAAAATCTCTTCATCCTTTTTACTTCTGCGTTCTCATTGTGGGTGTGCAAATGCACTGTAAATCTTGCTGACAGCTATGTCAGCCATTTGGGCACAGAGTCAACTGCGGCGTGGACACCTCTTAGCCYGGCATATGAGAAATGACCAGTATCCATTACCAAAATGTTGTTGATCTAAAATCTCTTCCAGTCAGTCATTGACTTTGGTGTACTTTGGAACAGGCTTATGGAGCTGAATTCTTTTGTTTTAGGCAGCACTATTGGATTGTTCCTTTAGAAATGCTTTRTAAAAACCTCTACAGCTTATATAAATGCAGAGAGTGAATTTGGATACTTTCTGAAATACTAAAAGGAAGAAGCAGGCTTACAGGTTAACTGTAAATACAATGATCTCATAAATGACCAGAAGAAGCGTTACACAAAAGTATGTTCAGATCTGCCACCCACGCATACTGACTCTATAAAGACAAATCAGTAGATTCTGTAAGTTATTAATACTAATATTCTGCTTATGTATAGAACTTACCCCACATATCTTTATTATAAAACCAACAGAAAGATTTCAAGGTCTCTGTTCAGGACTTCCTCAGTCCCCCCACCCCCCCATATACTTCARTGTTATCCCTAAAGCTGTTGTACTTTGGGCTAGATTTAGCCATGTGTCCTGTGATTTCTTGAACTGAGATCCTACTCATGTGAATGATTACCATGCAGATTAAAATCAGTGTTTGAATTATACACAGCATTCCTAATTCTAATCTAAGCTCTGTCAACATTTCTATAACTTTGTTTATATTTTATTTGCTATGAATTTATGCCCAAGTTCAACTGAAGAGTCTTCTCCATATCCTCTCTCCATCACAAACCCGTACATTTGAAAAACTAAGCACATACACATAGAGTACTCAGGTGGTCAGCAAATTTTAGGTACTGTAAATGGTCCCCAGATCACACTGGTCATGCTGAAAATGTTAATATCCTTGCCACACTAAGCCTTTGAAATACCAAATTTTATGCTTTTCCTGTGGAACAAAATCATAAAAAGACATGAAACAATCAACCTGACTAACAATAGACTGACAATTTCAAGTTTACAGTATTATTATTAATTTATTAAGATCTTTCTGAAACCTGATTTACAAAAACTGGTAAACATAGCAGATTTGTTTGCAATAAAAAAATCTCGTATTGACCACAATTAAAATTAACATACTGGAAAAAAAGTAAACAATAATTTTCTGCCAGATACTGCTCTGCTCCATTAAACATTGCTTTGAGCATTGCGTTATACCTTACCATGTTACAGTGATAGCAGCCAGGTAACTTTATTACCTTTATAACACGATTACAGTTAGCTAACACTATACAGATGTGCTGTTTAGTTCATATAAGGAAGAAAAATATTGTTTTAAATAAGGGACTGTTTTTAAAAGGGCACTAACTRCATCAAAAAAGACACATAGGAGAGCTGTGCAATACTCAATAAGGGAATGAAGCCTAAATGAAAAATGTTCTGGGATGCCTCTTTTCATTCAGATAAGGCTAATACCCTCTTTGACTTTACCACCAACCGCTATAACACCYCAGGAAGTGCTGGGAATGTTCTGGCTGAATTTAGCGCACACCGTGGAGAAGGGCAACAAGCAGAGAGGAGACCAGAGAGAAGGGGAGTAGGGAGCCGTGGGGAGAGGGCCTCGGAGGAGGCAGCGGGATGCACGCAGCCGGAAAGAGCCAGTTTAGTTTTAGTACCATGGGATTTCCTCAAGTTACAAACCAACAGGCAGCGTGTGAAATACACAAGGTCTGTTCTGTAACTGTTTAAAACATAAAGCTCTATAAACATTGAAGTGCTACTTTTCCTCCACAGAGGCCTTTTCTTGGTTGGAAAAATTAAACAAGGCAGGCCTGTCATGTAGGATGTACTAAAATTATACTCAGCACAATAAACTTACCTGTAATAGCATGTTACTCAGCTGACTCTTTACCTATCATCTTTTACTTTGTAAAGAGAAACAGTTTATTTTCACTTGCTTCCTCCACAGTTGAAGAAAAAAGAGCATGAAATTTATCAAATTTATTTATTGACTTTATTGATCTGGGGTTTTTTCCTGTGGTGTTTTTTTTTTTTTTTTAATTTATTGTTTTTTCTAGCACCACAGAGTTTATCAGAGTTTCACAACATTGTAGATCCTGTAAGAGTGGGCATCCCCCTGTCTTTTGTGGTGCTGTTCAGGATTTTATTTTTAAAAGTAGAAATTTGAGAATTGTACTCCCAGAAGTCATATATATATGAAGYAAGGAAGGGGAAATGGTTGGAATAGAGATAACATTTATGTTTGGCTTCTAGACAGATCTAGTCAAGAAGGCTCAGGAGCAGAGCTTGGAAACATGAGACAGGAGAGTGCCAGAGACCTCAGAGCATTGCACCAGGGTGGTGGAATGGGATTTACTTTAGCAGATTAAACTGGAGACCGAGGGAAAAGAGGTACCTAAACTACTGATTTGGGGGAGAAACTAAAAGGTTCTTTGTAGCTGTTCAACCGTTTTATTCTGGAAAGAGTGAATGCTGTAGTTCTCTTTGGGAGCACAAGTATACACAGTGTTATTGACAYGAAGGAAATGAGGAAATGATAAAGATTGGAGACATTAGCTCTTTTTTTACAGTCAGAGGATTCATTTATTCTGGGAACTATGCCTAATGCTAGCTAGGATTGAGGGTGTGTAAATAATCTGTGCACTTCATTGTCTCACATCAGTATTTTACCTCACACTTTATTTTATCTGGTATCTGCCCTTTGTCAGTGGACAATCAAATTGGAAGAGGAGTCAGGAGAACAGGGTCTGCAAAGATAATACACTTGTGTCCCTGAGGACATGCCATCTCTAGAATAATAGGCTCCTTAAAACAAGACATTAAAAAAATGTATTGGTTCCCATAAGATTAATTTTTGCCTTGGAGTGTAGTGTTGAGGGAGTTGCATGATTTGCTAATCTGACTTGAGTTGATATGAAATATGTGTTCTTCARACTTTCTCATGAAAAAAACTTGTTCCTGACGAGTGGCAAAAAACCCTAACAAAATATTGCTCCGTGTCTTTCCTTTTCACTTAGACTTATGAAATCAACTTTGAAATAAATGTTATGTTGGCAGTACAACTTTTAATGTCGAGGCATCTCCACGCTTTCTATGCACAGTGCTAATCAGAATGGGTGCTTTTCCAGTAAGTATGTCTCAGACTCTTGAAACAGGAATCAGTCCCAAGCTTTGATTTAAAATAGATCTTTCCGTAGACCTCTTGAGTAACATCAAGACCTCATCCTGAACATGTGCTACCAAAAGATAACTATTTTAGAAGCCGCCTCYAGCAGGTTTGGAGGTCTCGGCAGCTTTTTAGTGAATTAGCATACTTTCAATATTTCAGAGAAAAGGAAGAAGTTAATTTTATAAATCTGGTGACCCTGATATGGAAACAAATTTATGGATGCCTTTGTTCTCCTTCAGATAGCTTTGCTTTTAGATCTGCTAAACTCAATGGGCAGATCCCAAATAAATGTCAGTGATCTTAGAAACTACTCACTTAATTTGGGAAGACTGACAAAGGAAACTTTCCTACCCTCTTCAAACTGAAGCAATGCTGAGAGTATTAATTTTAAAATGCTGGGACAGGACTCTTGTTAGTGATCTTAGTGTTTTGTGCTGGTATAATTAAACTTGGCTAATACATAAAAGCTGACACACAGTAACAAAATTCATAAATCTCAAATGTGTTATTCTCGGAGAGTTTGAAACCACCTTAGCCTTTCATTAGTTGAAGTATAACAATATACCTGTGCTTTAAGAAAACAAGCAGGAGGCATAAATTCTCTCCTATGTGAGCTTGGTAAGAACTGGATGTTTTGAACAATCTAGAAAATATTTATTTTCCCAGGTTGGTGTACCAAATTCAAGAAACCTTCAAACAGGCTTTCTTCAGAAAGTCAGAAAACAGAAAGTCTTCCCCTTCTGTCCCACATTTCCCTCCCCTTCTTCTCTGTTTCAGATATTTGAGTGATTTAAGTAAGTGTCCAGGGTCAGTGAATTAAAAAGTGAAAAAATTGTTAGAAAGTGTTTCAAATGTTATGTGAAGGTCAATGAATGTTTTGAAAAAAATAGTTTCAATACATGGTTTCCAAATCCAGAATAAGTTCGTATGTGAGATCTGATGAATAATATAATTTTAAGTACTCAGCTCAATACTTGCAGGTATTTATTAATGAGGAGCTTCTCTGTGTTTAAAAAGCAGCCATACCACTACACTGACCTGTGTTGTTCTGAAAATGTAAAGAAACTTAAATCCTATTTTTATTCATAGTTAAATTAATCTTACAACTGTTTTGCCTGGAATAGAGCATCTGGCCTACTCCATGGATATCTACCACTGAAATCAGCTTCAATGAATGAGTTTATTCTTCCTCTGAGAATTCAGAGGCACTACTCACTAAATGGGGTAGGAGATGCACATGCTTTGAGTACTCTACTTTTCACACACACTGCCTTTAAACGCATAAAGGCATTGACATATTATCTTCATTCAAAAGAAAAAGCTATCTCAKAGTAACTTTCTTTCAAAATACACCTAGAATTAGAATCTTGGCAAAAATATCCTTTTCTCACAATCTTAGTTTAATGTCTCACAAAGATTGTTCCTTTTTCTATTAAATTTAGTAACCCTTTCAGACAAATTAGAATCAAGCAATTAATGGAGGAAACATTTACCATTTGAAGTATGCAATAAAATAAATTAAACTGAAATCCTACCTCAGTTTAGATAACTACCAGCAGTTTTGCTTTTTACCACTTTTCTACAGATTTTATGGTTCTCCCTTTCCCTTTTGTGAGTAGATGTCTAGAAGAGCCACTGGTTTATGCAGATGGAGAAGGATGTTTTCCCTCGGTGCTCCCCACTCCCCTGCTTGCTATATCCAATACTTCGGGCCCTCCTTCCACAGATTTAAGGGTATCTTGTTGGAGACTTGATCTATGAGCTTAATGGATGTTGCATATTTAATTAATGGGTCCAGAAGATGATTGTGCTTTCTTCAAATTATTGCTCATTTCTCTTGTTTGGGTAAACCTCTTTTCCTCGGTTTTATTTCGATGCTTTTAACTTTAATTATTGCACTGATGGTGAATGGGAATGTGGCAGTTTTCTTGTCCCTCTTTTCCAAGTATTCAAAAAACTTAAACTATCATCAAATCCTGTATGCTGCAACATACAAATAAAAAACTTCAATTATCACTTCTTGACACTCAAAAGATCATTCTGAAATTATAGTCAGATGAAAATTACAGTATTTTCAAATTCAAAATGGATAAACATCGCTCTTTGACACTTACAGTATGTCAGTCTTTGCAGACAAATTCTGTAACAACTTATACACAGCCCTTTTAGGCTATGTGTTTGAACTTTACACAAGAAAGAAAGAAAGAAAGAAATYRGGGTTTAATTCCTTACTGCCTTCCATCCTCTGTAATGTAAAGTGATGTCACTTCAGCTTTTGTAATGGAAAAAAGTCATCAATCTGACACATTGCCACATGCACTTAATGCAAAACAAATGGACAAGCTGGAGCAATCAGCTGATACTGACTTGTGCCTTTTGACAGGGTATAACCTTTAGTGCACCATGTGAATGACATGAATGGAACCAGCCATTTTTCGTGGGGCATCTTGTTTCACAAAGCAGTGTGCAGTGTGCGGAATCCCAGCAATACTGTGGAAATTGGTAGAAGAGAATAGAAGAGGTTTTCTAACAATAATCAAAGTTATCAACTGATATAAAGTAGACTTGTTTTAATTAAACTTTCTGAGTGATAATTTTTGGCCAATACCTCTGAATCTTTCTTAATAAAGAATGGCCTTTCCATTTTTCTGTTTCCAACCAAGATACACTGATTCATTCAAAACCTGAACTTGAACTCTGCAAAGAGCTGGAGATTTTCCTGATCAAACTCAAGACCATTATATCTAAATATAAGGAAACAAACTTAAGGATCAGTGGGATGATTTTGGTGAAACTTACTGAGCTATGTATCCGTACAGAACAGCATGATTTATTCCTATGGTAGACCAAATGAGCAGGAAACGTGGACAGGCTGATAAATCATTGATGTGAATAAAGACAGTATTTCTCTGTCTAGATTGCCAAGGTGGGTAAAATGATGAGTCTGAGAACGTTTTTCTGAATCTTGTCTGCTCCCATGACCATGCAATGAAATGCCATGTCATATAAACATAAAGGAGACCTTCTGTCTCTTGGAAGATAGGGGATTGCTGAAGGAGTGCTTCAATTCCCTCTCTTTGACTCCTTGAGATATAACATACTGTGCCTTGGGATGAATATATAATCAGAATTTCTTGATTAAACTTTTATGTTACTCATTGAATATTTCAGGGGAAGAATATAAGAAAAATGCGGGGAACTATAACATACTTAATAATTAACACTTCACTTCTCACTAGCCCAGTGTCAAAAATGTTTTCCTAGATTCTTTGACTGAAGCCAAAATTCAGATTGCTTCCTCTGCATGCCCTACTTAGGCAGCACCATTGCTGAAGAATGAATTTGGAGAGTCAGAGCTGCTCAGCTGCTGGGCATGCGGTGTCCTTACCTGCCCAGCTGAGTGTCGGGTGCCACTGAAGAATCCCTCACTGTCTGTACAGGGAGCACAGACACTGCCGTAGAGACTGAGAGTGCTCACACAAGCAGAGCAGGATGTAGGTAGGAGCCAGCCAGTTGCCAAGTGGAGCACATAGTGTAGCTGTGATCCTACCCTCTCTATGCCTTAGATACCTACCTCAAAGCTACACACTAACGCCCTTTATTTGCTCTGGACTTGGAGAATTAAAACCAGACTCCTCTCTTGAAGGTAAAGGAGGACTTACTACTTTTATGTCAGGGGACTGGTTGGGATTCTGCATACCTCTCATCTGGTAGCCTCGTGACTCAAACTTTGCCAGTAAGGAGGAAAGCTAGGTTTCAGTTTTTCTTCAGCATGTTCTGGCTTTGCTAAAGCCTCTCCTGTCAAAGCTGGGCTACGGAGCAGGATGGTTTGAGGGATGATGAGAGAATGGAGAGAATTAGCAAGTGGTAACATGATTCTATAGCCTGGTTTTGATAACTTGGCTTTTAAAGCTGTATGGTCTAATTCTTCCCCTCACACAATACCAGTTAGCAATTCAGCAACAGAACAGATGAGAACAGGGGTTGACCTCTGTGACTGTTTGGACAAGAGCATGCTTTTGACACACATACACTGTGTACAGCAAACTTTGCAATGTGAAACTGGAGGAAAAACTAAACATCTGTAATCCCATTGTTGAGGTGGGGTCATAGAGTTCAGGAGGGTATTTGGCATATGTGGTGAAGAAGAAATAAGCTTTGTCACATTTGAAAATATTCTCTCCTCACATTCCCTTTTCATTCCTTTCATTGTTAGTTCTTGGAACTATAATTCAACGCAGGGCATCAGCCTTGCAGAAGGACTTAAACCTTAGACTTAAACAATCCATACTGAAAGTTATTCCTACTGGGAAAGATGCTGGAGCTCAGCTTCTGGGAGACCTTTTGGGGTCCTTGTGTGCATCACCTGGAAACACCACCTTGTTTTGTTGCAATCCTGATAGGTATAAAAATCAGAACTCAGTACATTGCATTCTGTTTTTTCATATGTGTATACGCACCCACACCCTGCATATATGCAGCATATGACAACAGTACTTTATGGGAAAAAGATCCCTTAATCAATATAACAAAAGACTTTGGAAGTAAATTAGCAAAATTAAATGGCAAAGTTTTTCATAAGTCCTCATATTCCCTGAGTCATACCAAAGCTTTAAACTCAATACAAGTTTGAATCTCTGCTGTTTTAAAGACTAGATGAGGAGCAGGAACACCTTCTGACACTCCTGTGTGACTTAGGGAATTGCACTCAGGACTTGGAAAAAAAACAGGCATTTAAAGATGGCCATACCTCAAATGGTGCAGTCAAGCAGGTAGAAACCTGTGCATCTTACTCCATGACTGTGCTCCCGGTCTGCAACAACAGCCAATTGCTATATCCCCCATCCCACGGAGGAAAGGGTGTAAGGCAAAATTATTTCCCTTTGTTACTCCAAAGCTAAAACAGCAGTAGGCCTTTGCGATCCTTCTGAGAAAGGCATAGTTTATCAGCAAAATATAATCTTTAGGAAATTAGAACAGAATTCTTTGAAATAGTAAGGTAGTCTGTAATCCCATTCTAGTGCAATTTCGAATGAGTGTAGTAATTACAATTTGACCTGGGACTTCGGAGTCACAAAAACAATGTTGTTTTGTAGTCCTCTCCACTTCAATTGCTACATCAGAAAACATGCAAAAGAACATAAAAAGTAATTTTAAATATTCTTTCTGAATGTGTAAATCCTAGGATACTTCTCATTTTTTTTCTCAAAAATTTCACTTTTGAATAACTGTATGTTAGAAAGCTTTTGATTATTTAAAATGTTATGAAAATCTGTGTAATGTTAACAATGTCAGTGCTTATTTTTGCTACAAAAAATAGATGGAAATGGACCAAGACAAAAGACAGGACAACTTTCATAAGGAGCGTGATTGCAAAGGCAGGATTTGCAAACAGACAAAAATTAATGTTGACGAGTACAAACAAATATCCTGGCACTTACGATACAAACTTCAACCCGAGGTTTTCTTTGCTAGCAGCCAATAAGTGATTACATAGTACGTAATCCTAGTAAGACAAACTTGGGCATGAGAAAACTTTGCTGTCAGTACTAACATCCTTTGTGTCTGAGTAGTGCTACAGACTCTGAGACAAAACAATTAAACTGTTCTTGTGTCTTTAAGCTTTGCCCATTGGTGTGTGATACTGGGCATGGTCAATGCTGAACAAATAGCATTAGTGTGCATCTCATGACAGCAACAGGGATACAGCTGAGAGTAGTATTTGGTCTGTTGATTGAAAATTAAAGCTAGAATAAGGAGATGTAAATTTGACTCAACTGGCCTGTGCAATCTGTGCACAAACAATCTTAGCTTGGCGAGACAGGCAGAACAGGTAGGAGACATGAGGCTGCATAGGACTGGGCTGGTTTGAGCTCATGTATGGGCAAAACCCAGTGCACTTCCAAAGTGAGTGCAACTTGCCAACTTCAGAAGAAATCCATACAATTATAGAATATGTGGTAAGTTCTACCCACACTGACTAAAGCTAACTAATGCACAAGAATGAAAAAAGGCATGCAATGAGAAGAAGAAAAACTGCTTGYGAGTAAAAGTGAAAAGAAGAACGACTGGCATAGATGGAAGTGTAAATCTGAGAAACCACTTATAAATATTTCGAAACATCTGATACCATATTGAAACTGGAACTGCTGGAATTCTTTGGCTGTTCTTCCTAAAGTTTTTTTCTTCTTCACATGGCGAACAGTCTGGAGAAAAGTATTTCATTTGGGAGGCATAGTGCTTTATCAAGCAGGTTCAGCCTCACCAGCCTCACCAGCCCTGGCAGAATGAGGGATAAAACGCTTGGCTGTGAACTGGTGAAGGTGAGCTGTAACATGTTCAGCTGGACCTTGGACAAAGCCGAGCACCCACAGGCTCCTTTTTTAAACAGTGGGGATAGAGCTTAGGGTGCCTGTATGCCTCTGTCTGGCAAGCTGATGACAGGATGCTCACCAAAATGGGAGGTGGTAGTAGGTACACATTGTGTAACAATATGTTTTCCCTCAATAGCTAAACTGTACACCAAACAGTATGAAAAGAAGGCAGGGAAGATAGTTAAAAAGATTTCTTAGATGTGGTGCTTTTTTTAACTTTTTGCCAGAGAAGATGCTCTTCAGCTGCTCTGTTGCATTTAGCTGTGCCTCTCCCTCCTTACTGAGGTAGCCCCGATCCACCCGCAGGTGGATACTTGCACTCTGCTTGTATTAACTTGCTAAAACAAACTAGTAGGGAAATCACGAGCCTCAAAATTAATCCAGGTAGGTAAGATAATGGACCTAAACACAACGGTCTCTGAAATGTATCTTTTGATATACTGACAGCTTGAGCTGTACCTATCTGTATCCTATCCAGATTAACCTACCTCCTATCAAGATCAGATGAAAGCAGTGATTTGCTGTAATTTTCCTGCTGTAATGACCTGCCAGGATAATGCACCAACCATTTATAAAGGACAAGTAGGAAGTGGGTTTAACCCTTTTGGGTTGTTGTTGCATGATGTTGGAAAAACACCAGCACAATGCTTTCCATTTTCTGAGAAAGGGCAATTTATATAAATTCTGGGCTTCATCTGGAATCTTCAAAAAGATACAAGATTTTTCCCCCTACAAAAAGATTCCTGGCAATATTGGACAAACAAAATGAAATTACTGGATGGAGAATGAGAGCTGTGCTCTGCCATTCCAATCTGGGGTAAAAAAAGAGCCCAGAAGCAAGCGCAAGCTATAAAACCTCTGTATTCTGATATGAGCAGCTTACAAAAACAGGGCAGATGTGATAATTATACAGGCAAATTGCACAGCACTATACATATACCCGTAGCTACTGGGTTAGGCCGGTTGCGCTTTGCTTTCTTGACTTTTTTTTTTCTTCTCATTTCAGAATAGAGAAAAATTATCCGTTTGCAGCAAGGGATGCTGATCATTCATAACATCTCTGCAACGGCTTTGGGGCACAGAAAGAAAAGGTATGCCAGGTGAATTTTGTAGGCGTGTTAAAAACTAATAAACAAACCCTCAGCCAGCCTGCACCGGGGCCGCCGGCGGGAGCCGGGGAGGGCAGGCGCGTCCCGGTGCCCTGCGGGGACCCGCCGCTCCCCTCACCGGGCTCCCCACCCCGGGCGGCTGTCGGGCGGGGCTGGCCCCGCTCCGCCCGCGGGGCCGGCCCGAGCCCTATAAAGGCGGTGCGGGGGAGCCGGCGGTGCTGCCGCCTCTGCGCTCCTCGTCATGGCTCCCGACCGGCCCCCGCCGGCCTTCGCCGAGGCCGGGCAGCGGAGCGGGCTGCAGGTGTGGCGCGTCGAGCGGCTGGAGCTGGTGCCGGTCCCCCCCAGCCGCCACGGAGACTTCTTCGTGGGGGACGCCTACCTGGTGCTGCACACCGTCCGCCGCGCCGCCGCCGCCGCCTACCGCCTCCACTACTGGCTCGGTAGGCAGCGGGGGTCTCCTCGGGGCCGCGGGGGGCTGCGGTGCGTGCCCTTGCTGTCGCTGAAGTTTCTTGCGGCTTTGCTGGGCTCCAGGGGATCGGGAGCTGAATTTTTCCCCCTCCTTCTTCAGCAGTGCTGCCTGTGTGAAGCTTCCAAGTTGAGGCACTTCAGTAACAGAAGTAGGGCTACAGCCAAGGATCAGGGCGATGCCAAGCCTCACCGCTTCTGAGGCGACGGTGCTAAAGGGCTCCGGGGATGAGAAAGTGGGTGAAAGGTATAATAGAAAGGTGAATATTTGCTTGCTTTGAGATGTTAGTTTGGAAAAGTGCTGAAGGGCTGAAGTCGAGTCTTGGCTGCATCCAACAGAGATTCACAAGTGAAATCCTGCCTTCGTTCAGTTGAAAAGCTTTCTTGCCTTTGTTTCCACTAGGACCAAAATTGCATCTCGGCCATCTCCCTGTGGCATTGTTGCATTGCTTTGTGTCCAGATGCTGCCTTTCTCAGTTAGACTAATTTTGCTTCCTGATGATACAGAGATTGGAGGGAAAGTCACCAGGTTTTCTGTAAAACCTCTTCTCTTTAGGTTCAGTCTGACAGCCTAGTAAAGCCCCTCCTGAAGCAAGTGGGAACACTGGAATTGGGCTGAAGTCTTTTGCCTTCAACCTTGACTAGCACAGTGTTTACAGCAAAATAGAAGTCTGACATAAGGATGCATTTTAGGTGACTTCCTCATTTTCTGGAGCTTTCTTGAGACTTCCTTGTCTGGTGACCAAGTCATCCAACCACAGTGGTTGCTGTGTAGCTGCCTGAAATCTATTACTTTGTTCTTGTTTCAACATCAGGTTTGTGTTCGTAAGCAATCATCTCGGTGAATGCACATAAAGACAGGTCAATGTGTATTAACATTAGTGTGTTTGAGTTGCTGTGGTTCTCATTGTACTTTTGGATGCATTGAAAAAGAATAGCAGATAAAGCTGGGATTGTTTCTGCATACATGTTTGAAGCCTGTTTAGTTTTGCACGTGTTATGAGTTATCCAGCTGGCATGAGGGATAGTGTCTGTCTCTGACAAGAGTATAATCATAGATGGCAGCGTAAATTAATTTCTGGCAGATGTTCTTCTGTCAACAGCACTGCTAGTTACTAGCAGCTTTTGGCTATTTAGACCTTTTTTAATGAAGTTAGAACTAATTATGTAGTAGTTAAGGTATAGTAGACACTTCCCAGGGAAAGATGCAAGGACTCTTTGCAACTGGAAGTGAAGTCAAAACAGTGACTGACATTTGCTCTAATTAACGCCTCTTTGTTGGCTAAAGACCTTAGTTGTACACACTGATGCACATCTCGTGCTCATGTGGTGATATCCAGATATGGTAAATAGCTTCAGCTAATTTGGGCACACATTGTTCTTATGCAGCTGGCAGGTTGGCAGCAGCGTGGCTAACTGCTAGGAAATATCTTTCTGCTTGCAAGATACTCCAGTTGTGGGGCGGAAATGCTCAAACACTGCTGCAAGCTTAAGAGCAACAGGAGACCAGAACTTCATACAAGGTGTATGAGGAAGGGCAGTCACACCCGGGGCAAGAGTTTGAATAATTTTGGTATTTTTGTTGACTGATTCTCACCACTGTTAAGTACACTGAACTTTTCCTTCATGAGCAAAGGCTGTATAAAATATGGGCCAGGAAGACCTCGGTAGGGTCTTTCTGAAGACTTCCCATAAGTTGTCTCTGAATGGTTACAGCAGTCATTATCAGTCAGACTTTGAGATGGAAAGAACTCTTGCGAAATTAGGTTGGTGGAAGCTCTACAGACTTTGGGCTTAGATACTTAGAAGGGCTTTGCCATTTGGTGACACGGTCCTACTCATGCCTGTCATCTGTGGTACATGTTATTGTGTGGGCCTCATATGGTGGCTTTGAGTCTGAACGGATTCTGACTTGACCAAAAAAGACCCCAAATTCAGAATAAAAGCAGAGCATTGAATTTTCATATTATATAGTGGCAAACCTCCTCCTAACACCTTGCTTGGGCATACTCAAGGGGTTAGAAGGAGGTCTAGACCATGGGAGGATGGTCTGTGACGTTGATGTGCTGACAGTCTTGTGCTGTGACTGACACCCTAGGGTTAAAGTGACCAAACAGTTGTTCTATTGGCCTGAAGATTCCTATGCGAAAGCCACTGTTTTACCAGATATCTCACATATGGTGAAATGCTGCCTGGGTTGGATAATTTCTCAACAAGCTAACTCAGCTGCTGCAATGATGTTGGCATGGCCAAGCAATCAATGTGGATCTGTGTTGTGGTAGCTGTATCCATTTTTAACTTTGCTCAGAGATCCTGGCTTGGTTGTCTGCAGTGGCACTTGAAGGATGTCTTAGTAGTTAAACTACTAATCCAAAGGGAGCTGTCTCGACTTGAAACTATTACTAGTGGAAACAGCATGTACTATGCCAGTATGAGGCTACTTGTGGGAGTAAGACTGGCTATACTCCACTTAGAATCTTTCATAAAATCATGCATGGTGTTTTTTAACTATTTTTTAACCCTTGTCCCCAGACATTAAGTGATAAGACCTATCCATGTGTACCAGGATCTAGTCTGGTAAAACATTTTGTTCTGTTTTCTATGTACTCTGGCTTATTTATAGCTGTTTGTGCCTCAGACTATAAGGTAAATCTGTTTCATACAAGCTTGAATTGATGCTCACTTGTGTTTTTTTTTTTTTTTTTAAACAGAGTTTCACTGAGTATTTTATTGCATAGCAGCTGTGAGACCGGGCCTGATAGTGGTTCTTATCTTTAACGCTGTTCCAAAACCAGTTTACTTTGACCCTGAACCCTGTTGTGTAATTGCAAGCAATAAATCTGAAGGATCTAGTCCTAACTGACATGAACAACCCTATTTAAAAAAAAAAAAAAAAAAAAAAAAAAAACCAAACAAACCAACCCAAAACTTTATCACCAACTTTAAGGTGGCACCCAGGTCTGAGAAAGCATATTGTCACATAGCAAGTTCTTCTGTCACTGAGTGATGGGGATTTTTTTTCAGAGGTTCTTGTGTTACATCCTGCTTGCAGTAATGTTTTTTACCTTTTTTGGGCAGGCCTCATGCTCTTCTCTTCCCTATGCCTCCATTATTCTTGGATCCCTTCCCTGTTTCATCCTTGCTGCTTTCTGGAGACTTCCATTGCACCTGTGTCCCCACAAAAGGTGTGGTGGTGGCAGTGGTGACACTGCCCCCCGGGAGAAACACTGTTGTTGGTGGGCAGAGGGGAGTTGTCTTGTGGTGTTTGCACTACTTGTGGCGAGTGCCCATGAATAGGGCACTCATTCTCCCTAAGACAGGAGCTAGCTCAGTGATCCCCTTAGGCATCCCTGTCCCCCCTCTCCCATGCTTTATTCTTTCCTAATACCGACAGGCTTCGTGTGACACCAATGACTCACTACACTGTGAGGTGACACCAAGACCTCACTACACACTTCCCCTTCTCCCACAGCTGGTGAGAGGTATCTCTCTCTGGACTGTCTGGAGCTCTATGGTATTTTTCCACTCAGTCACCTAGAAGCAAGGAAATCGTTAATGTAAGTGACAAGCTGCTCTTGAGAACTGTTGCTTTTATACCAGCATCTCCCTCTTATTTAGAAAGAAAAAACAAAAACTAAATGGAAAACCTTGCCTCTCCTTACTCTTCAAAAGTTCTTGATAAGCCAATTTTTTGAGACTTGATCCTACTTGCGCTCTTCTTGAAACAATCAAAACTGCTGAAAATGTTCATCAAAAATGTATGGGCCCATGCCAGAAGTTTTGTTTTAATATAAAGCCTACTTTGCAGTGTGATTAGGCCATCAACACACTAGTTAAGGAGGCCATTTTGCCACAGTCCTGAGAAAAGGCTAATCTCTGAAAGGTACAAAACAGTGTGACCTCATGAAGCAAATATCTGAGCCCCAAAGCTGCTTTTCTTTCTCCCAGCTGTACCAGGCAATCTAATAAAAGATATCTAAGCACAATACTCTCTGCTTGCATTATAGTGTCAATAGGCCTGCTCTTGAGTTATTTTAACTTTATGGCTTGGTGAGTTGCTCTTAGCATAAATACATGGTTTACCATCTAATCTGTCCTTTGACATGACCTTCCTTGGTCTTTGCACTTCAACTCAAAGTCCAAAAATCACTACTGTAGATACTTGTCATGCTAAACTCAATTAAAATGTTTTATTGTTCAAAGCAGCTGAGAGAAAACAAACTTGGCTATTTTTCAGGGGTTTTTTTCTTATGAATGCAGTTCTACAAGTAGTTAAGAAATGGTCTAGATGGTCATGCATTTGGTGGTGACCAAGGTTACGATGTAGTGCTTTGTTGCAACATATACATGGGCTGTATAACCTGCTGAAGGCAGTGTCTGATTGTTACAGAAACAATTTCTCCAACAGAATTTGAAGTTATATTAGTGCTTTATAGACATAATATTTCATCTTATTTCAGGGAAAGAATGTACCCAGGACGAAAGCACAGCTGCAGCCATCTTTGCTGTTCAAATGGATGACTATTTAGGAGGAAAGCCTGTGCAGTGTAGAGAAATTCAAGGATATGAGTCGACTGAGTTTGTGGGCTACTTCAAAGGAGGAATTAAATACAAGGTAAAGAGCCAGCTGTCAAAATATATTCTAAAAATATATGTAACATTGTCCCCCAAATAAAATAAAATCTTTTGCGTTGTATCTGTTACTGAAAGTTTAAAAATTGTTTCTTAATGTTCAGTGGCTATAGATCTGAACTACCTATCCTAAACTATAGGAGTCCCAGTACTTGTACAGAAAGCAGCAGCTTGTTTACCAGTGTCTCTTCCAATAACTGAAAACCTGTCCCAGTGATTTATTTCCCCCACCCCTCCCTGATCAAGCTATCCTGAGACTTCATCCTTGTGTGTGTCTAAGGGTGCTCACAGTAGGGACTCTCTGTGTTTGGGAGGCAGTAAATTTCATAGAAACCATTTCTATGTTGTAGACTGAATAATTTGTTCAAATGCAGAACCCAATGTGCGTAAGTGGTTAAAAACATGAGCAGAGTGGAAAAGACCAAAACCTCACTTTAGTCTAAAAAAGGTGCTTTTGCAGTCTTTTCTTTGAGGTAGGTAAAAAAATTCTCAAATACTTTTCATGAAAATTTGATGTTTTAAAAGCTGTAGTGTCAACCTCCTTGTTGTGTCACTTGCAGAAGCAGAATCTTTGGAAGGAAATTTTTTGAGACATCTGTGGTTTTTTAAGAAGAAAATAATATGTCTCCTGAGAATCTCCGTGTAGTAGGAACTCTGGGAGCCACTGCTCAGTCAGCCTTTTTCCCATTATGGAGGCTTGTAACTTGTCACAGTCTACACAACCAATTTGAAGCTTTTAACTCTGCTTGCATAAGAGAGCTAGACAGTGACCTGCCCACTCTTTTACATTTTTTTTCTTTGTAATTTCAAAAGATACTTTCTATTCCAACCCAAGATCTGGGTCTCCTGGACGAGTGGAGAATTCTGCCTCACAGAGGCAGACCGCCAAGCCAGTTTACAGGAATAAGTTAGGCTTAAATTTACACTTTATAGATTGTAAGTCAATAGTTTGGTCTCACGTCCCCCAGTTTGGTGCTCTTTGCCAGGTTGCCTCCTAAGTTGCAAATATTCCTTTCAGAAAATTACAGATCTGCTGTGGAATGACTCCTCCCTCTACACATAACCAGGCACTAAAAAGATCCAGACCTCTAAATTTAAGGGAGTTGTGAAAACTTGTACAGGAGCTACATATTCCTCTGCTTTCCCTCATTCCTTATTTGATAACCTACTGATCTTTGTCCTAACAGTGTAGTTCAGCATTACCTTATCCTCTGGATGATGCAGGAAAGTGCAATAAATCCTGTGCTTTCCCTTTCCCCTTTCATCTGAAAACCCTTTGAAGCAGGGTGACATCTGCTCCCTCAGGTAGAGGCTCACACCTGAGAGTTCAGCAGCAGCAGTGTTCCCCAAGTCTATCTGGTCTGTGGTCAGCACTGTTAAACAGTATATTATTTTGGCTCACCTCTCACTGCATAAACTATTTTTTCCCCTGCTAGCTCCTCAGCTGTAGCAAAAAGGTAAATTTGCAGAAATCAAACTGAAATAAAGCTTGCTGCTTTGTTGTTTTGTTTTATTCAGGCAGGTGGTGTTGCCTCTGGATTTAATCATGTTGTTACTAATGATCTGAGTGCACAGAGGCTTCTGCATATCAAGGGCCGGAGAGTTGTAAGAGCCACAGAAGTCCCCCTGGATTGGACCAGCTTCAACAGAGGAGATTGTTTCATTATTGACCTCGGAACTGTAAGTCTTCCCTAGAGCAAAACACACTGAAAAGTAAAAAATGCAGCATCCCTTCTAAGGCCTGATCATCCCCTAAAATGCGCAACTGATTTTGTCAGTCACCCAAACTGACAGAAAGAATCTGCTTTAGGAAATCAGTTTTAGTGTCATGACACTTTGAAGGTTCAAAACTGCCCTAAATGTTTTCTGAAGTACGCACAGATTATCCTTCAGGAAACAGTTCTCTTTCCCACTCAAGGCATTGAGATTTTCTACTACTGATGTTTGAACCTTACGCTGTTCACAGTAAGTCCTGTCTGACTTTGAAACTATCTACCAGCTGAATGAGATCAGTGCTAGGGTTCAGAGCAGAACAGAGATTGGACCTTTCTCTTAAGAGCATTTCCTCATGTTCATAAAACTTTGATTGTGACAATTCACCCTAAAGAAATAGCTGCAAAAGAAGTTCTCATAATAAACTTGTCATACAATGTGTTTATAAAACTACTTGAGTATTTCAAGAGATCACTTGAGAAGCAATCCCATACTTCAAGGCTTTCTGCTGAAAGCAAGTAGAGAGAATTAGCACAGAAGTGTATGGACAGATAAGATAATTTTGGTTGCTTCAGATGACTTAAAGTCTAGTACTGTTGCCTTAGTATCAAAAAGTCTTAAAATGAATTCTAAAAGTACCATCTGGGATGTAGTCCACACTAGTTAGATGCTAGTTATCAGTTTGAAATTATTCCCATACCTGCTATGCTGACACGTATAAAATTAAGAGCATATGAAAGAAAATAGTTTATCTGCAAGGCAGCAACTGCAGTTGGTCTTAACTGTAGTGCTTCACAAGGAAGTGGTCAGCAAGATTTCAGAGAAGAGTTCCCTGACAAGTTTAAAAGAGGAGCTATTCTGAACTCATGTTACGGGTTTGGCTGTTTCTTCTGAAAAGCATCCCCTGGTGTGATAATTGAAGATATGGGTATCAAGTAGCTATACTGATTATGTCTGTTAGAATTTTATCATGCTTAGCAGCCTTCAGATAGAACAACCACCAGTGTTTTCCTAACATTGTCCCATTCCTCTTATGGCACTGTGGTCTAATCATCTGAAACAGCCAAGTGATCAGTATCCAAACAGCTATCTCTCAATGTCATTTTGTATTTAGGATGCATAGAAGACTCAAATCATCTATTCTCTTTCAAAGTTAACCCATGGGAGATGGGAAAGTTGGAACTAAACACTGATAGAAAGTGCTGCTTTTGCAGTCAGGCTGTCACAGGGTTTGAGTTTTCTGGTTTGGAGTTAACTTCCCATGGACACCCTGTGGAACTGGGTGTACTCCATGAATTTGACTTGTCCTGACCCTCAATGTGCCACAGTTACCCAGTTAACCTAAAGTAATTACTCAGGTCACACTGCAGACATGGCAATGACACTGATGAAATGCACTATGGGTATATAGTGGTGTTATGTGTATAGCTTGGGGTTCATCCCTTTTGATGAGATTTGTTGAGAGCAGAACACTGTCACTAAGCAATTTAAATGTAATACGGCTTTAGAGTCTTGATTTCTAATACTGAATGTACATTGTGAGCCTTTTTCTTTCTTAATATAGCATCACTCTGGTTTCTGATTTCCGTTTTGACAAGACAGAGGTCAAGCAGCAATGCAACCCAGTGCCTTTGTAGGAAGAAAGATTAGATGTGAACAACATTTAGACCTCTTCTTTACCACGCTATGGGAAATGTCAGTCAAATCACATGACTAATAACAGTTCTTAGTCTTGCCATGTCAGTGGTATACCAGGGATGGGTTTTCTTGGATGTATTAACAAGTTAAGGAGAAAAGTGTTTCAGCATCCAGACATTTGCAGTAATTTCATCATAGGTTATTATGTAAACCAGACCTTTCTTGTGGGAGATGAAAAGGCAATGTGTGACATACTTTAAGACGAAGGTATCTAGGTCTAGTGAAGTGCCTATAGGTGTGGTAGAAAATACCACAGTGGAAATCTTGAGCAAATTTTATAAGAACTGTATTTCAAGCTGAAATAACTGTATTTCAGATTGAAATTTTCCATGACTAGAGGTCCATTGTAAATGGATGAGTCTTTACAGGAGCTCTTAATTGAATTTAGGGGTCCTTTAAAAAAAGAAAAAAAAGATTTTGGCTCAAGTAGATTCCTTTACTTAATAACTGAAATAAAATGAATCTTAAATAGGGTTGCTCTTGAGTCTTGGGATTTATTGCAGGGCACTACTGAATCATTGTCTGAGAATAATGGGCAGTAATTGCATAAAATAATGAGCTTACGGTCAGTGCTTTTAATATCAAATTATTGTGGCATGTCAAACAAGATGAATTTACAAGATGTACTTTCCCCAGTCTCTTAGCTAACCAGAAGGATGGTCTCCATGTCAGTGCAAAACTGCTTGTGCAATCTGTTTCCTGTTACATTTTATCAACCCACTTATCTGATACAATGAAAAATAAATTCCATTTTCCCACTGAGCTCAGTTCCCACTGAGCAGTATTTTAAACCTGTGGTTTGAACAGATAAGGGAAAATTAAGAAAGGTAATAATTATGAGGAACAAAATCATTAAAGTCACTAACATTTCCCTCCTGGTGATAATGCCTTAAATAAAAAAGCGTTTGAGTGCATTTCCAGCTAGGTATTTACAGTTCAGGTTTTGATGGTTACCTCATACCTAGGTATGTTACTAAACTGTATTTACAGCACTTCAAATATCCTGCCCAGGTCTTACCTTGCCTCCTTTGAACTCTCTAGGCTGGAACAGAAAATAGGTACTGATGGCAGAGAAAACACTGTCTTTGATATGAGGGGAGTCATTAGCTGTGGGTAATGTGCAAAGACCTTTTATTCAAACAATCTTCTGTAAGACCATGACATGAGTGCTGTGACCACCAAACGGATGTTCCAGTGCAATGAGTGATCCAGGAGGGTGCCTAGGGTGTCAGACCCTGATTTATGATTACTTTTATATTTTTTTCCTACAAGGGATTTCCATGACACCTCCTTGATGAACCTTGGAATCTCCCTGTAAGGGAGCCTTTGCGACAGGGCGGGCAAGACAAGTGCAAGGCAGTTGCTGAGAAGGTTTTGTACAGGCCGGGAGTAAAGCACACCTTACCTTGTCAGGTGCTGCTCAGTGCATCCTGTCCTGGCATAGCTGTGCTCAAGCCCTCCCAGAAGCCATGGTCTTCTGCCACACTTCTCATCCCATTCTTTGGCTGGAGGGTGCTGAGCTCTTCCTGGTGTCCCACTTAAGAGGCACCAGCATGGGTTTGGCAGTTCTTGGTGGCCATAAACTGTCTGGCCTTGCTCAGTGCTGTCCCCGTTACCTCCAGATGCAGCTCTCCCTGCATCACCCCATCCTCCAGCCACCTCCCCTTAGCCACATCCCTCTTTCTTCCTCCATGACCAAGACAAATTCTCAAAACAGCAAGGAGCATGAGAGGGCATGGAAGGAAAGGAAGAAGATTAATCATTGTGCCATTCAGTGAATAACATACACACTGCTTCCCAGGCTATTTTAGTATTATCCAGAAGCATATCTTAATATAGCTTATATATGTATATTTCTGATAAGATGTGCTAAAGACTTTCATCTCTTTTGTCAATTTTCTTAGTGATTGGTTTAAAGCGGGAAGGAAACTTATTAGTATTGTGAAGTTCACCCTATGTACATTGGTGTTCACTGGTGATGTACAAAATGTGAATGTTGAGACATGTTGATAATTTGAGTAGTTATCAAAACATGGAGCAGAAGTAATGGGAGTAGCAGTACAATAAAACAACATGAAGTGATCAGTCAATTTTATTGAAAGCTTCTCAGCTTAGTTTGGGAAGCTCTGCCGTATTCTAAAGTTGTATCCTTAGTGAACAGCAAAATTAGGAGACAGTTGTTAAAATAAGGCGGGGGGGGGGAGAATGTGTGAGAAGTACAAAGCAGTTCCAAGCTTGGGCCTGATTGAGGCTGGAAGGTTTTGTCAGAACAATCAAAGTTCTGCTAATGAAACATTACCCTTCTTCACAAAGGAAGAATGCAGATGGTGAGGTGATAACTATATCTCAAACTAAGTGAAGACTGAAGGTAAACTGCACTCAGTTGTCTATCCTTCCCATTCCTATAGAGGTGCTTATAAACTGMTTTATAAACAGCCAAGAGGTTGCTGGTTTGAAATTTAGGAGCCTGTGGTGTGCTTAAAAACAACTTGTTGTGCCACCCAGTAATCAATGTATGTACTTCTCAAGGGCTCCATGAACCACAAATGAAAACTATGATGTTGGAACTCAAAAGTATGAGACTGAATAAAGCTGTTGTGATCATGTATCTCTCAGTATGCTCCTCTTGAACTCCAGACATAATAGATATGTCAGAAGGAAAAAGATTGCTGTCCTGCACAAAGACACTAGAAAAAAATACATCAAACAAAAAGGCTGGCTTTTTGATGGCTGCTTTTCATAAAAACTGTTAACTTGCTATAGATTAAATTATGCTTACAAAAAAAAAATTAACTTCTGCTTTTTAACAGTAAAAGACCAAGAGGACAGATACTATGGGGTATGATTCAGCATCACATTGCAACCTTAAGCATGGTTGTAGTTTTGCTTGCTTCTATAATCTCCCTATCTTCTTGCCTGCACTATCTCTTCTAGGTGGTTTTGCTTCTCTTCCTTTAGAGAAACCAGTTCACAATCAGCATATTAATTGCTTTAATAAAGTCACTGTTTGCATATAAACAGGACTGAAAGAGCAGATTCTTGCATGTTGGAGTTCATCACTGTAAGTTCCTCCTTCTATTGCTTTCTCTGGCACTGACAACCGACTACTCATGTCCTTTTCCCATGTTTTTCATTCACATGTTTCTCCTACAACTAATGTCTTCTCCAGTTTCCCCCAGCTGAGAGTTAAACTATTGCTCATGCTGTAGCAGGGAGTTGCCAAACAAGTAGCAGAGCTTGAAGAACTAAACGGCTTTAGTTCTTTATTAACTTTGCGGACTTATTAACAGCTTAAAAATGTGGTTATATCTATGCACAGTGTATCTTAGTAAGCAAGCATCTCATTTTTCTGTAAATCTGTGAACCAATTATTTTTACAGCTCCAATAGTGTAAACTCCAGCATTCTGGAAATTGTTACAGTCCTAATGTCATCAGATGGAGAAAAATAACTATTAAGCCTTCCCCCCCCCCCCCCACTTCAGTTAGAGTATTGAGAATATGTAGTTTTCCTTCATACACTATGGACTGGAAAGCTTCCCCTCACCCCCGCTTGTACGCAGAAAAGTGGCTGAAACAGAGACCATCATTAAAGCTTCAGGTGGACAGGGCATACATGTACGCACAAGGATTCAGTTAGGTTACTTACTGATGCTATAGGAAATCTAGATGTTTTGCTGCTTGCGCTGCTGTTATTTAGAATGAATATCCTCCTGGTGCTCACCCTTTAATGCACTGTGGTACAGGAACAGCTATTCCTAGAATATACTAGCAAAACAGGTGTGAGAGGAAAAATGAATGTAGTAAGTGTATGACTGTGGTACATCTGACTTATTTTTATTCTGACAATTTGTTCCAGCTGAATCAAATGGGAGACTCCAAAACAGGTTACAAAGACACTATTGTAATTATATCAGGGCCAGGCCCATGGTGGCCTCAGCAGCATTCTGGCTGAATGAATTCAGAGTTTGTTTTGGATTATCAAAACTCCAGAACTTTCAATGGTTCACTGTATTACTGTTTCAACAAATGTAAAAGGCAGATTTGATGAATATGTGAAATAATTTTTTTTTTTAATTTTCCCTGCCTGTATCAAGAATTCAAGAGTCAAGACAGGAAAAAACATTGAATAATTTAAGGAGAAAAATGTCTCCAGAAGCCTATATTAACCTGGTTCAATCCAAACATTCTTCTTAATATATGTCAGTTCCTAAAAAACTGAATGTCAGTGAACTGACAAAAGGTACTGTATCCTAGTCACTCTTACTTAGTTTTACTGTTCAGTTATTTCCCCCACCATCTGGACTTTCTTTAACAAAGAACAGTTTAGCTAAAATGAACTCTTGCCTTATCAGAACAGCTGTTTATTAATGACCATGAAGAGAATGAATGGAGTCTCAGCTGAGTGCATGCCAATTATTTTGATAGTATATGATATATATATAGAAGCTTTGCCAATATTCATGCATGTTCAATTTGCCTCTAACTTTGCTAGTTTTTCTTCTACTTCCCTCAAGAAGTGGTACCTTAGGTTCACTCACATGTCAGCATTAGGAGTGCAGGCTCCTTTGGGCACTCCTGCATCACAGCTCCTCTCCTCCTGACCCACCTTTCTTTACAAGCCTCATCAACCTTTCTTCTACCTACCCTCTGTGAAACCACTACAGTGGCTCTCTGATGTGGTTATTTGCCCAGGCTCTGATCTGCTTCTATGTAACAAACAGAAGCAGCTAAGCCTAAGAGAAGAGAGGAATTCAGGCAGTAATAACTTCACAAACCTTCTTTTCTTGCTCTTAGCCCTTTTGTATGAGTTGTGGGGGTAAAGAGAACATAGTATGGTGTTTCACATGAGTGAGCAGATTTATCTGATGGCCTTTTTTTTTGCGCTAAGCCCCTCTGCTTCATAGCCATGCCTCTGTACCTAATGTTGTGGTTTATAGGAACAGAAGACAACATCCTGACTGACACACATTAAGTCAGTGTAAGTTGCGTCATGTTGATCTGACAGGATCCATGCTATAGATTTAGTTGAGTCTCAACTTTTTTTTTTTAATTGAGGTGCAATTACATTCTGGGAGCATGTTTTGGTGTAGATGTGGGCAAAGGTTTAGGGTGCATCAGGACATGCCAACAAAGAATGGAGGCACACCAGCTTGTGATACTTGGCTTAAAGTCTTTCCTTAATGAAAGCTTAAATTTTTATTTTAATATTTTAAGAGACTAAGTCTCACTAATCTTAAACATTTCACTGTTATTTTCTACCAAAATTAAAGTTTCGTAACAAATTTGCTTCAAATTAGTTTTGAAACCTATTTAATTTGTTTAGCTTTTTAATGTCTCTTCATGTAAGAGAATGTAAATCAGCAATTACAGTATGGGCCTGGAAATTACTAGGTATTTCAACAAAGATATAGGTTTAAAACACTTGTATGTTCAGGACATGTTTGTAACTGGAACAAAACTGTGAGTTCTTCACAGATTTAAGCTTCTTGGCTTTTGCTTCCATTGTCCTGGCTAAGATTCACAGGAAGGACAACAGGATGCAGAGTATGTTTTCATTTGCCTCCAAATTGAGCAGGCTGCCAGTTGAATACAAAGGTGGCTATGTGTTAGAAGGGAAAATTTGTTTTCACGTCACTTCTGGAATAAGCAAATTTTTTTGTTTGTTTTTCCTTCTTTTGCTCTACGTGCCATTTGGGGCTGGAGCAGGAAGGCAGGAGGCGTACTTTCACAATCCCCCTCCATACAGGGAAAAGTGCCGAGGGTACACATGAGCCATGCATAATCATCCTGCCGCACACTTCTGTCTAGAAGCTAAATATTGGGTCATTTTTAATGTGTTGTAGAAATCTCATGTGATTTGCTCAAGGTCACTCTACAGGCCAGCAGCTATCAGGAATAAAAGCAGTGAATCCTGCTGCTCTATAACTAGAAGACCAAACCGTGTCCCTAAAACGTGCAGACAAGGAGAGACCTTGCTATGACCACAGCGTGCATGGCACAGACCCAGTTTGCCTTCCTGACCTCCCTCAGGAGCTCTAGGGTTGTCATTGTGATTATTCATGATAACATTTTCTCACCCTCAGCTGCTAATTGTCTCCCTGTGATCCGAGAAGTGTATTGATATCAACAACCATTAATATCAGGTAGTAGAATAGCACTCTTCCATAGCATCTCTCTCAAAGTCTGTTAAAGACATTAAAAAAAAAAAATACTGCTAGTACAAACTTCTAAAAATAAACTGGGCTTGGCATAGGAATTACTGATGAATGAAGTTCCTTTTTTTTTGGATTTTTTTTTTGAGGGGAGTGAACACTTGAAGTCTATTTTCATTTTAATGGAAACATTTTTTGTCAGCCTGCCAATTCAAAATAAGGTTAGCAAAACAAGCCTAAAAATAGTGAAGGTGTAGTACAGCTAAGAAATTGTGAAAGCACTGAGCTAAAGCTAAATACCATATTACGGCCCTAGTTAAGCACTATATATATATAATGTCTAAAAATAAATACATGGATAATAAAATACAAGCCAAAAGCTCAGTGGTCTGTCTGACATGGTTAGATAACTAGCTGACTGTATTTCAGGTAAATCCAGATCTGAATATTAGCCTTGTCAAGAAGTGGCTTTAACTTTTAAAAATCTCTTTTTCTGGCTTTAAATTGTTAAAAACCCAACCTGCCTAGAGATTGGAATGGGTAAGTTATATCAGGAAGACAAACTTGTAAATATCCATCTGAACTTCTACTATGAGGCCTCAAAATTAGATACATTTAAAAATAATTGAGAAAATTATTGTACTTCAGAAGAGAAAATTAACTAAATCTAAGCTCCTGAAAGCTTGCAGCACTGAATGCTTATGATATTTGTTTAGTGCTCATAGTAAATACAGTAAAATATTATATACTTAGGGACACTTTCATGACTTGCTCACTTCCTTCTATTAGAGTATACAGTACATGAAGTTTCGCTTTCAGGGTTTTAATAAAGAATACTGTCTTTATTCTCTAGTGCTGAAAAGAATCAAATTCTTGTTTATCTAACTTTTAAAATCAATATTTTTTTAAAAAACCAAGGAAGGTGGAGCTTATAGGAATAGTGTGGCTCGTCTATGTGAACTCCAGATCAAGGATGTTTTCAGACGCTGCTTGTTGATTCATTTTTTTTTTATGCGGCAGGAGAAAACCTTACCACACAAAGTTTCTCAAGGTTACAGCTAACAAAACTTCATATTTATTTTAGTTTAGGAAAAAAGTACTTAGGCCACATTATTTTGTGGGAATGTTTCTGTAGTTTAGGAATCTGGACTCCATAAGGAAAATAATCAAAAAATCTGAAATCCATTACTGTAGATTTTTAAAGGTCTTTCTCATTCCTCAGGCTGATTTGAAGCCTAAAGCCAGTGGACTGTAGGAGAGCTCAGTTTAGTCACTTGCTGACTGAAGGCAAACTGGAAGAATACGCTGTGAACGTGGGGTAGCTGGGGTGCACTGTGCAGTGGGACCTTTAGGAGATGCTAAGAAAAGAAAATGTGAATTTATTGTCTGAGAAGTAAAGGTCTTTGTAATTTACCAATTTGTCACAATTTAAGTCTCACAGTATCCTTTGTGGTCAGACCGGTAAATACTATTCATTTTGTAGATTAGAATACTTGTTTGAGGCTGCATGGCCAGTTACCAGAAGACCAGGAGAAGGCTGACAGGTAGAACTGAAAGGGAACTCCCTCTGGGGAGGTTGGCTGGGGAGGCAGGGCCCCTGCTCGGGAACTGGCTGGGCATTGGTCAGCGGGTGGTGAGCAATTGCACTGTGCCTCGCTTGTTTTGTATATTCTTTTATCATTATTATTATTTTCCCTTCCTTTTCTGTCCTATTAAATTCTCTTTACCTCAACCCACAAGTTTTACCTTTTTTCCGATTTTCTCCCCTATCCCACTGTGGGGGAGCGAGCGAACGGCTGTGTGGTGTTTAGCTGCCTGCTGGGTTAAACCACGACAGCAGCATACACACTGAGACAAGGCAATAGCTGCCTAACCTCTTCAGCTAATTCTCTATATATGTCGTCTTCCTCTTCCTTATTGCTTCTGTAGACTCTGGGAAGTAAAGAATTCCTATTTATTGCTGCTATATCTCTAGTGACTCCTGTTTTCTCACATGATTTAAAGTAAGCTCAATTAGTAGGAGGTAGGCCAAGATGACAGTGAGTAAGTTTGAGTGCTGAAATTCTCAGAAACTAAAGGAGTCTCTGTTTTGGGAAGTCTCCCAAAATTTGGGAGAAGATGGCTGAAGCAGTGCATGGCTATAATAACTATATATAAAAATCTGCTCAGATTAAAACTTTTGACTTTCTACACACTCAGGGCAGTCTTTCATTAATTCTTTAGAAAATTCTGTTTCCCTGAGTATGCACAGATATTTTCTTTTCCTGTGGAAAGTCGAAAGTCAGATTTAAGATAAGGTTCAGACCTGAAGCCAAGTATGTCTCCAGATTGTGGATACTTAGTAAGCTGACAGTATTTAAACTAGAACTTAGGAGCAGATTTTTTTTTTTTCTTGTCTTAAGCCTACAGTCAAGTTGGTAAAGGCAAGCTGAAAACCTCACGGCTTTCATTGCATAACATCTGCAAGTTGAAAGGGATCCAGTTCTGGGAATCTGTGTAATCCTGATGTAAGCTTAAAACTTCGTCTTTGAAGGATGCTTCCAAAGGGAAGGGAACTTCACTGTGAGATCATTGAGTTTGGGGGTTTTTTGTGTGTCCAAGCTGGTGAAAAGTAAGTGTCAGAAGCTACTGGCGCTGTTTCGCATTCAGACGGCATCAACGTTAACTGTCTTCTAAAACTTTGCATCTGCTAGTACTGACAAGCTGTACTTCATCTCTCACTTGTCTCAAGCCACCATTTCAAGTACTATTAAAAACAATAGTGGTCAGCAGAAATAGCTTAAAAGGTTTTTTTTTAATGAAACAGGTTTTCATCCGAAATCTAAGTTTTATACAGTTGTATATACATTGTAAAACTAAGACCCCAGTAACTTAGTGAGGGCTCTGATTAAATCCTTGTTATTTGCATTGTAGATGAACACAAACCAGTTCAACCTTTTTAAAGTTGAAAATCACTGTGTACCTTTTATTGCTGTACTATTTGGGCTATTTGATAGAATCATGTGAAGAATTAAATGACTTTCCTCTAGAAGGCGGGGGAGGGGGGCAACCAGCCAAGCTGATTAATTTTCTTTGACTAGCTCCTTCCAGCTCAGCCTCTAGTGGCTCTGCAGCTTATGTTCTGCCTCTTCTTAGTAATTTTCATCAAGACTAAAATCTAAATTCTTTATTCTGAAATGCTTTGCATGCAGGATGAATAATAGGACTTGCCAAAACTGGGGGTCCTTGGTCTGTGGCATGACTGGATTAGGTGACCTGTCTTAGGCTGGTTCTGGTGGCGCTCCTTCCTGAGAGGTGCCTCTCAAGGAGAACATGCTCCATTCTGGTTGAATTGCGCTTTCCCTGTCATGTGCAGGGCATACCTGTTCACTGCCTATTCAGCCAGATGAGAGGAAGGTCATGAAGGCCTGTAAGATGATATGTAGGAGTGGGCTACTGCCACCAGAGCGCTCGCTCATCAACATGAAGAGCCGCTGCTGCGGTGTCTGAGGAGCTCCTTGTAAAGGTGGCAACCACGATGGGGTGGATTGCCCCTGTGGCGGCAGCTTACTCCTAGCTGCTGCGTTTCCTGAATGAAGGCGTCTTTTACAGATGTGTCTCTTGTCTTTATTTTAGTCAGTTCCTGAGACAGGAAGGGGGACCAGGTATATGTCCATCTTCTGCTGGGGAGAAACTTGGTGGTTTAACTGACCAGAAAAACTGTGTATTCCTGATCTGTAAATCTTTAGAAGTCATTTATAGACATTTGTGGTAACTACAGTTGGGAGGGCTTGCATTAATCTGAGGTTAATAAACTTTTATGAGCAGTGGATCAGCTGTGCACTGAGGAAAAATCTACCAGTGAAGAAGACTTTTTATTGAAAACACGTATGTCATCCATTTGCACTTGAGCTGGTTTTGTGGTTTGATGCAGCAGAGTGTGCGACAAATATCATTATACAGCAAAAAGTCACCAAAATAAAAACTGGATTGAAAGATCTAACTTTACCTTTGAGTAGCAGATACAGTCAGGGTTTCCTTGAGATTTTTCAATTACTTTGTTTCTTGCCACAGATGAGAACCAGCAGTGCTGAAGTAGCATAGAAGAGGATCTGTCAGATATAAAATAAAAACAATTTGCAGCGGAAAATTTAGGAGTTTCAGGTTCTTTAGATAGCTGAAGATATATCTGTATTTGGGATAAAACTCAGTCAAGCCAAAACTCTGACTATTCTGAGGTTGAGCGATCTCCTAATACGTGGATACTAAAATGCATTATATAAATATCTTGCATATTACAAATATCTAGGTGACTTAGCAAATCTCTTCTGGAAAGTATTTCTGAAAGATGTAGCTTCACTGATGTTCCGATGGTTTAGATCCAGTAAGATAATTATTAATAAAATATTAATTTCAGAATTTTGTTCAGTGTTGAATCGTATTGCTAATGTGTGTGCTTTTAATTATTTTAGGAAATCTATCAATGGTGTGGCTCATCATGCAATAAATACGAGCGGCTGAAGGCTACTCAAGTTGCCATTGGCATTCGGGACAATGAACGAAACGGAAGGTCTAAATTAATTACCGTGGAAGAAGGCAGTGAACCAGACCAGCTCATAGAGGTATTGTAATATGTGTACCAGTTACTGACATAGCTGTGAATAAAATGCATTTACACCCCAGGAACTAAATAGGATTGGGCTCAAACTTTATGTTCTTCAGGGACTCCGGGAACTCAGATTTAGGTTATGGTAGGCCAGTTTATACTTCTTTTTCCTCCTTATCCAAGCAGTATTAAGTTTATTGGGAAGTAAAGTCTGAGAGAATCAATTATCTGAGAATACTCTTTTAAGAACTAAATGTTTGCTTTTTTGAATTAGCTGTAGGGTGACTGAATTAACAGCAGAGCTCATACCTGAACCACACTATCTGCTGCTCTGTATGAGGAAAGAGCAGCATCAAGGTGGGACAGCACCAAACAAGAGGAAGTGCATAGAATTACTATGTCTAGGATGTCAACAGATGTAGCAAATTGCATGGAGATGCATGGGGCCAAGCACACTGCTTTGCATCAACACTTCAGCCACAAACTCTTATGCAGCTAGCCTCTAGTAACCCTAGTGAACCCCTTCCTCGTATGTTTAGAAAGTTTAACCATTTATTCAAAAAACAGAATTCAGGTTTCAGAACTGAGCTGATCAAAGTAGAGTGAAAAAAAGAATTTCCAAACCTATGGATTTTTCAGATCTTGAAAAAATTATCGACACTGAGTTGTTAGAGGCCACATACTAATAAAAGCATTGTCACTTGGCTTTTGTGTGCTAAATTAAGCTTTTTCCATTCATGCTCTAAAAAGAAGGAAGAGGGAAGCAGGGTTATAAAGCAGTGCTTCAATAAAATGGAAAATGTGCAATTAGAACATTAGCTTGTACTCCAGATTAACTTCAGGAAGTAATGCTAATGGTGCGTGCGGGTATGCCATTATTTTTGATGGTGCTTATATTTGGTTTTGTCACATGGAGTATAACTAGTTATTGCCTAAGCAGCAAAACATGCCAGGTGCTGAGCCACCAGCCCTTGGCCATGCCAGCTGTGGTGACGCCTTTGGATGATCTGTCCGTCTGTTTGCAAAGACTTTTGCCTGGGGGTGTGAGTGCAGATGTGGCTGTGCTCAGAAGTAGGGGAGGTGGCATCCAGTGCACCGGAGATTTTTGAAGGGGAAAAAAAAAATCAATCCTCTATCTGGGTTTTTACTTCCTTGTACAGACTTCTCACACCAGCTCTGATGTGGCACATATTTTACACCTATAACTTTTATGAGAAGAGCACAGGTTGACAATTAGAGCCCAACCTCCTGCTTCTGATTTGAAACACGGTATTGGGTTGCAGCCCGCCGCGGGTGGGTGGCACCGTGGGAGCCTGTTGGCATGGTCCCCTGCCAGCAGCCTCCTACTGCCAAGCCCATCCCGGGATTACCGCTCCAGGCTCTGCACAGGGTTTCCGATAAGCTCACGTGCGCGTTGGGAGCATTGATCAGAACAGCTGCACTTTGCACCTCTTATCCAACTAAGGTACAGCTGCAGATGCAAAGTCAGACGCTTGTGTGCCGCCGCCGCAGCAAGGACGCGGGCCCGCCGTGGGGATGGCCGTCAGGAGGCCGGCTGCCTCCTCCCCCTGGCAGGCTATGAGCAGCACGGATATGCTGGCCTCGCCCCTGCATCTGTTTGCCAGACTTCTTCAGCTGTGTGCAACTGTTGTTTTGTAGCAACCTTGACACATGATTAAGAGCAGGAAAAATGCCAAGGCCGCATTTTGATCCTGTAGTGCATTGTTATTGTATCAGGGAATAAATCTTTTCTTCACTAGCTCAGCAGCGTGTGAAGAAGTTTCTGCTTTTCCCTTTGGATTGTGAATATAGAGGGGAGAAAAATGGGTAGTTCAATGCAAGTAGGTTCATGGCTTTTATTGCCACCACTGTAACGAGCCTGATTTGAGTTTGCCAGCAGCCAGGGCTTACCTTCTAGCCTGCATCGTGCTGGGTAGCCTTGCTTTTGGAAGTGCTGCTCACATAACAGGGTGTGTAGCTCAGCTGTGGCTGTCCCAGTCCAAGCTCTGAGATGTGCTGCTGATAGTTAACCTCACAAACATATAAAAGCTATTAATCCCTACTCCTGCTCAAATTGTGTCCAGTTCCTGGTGTTCTTCGTTTTGATGTCTCCTTGCTGCCACAAAATTGTCTTTAACTTGCTGTAGCACTTGTCCAGGCTGACTGCTCTGAAACTAGCATTGTGCTTGTTTCTTCTCTCCACATCAGGAAGGATGGATTTTTGCCATCACCAGCTTTCTTAGAAAAAGGTTGATTTATTTTCTAGTGAAAAGAATTATGTACTTCTAATATTCATTTTGTCACCTGGTATGTCACTGAAATCAGAATGGGATTTCCTAAAATTATCTCCTCTGATAAAAGTCAGGAATGAATTCCCCTCCCGTGAGCTAGAAATACGTCTGCTTCCGTATCAGTGGCTTAATGTGCTTGTGCAGCACTGCTAGAAAAGTGTTCACCAGGCAGGGGCTAACATACCCACCACGAATACCAACATAAAGAGCCAATAGCGATCTTATCCCTGCTCTGTAAACACACAGTTGTGACTCCCAGCCAGTAAAGCAAAACTGCTGTGCCTACACCCCCCCACTGAGGCAAGACACACAGGCTGATTCAACAAACCCTGCCAGACTTCTCCTCTCTCGGTATGGGGATATGGCAGCCGAGTGTCAGCCCACACCAGCATCCCTGGGCAGGGGAGCCCTGAACCTCGTGGCAGAAACCTGCCCGAGCCTGCCAGAGGCTGGAGTGGCCGTGCTGGGCTGGTGTTTCGTGGCCAGCCCGCTTTCCCCCTTGGGAGCTGGGGAGCTGTGGGTGAGGTGAACTAGTCTGACAAGGGCGATTGTCTGTCTGCTCCCAGCTACCATTTTTAGCAAGGATCTGGGAACAGGATGGCAGTGCATGAACAACTTGCCCATGGGAGAGAGCTGTCTGGAGCACGCTGTGGGGCTGGATGAATTGCTGTGACAGGCCAGCATGATACAGCTCACTCGCCCTAGGAAAGGAGAGTGGCTAGAAGCTGGGTACATGAGTAGTTTTGAGAGCAGCAAGCCCTTTTTTCATCTGCTGTAGTGACCAGGGGCCACTTGGGAGCACACAGTGACCATCCTGTGCTCGCGCTCCAGAAACGCAGCGTGTCTGGAAAGCTCAGACCTGCAGTGGGTGCACAGAAAGTCTCATAAGATGCTGCAGGAATCACTAGAACTCTTCGACTGCGGAGATGAGGCAGAAACTTTCTGTGCAAGCACATCAAAGGTACTTAATCTACCTAGTTTCACCTCTGTGTTTGCACTTTAGGTGAGGTACTGAGTGGCAGGTTTAAATAAGGAGTGCTATATAGGGTTGCTGCCTTGGAAATTTAAAGAATAAACTGACCACCGTGGACAAATTGCTGCTGTTGCTGCTCAGTAACTGTGACTGGCCTCCACAGTTGCAGCTGCCCATAGTAAAATTCACCAGATGCCAACTCTGCTCTGATTTTCACATGTAAACAGCTGAACAGAGTTATTCGTTATGCTGAATCGTAGGGCTGAATGTTCAAATTGTGTTACAGGAAGTTTTTCATCTGTATGGGACCAATCCAAAAATAGGTCTTAGCAATGCTTGAGTCAGTTTGGTCACTCTAGAGTGACCACGTTAGGGTTAGAGCTAACTACACTTCTTTTTTTCCTTTAACCAAAAGGAACACTAAATACATGGTTTCAAAGCTAACCTAGGACCAGAATCTTCTAGGGTGAGTTGTTAGCCCTGTTGGAAACCTCCTCGGGCTGACAGCACCGACACTGATGCTTGTCCTTCTGACTGCTTGCAGTGGTAAGCAGAGATCTCACAGCACCATGTTTTACAAACTGAGAGAGCAGCCACAGTAGCAGGTAGCCGTGCTCAGGACGGACAATTTTCTAATAGTAGTTGGAATCTCTGCTCTAATTCTGACGAGAGGACCAAACTGGGGAAGCTAAATTTTAAAATAATTTTCCATGATCTTATTCTTCATCACTGTGGGAAATGGTGAGTGGGATGAGTGAATGACTGAGGTACCCTGTTTCCTTTCTCCAATGAAGTTATTGTCCACTGTGTAAGCTGTGCCTCTGCTTTCAGAGTAATGGCTGGCAAATTGGAGAAACAAGGAGTTGGAAATGTCTGTTCTTGCGAAGTTTTCTAGTCGTTCAGCAAGATGAAGCTGATTGCAGTAATGCAGGAAACACACAAATTCAGTTCTGAATCACCCAAGGGAAAGATGCAAAGCATCCAATCCTCCATGCGTAGCACACCAACACCTTGATCTGGTGTCATACGTCTAGAGATGAAGTAGGAGAGGAAGAGAAAGACTTAGTATTTTTGTTTTGCTGTATTTGTGTAATTTGAAATATTAGATGCCTTAGAAGATTTTACATTGACAGTACTGTTCTGACTACTACTCCCCATGATAGATTTTAAGTATCTCAGGCAGCTGTGACAATCTGTCTGGAGGGTATAAGAGCCAATGAAAAAGTAAGATAAATGGAGTTTAACTAAACTAGGTATTGAGGCTGCATCTGTCCTTTCTACTTAATCATGAACTGTTCAGCTAACACTTTTCAAGATGGTTCTTGTTTTCTATGCAGTCAAAACTGACTGATTCTTAGGACTGTTTTATTGTTTCCCCACAAATGACTCCCTTAAAACTGCAGCTCTTCGTAGCCTGTGATTGCTGCAGTTTTTACTGCTGAGGCTTTTGGCTTTTGTTTCATTTTTGTAAAGGTTTTTGTCATGGCTGAAACAATGAAACCTGAGAAACGTGGCTGCTGAAGTCTAAAATCACAAGAAAGTGAAGGATCATGTTAGTATGCATCTTTGAAATTACTCTTCTGCCTTTAAGCAAAAAATGCCATGACTTTTGTTTACTTAGCATTTGCAGTTGTCGTGTGCCTGGTTTTGTTAGAGTTCTAGTGGCCTTACAGGTGAGGTTAAACTCACTTCTCATAAAATACTTGTGTAAATATTCAGCTAGTTTAAATATTGAGCAACAGAGGGAATCTCTTCCTCCTTTCTGATAACGCAGCCTTTCTCCTCCCTCCTTTTTTTTCCAAGCTCCTAAGAAATGCTTAATCCTGAGAATTCCTGAATGCCGTTGTGTTCAGTGATGATTGTTTTTACCTGTGGTATGAATAAATACTATGCACGGAGGTATGGGAATGGTTTGATCATATTACAGCCAGTCACACCTTTCTACCTCTGTAACTGGAAAGGGGCTGGTAGCACTACACAGCGCTAACTCGGTCATGTGGATAAAATCTCCAGAGCACAGAAAATAGGAAGAGCCCATTGCAAGTGCAAGTTACAGACTGCTGCTCTAGGGACCCAAATAATGTAAACATCACCACAAGGTCAAGCTCCACTAAACCTTAAATTAGCTGGCTAAGTGGCTGGGCATATGGACAGAAGAGCAGGACCACCCCCTCTTTTCTTGTTAAATTCAAGCCCCTAAAAATTACTTGCTACAGAACAAAGATAATTTCCGAGGGCAGCACAGAGCACAGTGAAATAGCTGGGAAAAACTAAGGCTTGCTGTGACTTGTGATGAGCATAAATGGGTTTGACAGTGCAAAGGCATGCTTCTCTGAAGGAGCTAGGCAGGTTCCTGCAGCCTCTGGTCCCATCACATGGATCATTGCATAAGGCTCGTAGAGCAGTGCCTGCCCCGCCGGTTTGATACCTGCTCCTTTCCCAGAGACAGCAAGAGTAGGATCTGCCATCACAACCCTGTATAAGCAAAAATTGCTATTGCTGCTCTCATAACATTTGCATTTCTTCTTGTTCCCTTGCTTTTGGTTGTATTATGAGGCCAAGTCATGCTAAGGAGGTTTATTTATTTTGTATACAGAGTGGTCGAGGAATGGTGGGGGTGAGGGCGATGCAGGAAGAAGAGGAGGAGGGGTAGTCAAATTCCAGGCATTTGTTAGGGATTAAAGAATCATTTAATCATGTAGCTTGTACACAGTTTTACTGAAATGCTATGAATTCATATGCTATGAATTGCATGTAACTATTATGGTCCAGCCTGACCTGTTCACTAGCAAGAAAATGCCCAATATGAAGATACACTATTGAAGTCACATTAGGCCAAAATATGCATGGCTTTGGGAATATGTAAGCCAAAATAGTATCTTTTGTTATCTAAATTGAAACAGTTGGAAAAAATGGACAAGCTTCCAAGGAGTTTTGTGAAATAAATACTAGAAATTAATTTCAGTCCCAGGGCAGAGGCAGCATTGAACAGTCACGTACAAAGAAAAACTAATGCATTGAGAGAGAGGTGAGGACAATGGAAATTGTACCAATTCCCAACGCAAAGAGTCAGTCAGCTATGCAGTCAGACACACACAGAGAAGTTAACTACATTTTCATGAGAACACAAACGCTTATGAAAGCTAATCGGCAGAAAATAGCAAAACTACTAGTTGTAGTTGCATAAGCTACTCAGGTGAACAGACAGCGTTCTCAGGCTGCTTTGAAACTATGGGTCAAATTTACCCCTCAGGAAAACAAATACACTTCTTCGCTGGAATGGTTTTAGGTATATGCAGGTGTCAGCAAGAACACAGTTTGGGTCTTCACATTTTGAACAGGAAGAGTTTGGAGGATATGAACTCAAAATACTCCAGGAGGAAAAATAACTACACATGCTCGTGCGCGTTTCACAGCATATCTGTCCAATCTGAGGAGTGGAAGTTCATTAATGATTACACTATTTAATTAAAATTTTTGATGGGCTATGAATGTGGAAACAAAGTACAAACTCCGTGCTCTGCAGGGAGCTAGTTTCAAGCTGTCAAAACCGGGTGTCCTGTTTTCGTTCTAATTACTGACTGTATCTCCTTCATTAAGGACAGCCCTTTTTCTTGATGCAAATTTCCATTTAAAGGACTTAATTATGCAACCTGTATTCAGACAAAACACGCATGGCTTGGATTTCAGTGTAGCTTAGCTGCTTTGCACCAGCTGAGCATTTGGCCCAGTGTTTTCCCCAGGCCCAGGTAGAAAATCAGCAGGGGTTTTGCCTGAGAACGGCAGAGGGTAGTAGGAGGACTCTTCAGCAACATTGTGAGTTACCCATGATGTTCTTCAAGCTGCAGTTTTCAACCTTGGCTGCCTGAAGCCAGGTACTTAAATGACAGTGAACTGAATAGGAGCTGCAGGTGGCAAGTACATCTGAAAGTCAGGCTTTTAATTAAGTCTCTAAATATGAATTTCAGTGCCTGCATTAGAAATTTACTTCGGAAAATGTTCAGGCAAATCGTACTATATGGCATGAACTAAATCGTTTATGAACTGCTCTAATAATAGATGGTTGAAAACCTAATTTCTTATGCTAGGAAAGATGCTTCTATACTAGGTATTTTAGTGAATTTCTAAAATCACAATGAATTTCTCGAAGTGCTTGCAATTAAATTATAACGTGTCTCGTATGCGTTCTTGTGGGTGAGAAAACCACTCATCTTTGTTACGTTTTCTTCTTCAGCTGTAGCACTTGCAGGGTTACCATGTTAGTCAATTATAATCTTATAATTACATGTTAGAATATTAATGGAGTTTGTAATGGCTTTTTTCCTTTGTGTGCTAGACTATCAAGAAATCTATTGATGAAAAACCACTATAATTTTCATTTATTAAATGAGGATAATTAAGAAGACAAGGCCGAGGAAAAGAGTTGTTAGCAGTTATCTCCACATGGAGTTGTTAGCAGTCATTTCAGTGTACTTTCTAGCAACGGGGGGATTTCATGGAGAAGAACTGAAAGAGCAGAGTTTCTTTGCTGTATAAAAAGCTCAGAGATATGCTGGAGTTCCTGGAATCCTGCATCTCCCCAAGACAAATACACCTTGAAAGGAATTTTTTTTTCTTTTTTTTTTTTTCCCCCACCAGGTCTGCCTCATCCCAGCCCCTGTGCAGAGCAACTCTCAAGGGATCTGTGCTCAAGGTTGCCTTTGGATTTTCTCTAGTGAAAGTTCTGCAGTGCAGGAAGAATCATAGAATCATAGAATCATAGAATCATTAAGGTTGGAAAAGACCTCTAAGATCATCGTGTCCAACCATCAACCCAGTAAAGGGCTCAGGGAGGAAAGCTTTGTAGTTTTTTTTCAGAGGAGTCTGCATATGCACAGATTGCAGTTTCCTATCCAGGTCATGTAACACTGGAGTAAAAGTCCTCTCACATCTGGGCAGGGGTGAAGAACAGCTGTATAGAAGAAACTGTTCCACGTGTTGTGGGATCAGTTCAGTTTTTCCACCACCACCGAGTGTGTAATGCTGAAGAAATATGTAAATATAATTATTGTATTTACTGCAAAGCAGGTTATTAGGGCCAGGTCTTTTGCTTACATAACTGCCTATGACTTTGATACTATCTGGCTTTGCCTGTAAAAGTAAGAGGTAGATAAAATTACATAAGATGGATTTAAATATTGCAGTAATCAATGCTGCAACTTCCAATTTTTAAGAGCTGTAAATCATAGCCCATTTGTTGAACATTTTGGCTCCTTTACACAAAATTTGAGGAGATATAGGAACTTAGAAACCAGTTAGTGGAGGGCACCTAAACTAGCAGGAGGAAATGATTTTCAAAGAGCTAAGCGGGATGTATCTCCTCTACCACCAGCTGAAAGAAACATTCTTGCTCTCTCTCTTCTTCTGACCTAATAAATATTTAATTTATTTCAAGATTCAGCAGGAGGCATTAGAGAAAATCTGTCAAAATACTCTCTGATTTGCTTTCTTAGAGTCCAAATCTGTGTTCTGTCTTGGATGCAAGAGTTTGGATGTCATACCAGAGAGGATCCCCTGGCATACCGCATTTATTGGGCTGTATGGGACTGGAAATTCTGAGCTTGTGAATACAGCCAGTGGTGCACTGTGAAAATATTTCAGTGCCCTGAGTAGCTCTTTCCACCTTCCCATGTCATGGACTGAGTGCTGAAACACCTTGCTGCAGCTCCCTCTGCTCACCCTGATGCTGCTATGTGCAAGGGCTGCCTGCTTCTCCCTCCAGCCACTGTAGATCCCCTGGGAACACTGCTTTTCTAGCAGGGTTGCTGCCTGCCCATCACCTGCTGCTGCCTCCAGCTCATTCCCTGCTGCTTCAGGCTTCACACAGTATTTGCCATGCTCCTCTTTTTACCCCAATATTCATACGGTCCAGCCTGCCATAGCCTCGGGACCTGTCTGCGTGCTGGCACTGCAAGTGCCCTGCTGCAAAAGTGGAGGCATTTAAGGAACGAAAAGCTGGGAGTTTTGTGGATTTTAGCAGATAAATGTTCTTTGTGTCTGAGGCTCCCTGTTGGCATTAGTTACTAATTTATTTCCATTATTTTCCAACACTTAAGCATGCACTGTCATGCAGCATGTAAGTTTTTTTGTCCACAAGGCTTTCAAAGCGAAATCTGCAAAGCTACAAAGACTTCAGTGTGTACCTAACTTTATGTCCCAATAAAGCGAAAAAACAGCCATCTCAAGCACACATGCAAGTCTCTGCAGGATTTGGGTCTCATTTCTAATACTTCTGCTGGTATCAGAGGAGGCTGTAACAAAGGAGTAAGATTTAAAAAATGAGGTAGAAAGGATTAGTATAAATGCAAAAAAAAATGTAGGGGTGATTACTTACTGTATTTTTAATCATGCTGCAGGTAGGCTGAAGCAGGTCAATTCTCAATGTTCAGCAGCAGTAACGGTTACAAAAAGTCTGCTGTGTTTGCATAGTAACTGCCTTTCACCCTCCCGGTTTCTTTAGTGTGGGATTACTGTTCATCCTGGAGGCATCCTAAAAGCCAGACATTTGAAGATAACATAGGCTGGGGGTTTCCTCAACTCATTTCATGCATACTGGATCTCAGTGTAAATAGCTAGCTTAGATACTGCCAGCTGCGCAGTCCCAGCAGGACAGAAGGTAGCTTGTTTTACCTCAGAGGCAAACTACTGAAAAACATCGAATTTGTACTCTCAGGACTGATCTAGATACCTTTTTTGTGAACATGTTATCCACGGCCTGTTTCACAGAGTGGAAAATTAATGTTAGAATATTGTTATCATACCAGTAAAGGCTTTATATTCCAATTATCCCAGACAGATATGCAAAGTTGCAAATATTGTATGAAAAACTGCCAAAGCCTAATGCCCTATTTTTAGGAAGTTAAGCATAGAGTTATGAATAAAATCATGATTTGCATTTGAAATTCCTGAGACAACAGAAACTGGCTAAAAAGGTAGGCTGTAATTTATGTGTCAAAAGTGCCATGAGCAACTGATGCGTTTTGCTATTTTATAGCAAGCCAAATGCGTACAGATCAGGTTTAGACCTTAGTACCAGAAAGTCCTTTTGATAAATTACATGGTAAAATCAAGAAAAATTAACAACGTGCCAGAATGGTTTTTAACATCCTTGTGTCCGCTTCTCAGTACCTTCTGGCTGTTTCCATCTTATTTTCAGTCTCCGTTCAGGCGGGCGGGAGGTCTTCTGCTCAAGGTGAGCATGTAATGACATCTGTTGTTGCTRGAATTGCTAGTGAGACACAATTTCAGGCAGAAATCCTGCTAGCTACCTGGGAGCAGTTTAGTGAAAGGATTTTTTTTTTCCTGTTGGGAGTGTAATTTTTTGTAAGACTATGAATGTTTGCTCAGATCGATGGAAAGAGTTCCAGGTTCCAATAACCAGTGAAATAAGCATATTCGGCTATTAATAATCTGACCAATGTCAAAAGTTGTTTTTGTCTGGACCAGAATATCCTCTGCAGTGGGTGTGCTCTGGCAGGAGAAGCAGTAAGCCAAAATGATTAGAAATGAAACTGTGGCTAGTTACTTTAGCAGCGAAGCCCTACAGCCACCTTTGCCTGATGATCGTCTGGGCGTATGCCTGCGCTGGTACCCAGGGTCAGCCAGCTGGTTGCTAGCCTGCATCATGTTCATCCCTTCCTCCCTCTGCTCAATTTTTTTCCTTTTACTGGCTATTGGAGTAGATATTTGAGGCAATATTTATTTCAGAGAGACATTCCTTGTAATATTCTTCTCTGCTTTAAAGGTTAATAAAAATCTAAGCCTTTATCTACCAATGAGTTTACGCTGTGCCTATAGTTCAGACCTATTGTCCTGCATGGAGGATTTATTCTCTGTCACAGCCTACACGTGTACCTTGAGTTTGCGGGAGCAGGATATACTTGCTTATGTCAGAGTATGCAAGAAAGTAAATGATGAGCTACTAATCCTGATTGTTTTCCAAAAATATTAAGTAATAAAATCTCAGGCCCACAAGACAGCTTTAAGCTATGTAAATGTCTTGCATTTCTTTCTATTGCTCTTAGCATTTAAAGAGGGGAAAWTGAGTGTTTTTGAGAACTGACACTTGGGATCACAGCCACAACAAATAGTTCAGTTTCAGACCCAGAAACCTAACCCAAACTGTACATAGTAAGAACAAACACAAACACAGTGCTAGTGTACACAAGTTAAACTGTACAAAACTGGTTTTCTCTCTTAATTAACCTTCACCTGATGTGTTCTTCAAGTATTGTTTTCCTAGTTGGATTTTCAGCCTCACTGAACTCTTCAAACTTCTTGCTCCCATTAAATCAATATCAACTATTTTATGCTGCAGAGCTGGCTTCTCCAGTTATGAAGACAATATTTGCTAAATTTCTTCTTATGATGAGTTTATTTTAAATTATTYACCTTGTCACATTCCTACAGATTAGAAACCTTTTGTCTGTGATATCTTCTATTCTTTTTTAAGGGCAACAGAGTGGAATTTCACTTGTCAGTAGAAGCTTTGGCTCTGTATTTTGCACTTCTCTGGAGGGGTGCAGATATTTACAGAGAAGAGCTCTTGCACATGAAGATATGAAAGGGGATTATGGGTTTTCAGGCAGGATAAGCTACATTGCGTTTACCACAGATAAGAGTGAACTTGGGTGGTTGTTGCAGAGGAACTGATGTTCTGTTGGTTTCCCCTACGATATTCTTGCGCTAACCTGAGAGCATCAACACAACGGTTTAACAGAACTTAAAAAACCAAAACTTTTAAAATGAATGCAGATTGACTTCCTGTTATAGGCCCCATAGACAGGATCTAAAGGTGTTAATGAATGCTTTTGCTAAAACAACGCTAACTCGGCTGTCTGATGCTCTCATGAGAGGTAAGCTGGCATTAGGCTATAGCCATGTAAAGCGAGGTAGACTCTGCTGTAGCCAGCTATGGGCACATCTTATTCTGAAATAGCTGTGAGGCAAATGAAGCCTCGAGTGGTTAAACGACCTCACATATACCATGAGGTTAGAGCATGCACACCGGCGGTCACTGCAGAATAGCAGCACTACGCCTGTGTGCACCTTCGCTGGGGCCAGAGTTGCTCATGCTTTTCTCCAGGACTCTGATAAACCTGCACGCAGGAAGCAATGGTGAGGAGAGGATAAGCATCATTCTGTGGTGGAGCAATAGAGAGCAAGGGGTGGCTTGACACCTTAATCTGTCAATGGCAGATAAGATGAAGTGATATGAAGAGTCTCTGTGGTTTAGAAATTAGCAGCTGCAAAGAAAGATGGTAAGCCCCAAAAATGAAGAAGCTGGAGCATTGTATGCTTTCAGGGCCCTTAGTTATTCTTTAGATTATTTCTACTGCAGTAAAAAATAATAATAATAATGATTTTAAAAGTGGTTTCAAAACCTCTGTGTGCACCTGTGTATTTATGAGAGGTATGGTCTGAAGTTGCCAATATGGTTGGACATCTGGGAAAAGCGTGGCTAGGCTGTTTTGCATCCCCAAGAGAGCATTGCTATTTTCAGGTGTGTAGGGTGGATTTGTGGGTCTGAATTCTTGGCAGGTTTGTGAGTCAGGGTCTCGAACCTCAGAGCAGCCCAGGAGAGCCAGCCTAGGGCTTCAGTACACTGGGTCGTAAGATGTAAAGACCCTGTGGAGCAGCCTGACTGTCTGTATAGGGAGAATTATATGAACAAGGTCCTGTGTATACAGCTACCACAGGATTTGTGTGAAACTAAGAGTATATGTAGATAAGAATCAGAAGACTCAGTGTCCTTTAAACTGTCTGGTGGTTTAAGTCATTTTATTGGGAAAACTTGCTGAAAAGCTTTGGGAGCCTTTGCCTATAGTCTCAGACAGCATGATTTGTTTTCTTTTTGATGCATCATGTGAGAATTATCTGTATAAAGGTGAGGTGCCCTGGAGAGCTGCAACTCAGCCAGCCATACGCTTAGGTAATGATACAACCCAACTCCAGCATAGTGGTTAGCGGTTGTTCAATACACACTTTGTAATCTTGTTGATAAAATGATTAGTTTTACATGATAAAATGATTAGTTAGTCATAACATCCAGGCATATGTGTGGCTGTGTGTGGACTCAGCCATAGCATGGGAGTTTGCCTTAGAAGGAGGAAAGACAACTTCTCTGGAAGGCATTTCTTTGGGACAGAATGTAACATTTTTTTCAGCATAAATTGCTTTCCGTTTAAGCACAGAATTTTTCCTTCCGTGATCTGTCTCATCCTCCAGTCTATAAGACAAACTGGCTGAAATTAATGCATGTTGGGAATGACATAAGTTGTTCCTAGCAATACAAAAGTGTACTGACTATATGTATTTCATACTGTATCACTTCATATATTGAATATATATGGTGCACACTGCATCTCTTCACGATTGGTGCCTTCGCATGCCTTAGGTCATTTGAACCTTGTATCATCTTCTGGTTTTGATACCAACACACACAGGTATACACACCTGTTAGTGATTCAGCTCAAGGCTTATTCTAACGGCTGTGTTGGCTGCATAGCCCTCCTCGCAAGTCCTGGATTTTCTTATCTGGTGGGAGGAGAAGCACATCTTGTCCCTTCTTAACAAGGGTCACCAAAATCCCAGAATCTACAAGCAACTGTGACTTCAAATGCAGGAGAAGGGAGCACCCTCAAGACCCTTCATTTATTTTTGGGCTCCTCTGAGAAACTGCAGAAGAATTACAAAAAGGAGTAATGTTCCTTTTCTCCTCACCTATGCCGAAGCACAGGGCTAGCTTTGGCCAGAGAAGCTACTGTGCAAGCTGCTGTTTAGTGAATTGTGAACGGATTTCCCCAGAACCAGAACGTCTCTGCCCTTTCCAGGGCAGTTCATCTCATACCTGTAACTGCACCTGCACAAAGGAGGCTTTGAGCCCTCTCTCCGTGCCAGTACTGATGAACTGAGATTTCCTAAGATAAGACTTAGGGAGTCTGACAATAATTCTCTGTCTAGTTCAGAAAAACATTTCTACATGCAGTTTTAAGACACCAACAGGTCAGGCCAGCTATCTTAACTGTGCTGGGGCCAATTTGAAAGCCCAGTTTTAAATTAGAGAGGCTGCTTGGTTTAATTGCCACCAGAGTGGAGCACCTACACTGTGCTGTGAATAGAGAGGCAGCTTCTGTCAAGATGCTTTCACAAACACCAACAGGCACTATTTAGCCTTTAAAAACATTCAGAGTGGCACTCGCATAGTTTTCACAGACCCCCGGGGCAAGCAGAAAATTTTAAGAGCAGTTTATTTTATATCACTTTAAGCAACTTACAACAAAGCTGCAAAATAATTGTGGTGCCACAGGTATTCTATATGCGTGGCAAGGGAAAATGCTGACTTTAACTGTATCAGGAATCACAATTTTTATATTTTTTTTTTTGGTGTATTTGTTTGCTGGAAATACCTAATTAAGCAGAGAACTAGTGAGTATGGACTTCTGGAAGTTTTATTAACAGGACTCTTTTACCCTCTTAATTGTTACTGAAAGTCAAATGTTATAAAACCCTCAAACCTATTCAGTGTCTGTCCAGGTAAAGATGCATGCCTGTTACTTGGCAATTTTCTGACCCTTGCATTACAAAGACAACATTATTCATGGTGCTCTATGGCTTGTGTGTAAGCTGATGGTTAGTGTGAAAATCTAGGAAGGGAAACATTTTCAGGAACCTTGTGCCGATATGCCACATATGCCCACTGTTTTTAGCCATTCACCAGCATGGTGGCACTCGGCTATGAACGTACAGCCCTACTTGACCTATACATTAGTAAATCTGCAGCCATGTAGCGTAAATTCAGGAAATGCTGACTGATAGCTACTGAAGAGCTACTGGTAACATCTTTCTTAAACACTCAGGGCATTGCTTTCTTGTCTTCAGTGAGTCACAAGTAAAATATTTTAGCTTAAACTGCAGCAATCACACCTAACAAGGCTTTTTTTTTTTACTATTTTACTGGCTTTACCAGGTCAGGAGACTCCACAGATGGCATGTTTATATTAAATATTTAGGCTATATTGTTTTTTTTTCCAAAATCTTTGCAGGTCTATGCTTTGTCAGGCTTCTCTGTTTTCAAATATTTATAGTGTTTTTGCACGTGACTCAATGTTATATGCAAACGCACTGCGTCAATAGGAAGGCTGGCACTGCCCTTGTACTTGATGTTAATATTTAGTTACTCAGACGTATCAGTTACTACTACCTTCACTCTGGGACATAATTTCATAGAAATCCATAATATTCTGTATGTAACATTTGGATCTGGTCGTATATGAATCATTAAGGAAAGATCATTAAGAAAGGGTAACTAGGATCTAATAATGACTGCTTGACCATAACATATTCTTGATGAGCCTCTCTAAATTTCTTGTAGTGATAGTTGTTATAACATTACCCCTGGTGTAAAACTAATATGATGTAAAACAATCACAGTATTAAAATTGATATTCTGGTGGTGGAGCAAGAAAATGTTTTTCTCACCCCATAGATTTTTTTTTCAAGACCTTAGCTAGTTTTTCCCCCTTAAAATGGGATTAAGAATCTGTAATTTTTAAGATTTTTGAACTCATAATCTGATATTTTATATTGTCAGTTGAAATATTTTAAAAGATAATTTCAACTCATATATTTCACTTTGTCTGCTTTAATTCTAGTATTGTTAAAAATTTTAAGAGTAATGTCATTCCAAATATTGTAAGATGTGCTTGCCGACAGTTCAGAAGTTATTGGGAAGAAAAGGGGCAGACAGACATATAAACACACACATAGAATAGGATCACATAAACCTTTCTATTCTGTGTATTTGTCTGTAATGTATTCTTTGAAGCTTTCCTCTATGTATCATTTCCTGTTGTAGACCACAGAGGACCAGCAAGTTGGCCTGCAGGAAAGACAGCATGTAGATCTAAAGCTGCTGGGGATCTGACACAGTTATCTAAAATTATCCATATGTTTGTGAACAAGTCACCCATGAGTTTGGATTTAGATTGGATTATATGGAAAGATGATCCCAATTCATCTATTACTGGGACAACACATTACAGTGTTTAGGTATTTATACTACAGCACCTACTCTCTCTCTGCATTGAATTTGTTATTCTCTTGTACAGGTTTTAGGGACCAAGCCAGTGCTTCCCGAGTGTGATGATGATGATGATGAGCTGGCCGATGTTACGAACAGGAGAAGCGCTAAACTATATATGGTGAGTAATTTATTTGTTTATTTTAGTTAGGTACACGCAACAGTATTCATGCATTCATTCATCCCTCATATACGGAGTTCTGGCTTCAGTTACAGAACTGCAGTTGTGTTAGTTGATTTGCAGCCAATGGACAAGTTTCTCAAAGGGTGTCAATCAAGACAGCCCAGGTAATTTGAGGAAAAAAAAATGGATTACAGTCCTGTTTACTCAGGAAACTAGTTAAGCATGGCCTATGAACCACTCAGTACAGGTCAAAGAAGAATTAACTGGTCTTAAATCAAACTATATTTCCTGTCTTCTTGATTTTAACAGTGAGAGTTTTAGTAGTCGTATATGATTTAGTTATTCTTAGCAGAGTTTGAGATATGGACAGTTATGTTATATTTTATATATAAATCCAAATGACTTTGGATGCAAAACTCCTTTCATTTGCAATGACCTTTTCCTTCTTACTCACCTGCAGTGGCTTAACACTGACTAGGACAGTGCCACTGCCAGAAAAATTACCTATAAATAAAATGGATTAAATATTTACTCCATTTAAATCAGTAGGAGTTTTATGATTACATTCAGTAAAGTTATGATTTTTCCTCACGTCATGCTAGGCATACTGCTCTTTCCTAGAAGAGGCATGGAATTTATTATTCAAACTAACAATACAGTATCTTACCTATATACAAGGCTACACAACTATTTCTTTTTCTGAAAAAAACCCCAAACTATTTCCAGGCCTGTATTTTCTCTCTTTTTTTTTCCACAGCTCCCCGTTCTTTCATATTCTCCCACTTGAGAAAAGAAGTGAGAAAGTATTTGGAAAAGGGGGATGTTTTTAATGAAATCTAGAAAAGACTTTATCCTCCCCCCTCCCAATAAAAAAGATTATTTTCTCCTGAAGACTGCAAGGAGAGTATTTTTTTTACAAGCTCTCATTAGCATTGAGATCTGGACCTTTCTCTTCATCACTTTGTGCTCTGGCTCTTGCAATGAGGTTGCCTTGTGTGACAGAAAAGAATCTTTCACTGCCATACAACGTACTTCCTTCCCTTCCCCATAGTCACTTAACAAGAAGGGTTTGGTCAACAAGTGGCAACGCTCTGACAGCGTTAAGTTCTACTGGATACCCATGTGTGTGACCTTTTAGGTGCCATCTACAGCGGCTTCGAAGCTGCTGTGACGTGTGAGAGAGGGTGAGTCACTCCCTCCGCAGCTCCTGCATCCCACCGACCACAGCAGGACCGAGCCACCTCTCTCCCTGCCTGTTGCGTGATTCTTCCCCGACCCATACGTGTGGCTGGGCTTTACAAGAAGCCTATATGAGGTGATCATTGTTACAAGGCCGTTTTTAGGCCTTGCTGCCTATGTGCTGTGTTTAGCTCCCATTGATCATCCCATTCTTGCCAAAAAATCTGGCACATATTTATCTTTATAGCAGGGTTTTAGGAAAAGAAAAAAAAAAAAAGAGAAGAAAAAGAAGGCCTGCGTGTATAATCAGGACCATTGTAGTAAGACAATACCAGAGAAGAGAAAAGTGCTTGCAGTGAATTTTGGAATCTTAAGAACTCTCAGAAAATTCTGTGGATATCTAATAAATCCCTCTAAGTACACGGGTCCTGCTAACAGAGCTCTATTAGCTAAATTTAAATGTGCTGCAATGTAACAGTGAGTGTCAAAGTCAGGAGACAGGTCTACGGTAAGCCCTCACAGTAGGTATAATAGTTGATTTTTATTTATTGTATGCAGTGGTAATTTCCATCTTGTGCTCTCATAATATACAATATAAGATATAATGGTGTATTTAAAATTAATATTTAATTATGAAAGGAAGTAAAGACTGCTAGACAAGTTATTACACTAGTAATAACTTCTTTTCAGTAGTAATAACTGGTCTTTTCAGCCATGCAGGAGTGAATTTTAAAAGGTTTTAAAGGTCTACATGAACTTACAGTGGTGGTAGAGGTTACAAAGCAGATTCTGCAACAGGTCTTATATTACAGTTTCCATTTAAAGTACTGTAGGTTATAAATGTAAGTATTTCACGTGTTAATATCAGTGTAGGACTACTTTATTATAACTTCAAATGCTCTTGCTCAGCATGTACGTGCAGCTTTGGCTTCAGTGCGGGTTGCTTGGTAGCAGAAGATGACACCTAGGGACTCCGGCTGTTCAGCTGAGCATATAGGGGGCCTGAAGAAAATACGGATTTTTAACTGCGAGGTGTTCACTGAATGAGCAGTTGAACTGAAAGTGGAAGAGAAACAGATTTTTTATAAGCAGTTGTGAGACAGTGATCCAACAAACTCACTAAAATTAACACTACATCTCCCTCTATTGGATGTAAAATGAAATGAAACAAAAAAAATAATCATTAGCCTACCTTACTTTCCAGCAGCACACAATTTCCATACAGCCATTCATATAGTAATGGCGACTGATTTTTATAGTGATTTAGGGAGCAGAAATTAATTTGGTTATAAAAGCAGAGTTGATCTAAATTTGAAATGATTGCTTTCTTAGGTGTCAGATGCAAGCGGATCCATGAACGTGTCCATGGTAGCAGAGGAAAACCCCTTCTCCATGGCTATGCTTTTGTCTGAGGAGTGCTTCATTTTGGACAATGGTGCTGCAAGGAAGATCTTTGTGTGGAAAGGTAAGAGATTACTTCTGTTGCAAATGAAGAAGCTACACAGACATATCTAAGGAGTTGACACAACTCCCTCGGGACACTAGCAAGAATTGAATACTGGCTGGACACAGTACCCTGCACACAGTTCTTCCTTGGTGCGGTCAGTGGACAAGGACTGCTCACTTGGGTAAGGGCCTCAAGATCGAGTCTTGTTTAAGGATCCTGGCTATTTCTGAGGTATCTGTAAGCTTGGGTGCTTAAATGCTTATCTAAGTGGCAATTACAAAGCAAACATAAAGAATTCTACAAGTTCTGCATATTGTCATCAAATCCTTATCTTCTGGAACAAAATCTGGACACTGAATGTTTGATAATGGGTAGATGTTATATTTCCATACATTGCTCCACAGAGGTGTGAAATTGAAAGGTGAGTGTCCCAGGCGTGAACTAAAAGCATAAGCTTGCAAATACTTCGATGCTTCTTTTTTTCTTGTGAATATTTCTCTGTGGTATCATCAATGCTTGTAGGAGTGTCTGCAATTGCTTTGACTGAACATCTCCCAGGAGAAGAATACTACTGGGGAATTAGGTCTGGACACCTTGTAGCTGGATTGTTGTGGTGCTGCTATTACATCCAGTGCTGAGTTATCTCCCTTTTTTTGTCTGAGGCAGTGTATTAATTATTCTGTGGCATTTGCATTTCTTTTTACCATGTGCAATAGCAAATAATTAATCGATGCAATTGTCAAACTGCTCAAGTCATTCCAGGAAGCATTGTAAGCATTTTGCTTGAAAACTTCATTTGCAGTTAGGGAAACATCCTTTAAAAGAGAGCATTTTGGGAGCATTGTGCTCAGATGGCCTAAGGTCTGCCTGACTCCCTGATTCCTGGTTTTCACTCTCTGCCTGATGGCTCCTGGAAGAACCAAGCCAATAGGATCAGGCATAAAATATATAAAATATTATTTAGGCCCTTTGAATGTGGCCCTATATGCTCCTCTGTGCATCCTCACTTTGCTACTGTTGGTAACAATAATGTGTGGAAAAACCTCGTCAGTCTGTGAGTCTCACCCTTGCACTGGGAAGCTGCAGTTCCCATCTCTGCTGGAAATCTTCAGACCACTAAGCTGAGGAGTATGAATTACTTCGCTAATAGTCTCATTTAAAATGGAATACAACAAATAGCTTATCAGAGCATCTTATTAGACTAAGAGGTCTTTGGACTATAGTCAATGACAGCCAGCTGGGACACAGACCTGATACACAGTATCATCCCACAGAGACTTTCAGAGATGTCTAACACTGAGCGAGGCTGGACAAGGAGCAATGGATGGGGAAGGGTGGTGGTAAATTGCACAGCCCAGCCAGACGAAATGGGAGTTTCTTTTACTCGGACTGTGGCACTGCCTGAAGAAGTGACGGCAGTTCTGGACAGCAGCTTTATTTACCACATTGCAGCCCACCAAGGGAAGATTCAGAGAAAAGAGCCAGGCTGTTCTTGTACCTTGAACCAAACAGATATTATGAACAGCATTTTTTGATAGAAACACATACACTAAGCAAAAAACAATGCCCCCTTTTTTCTTTTTTGTAAATCTTATTTTATTTTAACTGTTTTCAAAGCCACTGAGGTGGCTGTTTTGGCCATTCAACTTTCTGTGAATCTTACTGCTCATGCTATGTCCAGCATTTGTGTTTGTTCAAGACTTAGGCAAGAGCAATGTCGAAGAGAACCTGGCTTAAGGGCATCTTGTTTTTGCAGGATCTGTGAGCTCGTTGCCCTTTCCCGTGTATTCTTATCCTTCTGTTTTAACCAGGCAAAGATGCTAACCCACAAGAGAGAAAAGCTGCCATGAAGAATGCTGAACAATTCATACAGCAGATGAATTATCCTGCCAACACACAGGTGCGATCTATTTATGAAATGATACCAGGAGAGCATGAGCTCTGTTAAAGACTTTGTTTTTAAATCAGCAAAAAAATATTTTTAAGGGCTTATAAGACATAAGGGCAATGTTTCATTGACAGATAATTCAGAAAAGTTTCTGTTCGAGTAACTGTGTCAATTTTGTTTTCCTTCCATTTCATGTGTCTTCTTCATTTCAGATTCAAGTCCTTCCCGAAGGAGGTGAAACGCCAATTTTCAAACAATTTTTCAAAGACTGGAAGGATAAATATCAAAGTGATGGCTTTGGCAAAGTATATGTCACAGAGAGAGTGGCTAAAATTGAGCAGATTGAATTTGATGCTACCAAGTTACATGAGTCTCCACAAATGGCTGCCCAGCATAACATGGTAGATGATGGTTCAGGGAAAGTAGAGGTAATTTTTGTGTTGTATTAAATTGTATTCTACCTACCTAGGTTATTCTGTTACAGGATAAGCTGCTACTCTATGTTTTGCCATTTCCACTGTTGTGTAGAGTAACACCACACTAGTGGCAGTGTTACTCCTACCATCAGAAAAGGTACTTTGAAGTAGAAAGTGAATCTCTTTGTCAGCTGTACGCTGGGTCACGGTTTTTGGTGCTTATGAAAGATGTACCAGTGATCAATAGAAATCAAACAGCAGAAACATTTCCCCTTCTGCACAATACTTCTTCAAGATATGCTTTAAATATCACCCTTAGCCTAAAGAAAAACTTCTATCTCACCTCAGCTTGAAATCTGGAATGGGAAAACTTGCTCTTGGAGTCAGAAATTCGTTCCGTGTCTTTACGTATGTATCCAATCTGCTTTCTAGAGGAACCTTCTTTGTCCCTAGTGTGTCTGTCAGGTAGCCTGGATTTAGAGAGAAAAAGATGACTGACTATCTATATCCCACTGCAGGAATATCTTTGGACTACACAGGGCTGGTTTGGCATTGTACCAACACAGCCTGTTGAATACAGGTCTGCATGTTGGGATTCTGGAAAAGATAAATATCTACAGTCTCATTGGTATATTGTTTTGTTTCTAACCTCATACTTGGGACAGTCTTTAGGCTTGAGCCAAAGCAGCTTAGATCTGAAGAACGTTTTGCTGTATAATTTTAGCAGTATGTTTTTGGAGAGCAGTTGTTAACTGAACTGGGCTGTAGTGAATCAAATAGGAAGAAATCTGCCTAACAGTGTGTTATCTGACTACAGTGTGCCTCTCCCAAATGATACAATAGTTCTATGATGAATCATGATGTTGTGCCATTCATATCATATTATCATCTTAAGATGTTAAGAAAGTAAGTTCAACATAGCATTATGAGGTGATCATGTGGCATTAAAGCATCAAGACAAAGAAAAGTGTACTGCAGTGGCTTGTTGATGGTCATTATTCATTCATCCAGTGGGTGCAGGGTGTATCTATCTACTTCATGAAGAATCCTTCCTGGTTTTATTCCATAACACCTGGGAACGGAAACAAAGGTCACTCAAGGGATGACATAATAAATTGCTTCTTGAAAAGTCTCAGGATGAAGTTCAKCATTCTCCGGTGATTTCTCTGTTTCCCCAGATCTGGCGTGTGGAAAGCAGCGGCAGAGTTCCTGTGGGACCCGAGACGTACGGACAGTTCTACGGTGGTGACTGCTACATTATCCTCTACACTTATCCTAAAGGGCAGATCATCTACACATGGTATGTTTGGTTGGCTTTGCACAGACCTCCAGCATGCGGATGTTATTTTATGCTGACTTTATGTCCTTTTGAGTAGAACCACGTGTAAATGCAAGGTTGTTTACTGTGCGTTTGTCATGCAGTATAAGCTCTGGATTATTTTGAAACTGGACTTAACCATTCTCCTTGTCTTCCTCAGGCAAGGAGCCCATACTACAAAAGATGAACTGACTGCGTCTGCATTTCTGACTGTTCAGCTGGATCGGTTATTGAACGGTCAGGCTGTGCAGGTTAGTGTCTTTTGGATAAAATTCAACAGAGCATACAATATATGCAAATGTCAATCAGAACTGAAAGGAGGATGTAGCATTTGAAGACTGGGAATATCAACTGCTCATGGTCTCTATCGAGCCAAGCACCATGGGCTCCTTTTAAAGTCACTGGAGATTTCCCATTTGAATCATCCTTTCTGAATGTAGAAGCCCAAAACAACACAGATAGATACAACACAACCTAAAACTGCTTTTTCTTCCCTTCAACTTTCGCTGTCTAAAAATCAGGTTTTAGTCCTGCCTAGCCTTACAAACTCTGTACATGGGCAGTGGAGACCGAAGGATAAGACTCTCCCGGGGCAACTCACTCTGAAGCAGGTGTCTGACGGGGCGATAGCCGTTTGTGAGCTCTCCTGTCTCCTTTTGGTTATGTAGGAAGCCGTGATGTTTAGCCCAGACAAGACACCTGACTTTTAGAGGACCAAAACTGGGCGACATGAAAGCCACATGACAGCCAGAAGGGGAGAGCCTGCAGGAACTGTGCTGCAGGGTCTGGCTTGTCCCTGCCGTAGTGAGGAACGTAACTTGGGTTTTCCCATCCTGTAGTGCTCGCAGCCCCATGAAAGCAGGATACACATCCTCACTTGCAGAAATGGGGTGTGCAAGGCAAGGCGCAGGACATTGGCAGCTAAAGGGTGTGACGAGATGAGGTAGTCCTAGCATGACTAGAATGTGTGCTCTCCTTTCATCACTAGTGAGAAATGGCGGGTAGGTGGAGAGGTGAGAGGTCTCCTCTTTTCACAGAAAGGCTAGAGCTGGAAGATGACTAGGGACAGGCAGAGATTTTCTAGGCAGTAGGAAATAATTCTGTGCTTCCCATTTCTTAATTACCAAAGTAAAGGGCTTCTCCCACCCACCAAGATACAGTTAATTTAGATGGCAGACCATACTTTTAGCTATTAATCAGTTACGATTTATTATTGAAAATATATTAAGACAGGATTAGAACACTTCTAGGTAATTACTCCTTGAAATATTCCTAACGCATGTTCTATATTTGGACAGAGTTCAGCACAATATGGCCCTGCCTCATAACTAAGGCCAATACTAATACTACAGTACTAATAATATTACTACTAACAGCTGCAATAATAATGTGCTTAAAAAGCGTTTTTATTAAAGCTGAAGGAGATCCATCTCACTGCAATGGACATGATACTTAAAAGTACTTCTACCCTGCAATGAATTTAGGAATATATATATGTGTATATTTATGTATGTGTATACACACACACACATATGTATATATGCATGTGTGCATTTGTATGCGTGTACATGGCTACCTAGAATATATTACCTGAGCTTAACGTATTAGCATTACGTGAAAGGTTTAAATATACCATTTTGTGGTCACTAGATGGCACTACAGTACAAATGACTATTAAAAATCGGTCCCCTGTTTGTTTTGCAGGAATATGTTTCCCTCAGCATTTTTTTTTTTTTTTTTTGTCTGGGTGGGTTTGGATTTTTTTTTGGCATTTGTAAAATCCTGCCGCAGTTTGGCACCTACAAGTATACGTGTCCTAGGGTATCCTTATCAGGCAACTGTACCAGTCTACCCAGCTGTGAGACAAGTCAAAGCACCTGCTCCCGCCGCCCAGCACGGCCCCCGCCGCCCCCGCCGCCGGGCTGCCCCGCGCCCCGCCGCCCCGCCGCAGCCGCCCAGGCCTCACCGGGCGCGGCTGAAGGGCCGGGGCTCTCCACTTCTCCTCTGCGGGCTACGCGTATGCCTCGTTCCCTTTTTTCCTCTTTCTTTCCGGGAGCGAAAGCTGCAGCCCTCCACCTTGGCGGGTGGTACTGTTATAAAGGAAGAACAAACGGTTGTATACAAATAACTTTTATCATACATTAACCTAAAAATAGTCGTTCTTCATAGCTCAATGTTTTTCTGAGATTACAATAACATCTTTTGCATCTGTAATGGAAGCTCATTTTTGTCATCCATGTTATCCTCTGCAAGACAGATTTATGCTCATCTTTTTCATCCTCTTGCAGGTAAAATACACACAGAAATAATGAACAGGATGAATAACCATTCTCTTCTGCTTAAATACAGGGCACCTAAACTTCCAAGATAGTTTTTCAGGGGAATTAAGTCACTCTACAAAACTCTATGAAATGACAGTTCTTTTGAAAAAGAGTAATTTTCTTATTACAGTAGATAGCAGCCATTTTAATCAGCTAAACATGATGTTAGAAGTTTGAATCTTGTCTTTGTGTCAGCATGATTGACAAAAAATCTCACAAATGCTCTAACTTTAATGTGTCTGGAACTATATTTTTAGATCTTCTCAGCTTGCCACTTCTCATTTGTGCTAACATACTTAGCATCATTGGCTAACATCTCCTATGCTATTCAACAAAGACCAAAAATAACTACTTGTGTCCTTTTGTTTCTTTCATTGCATTTCTTTACGTATGTACAGATCCGAGTCAGCCAAGGCAAAGAGCCTGCACATTTACTGAGCTTGTTCAAAAACAAACCGCTTATAGTTTACAAGGATGGGACATCCAAGAAGGAAGGACAGAAACCTGCTCCTCCCACGCGACTCTTCCAAATCCGCAGGAACCTGGCAACCATTACCAGGATTGCGGAGGTAAGGTCACCTGCTAAGTACACCAACTATTCCCCATGGGAAATGGTATAGCTGCCATAAGCCTCTCTGACTAATCTTGTTGGGTAGTCACATCTGGTAGGAATGCAGAACTCCAAATCAAATCCACTGCTCTATATCACCAACCCATCTAATAAATTACAGAGAATATGCCATAACTGGCTGCAACCAATCTATATCTTTCAGAGGCTACTGTACGAAAACGTGAACAGTTAGCTCACAAAGAATAGACAAAAAATCAGCAACCCTTATGAGATAGTCTTTCCTACTGCTAAATGGTCCTAACTTTTGTCCTTCAGGTCAGTTCCCTGTCTCAAGTTAAGTTCTTCTCTAATTTATACCAGTATAAATCCAGGGAAAAATTGAAGGAAAAAAGCATAGCTGATTAACATCTGGCTACATGTTTTATATAAACATGCAAAATAGTGATAACATTATTTGAAAATATGAAGAATAAAATAATGTCTTTCTTGATCTAGGTTGATGTTGATGCAATGTCACTAAACTCTAATGATGTCTTTGTTCTGAAACTGCCAAACAACTCTGGCTACACCTGGGTAGGAAAAGGAGCCAGCAAAGAAGAGGAACAAGGAGCTCAATACATTGCCAGCGTTCTTAAATGCCAGACTGCTAMGATTAACGAAGGCCAGGAACCAGGTTAGTATAAGGCCACATGGTTGCTAATAGGCAGCTGAGAATACACAGCACTGCATGGAAATACAGCCTAAATGGTTTCTGCAATCATATTTTGTAGGCAGAAGCATGTGTTCACTCTCTCCCTTTGAAAACCCAACCTGACATTTTACCATGGAGATCTATCCAGAACTGGCTGATGCACAAGCAGTGCAATGCCCTGGCAGTCTGTTGGACAGTAGCAGGAGCTGCAGAGGAATGCAGTCCTTTCTTTACCCTGAGTGCCTAGGAAGGGAGAAAGACATAGCACATTGCTCTTTCTAGGTCTGCAAGTGATATCTTTATTGTTATTGTGACAAACTGCAGGGAGAACTGTAAGAAAATGCACCCATCTTTGAGACAGAAAAGAAGATATTGTTTGGGGATTCTTGAAACAGTATCTAACAAGCTAAAACGTCAAATGTTAAATCCACTGCTGAATAAATTATATATTGTGTATTTCAGAGGAATTCTGGAAAGCACTTCGAGGTAAAAAAAAATATCAGACTTCATCACAACTCTTGACAAAGGCTGAAGATCATCCCCCTCGCCTGTATGGTTGTTCTAATAAGACTGGCAGATTTATTGTGAGTATATGAGGGATGCTTTCCCCTCTATTTAATTACATATTTTCTGGTATATTTTTGCCTTGAGAATCATCAGACATTAAATGAATTTGGGGATCTGGCTTAATTAGCTGTGCTTGGCAAGAACTAGAGAGTTGAGGTTTGCTGCTTTAAATCAATCCACATGCAAAGGACAGACAGAAGAGTTAATACTGCAGATGTCTGCATGCAGATCCTGCTCCAGCCTGGGACTAGAGGCTTGCAGATGCAAAAAGATAAGGCGTTTGCCCAGTCAAAAGCAATTGTGTTCTTGCAGAGCATTGCCAGACTGCTATCATCTTGCTGAGAAAGTGCAGGTCAGTGCCTTGCCCCTTATGTGTTTGATAGTGGTGGTGAGGAAAAGAAATGTCCCTTGCCAAAAATCCCTAACAGTCCAAAATTTTCCATAGAGATTTAAGACATGTAATTATGCCTCTAAGGTATTGGCCTGTGCTCAAGGAGGCAGGAGGACCTATTTCCTTAGCAGAAATACCCAGAGCTGTGCGCTGGATATTAAGCCTGTGATTCAGGCTTAATTACTTACCGTATTCTCAGAGGGCAACGCTGTGTCACCATTTGGCAAGGATGCACTAATTTTTAGGTGGGGGACATAGTTGTCTACCATCTCTGCAGTCTCCTTAAGGCACGGCCCCATTCATTTGGAGAGGGATAAAACAAATAGGATCCTTTAATAAGGGCTTTAAAATATGAGTGTAGTAAAGTGTATTCTTCTAACAAGATTCTAAAACACTCCTGTGAAATACAGTAATAGGAACCAAACTCTCTATAATAGCCTGCTGGCAGCTATGCACTTGTTTGGTTTTTGTTTTAAATTCCCTCCAAATTCTGTGAAATCCCTTCTTTCCTGTAGTATTTCTCTAGTAACAGAATCACCACTATTAGCACTCAGCAGAAGAAGTAGGTCAGATCACTCTGACCTTCTGGCCACCATAACACAGAGTGGGGAAAAGGAATGTCTTTTGCACCACCTGCTTACCATCCCTTTAGCACTCCTACATGACCAAGCATAGCCAAACCCTTGACAATCCTTTAAAAGTAGAGGGCTGACCACTAGCTACATTATTATCTCTTCTTCTCATTCAGAATAACATTAAACTGCTTTCCTATCTGCCTGCGCATCCTTGTAAGAAGCAAGCAGTCTGCCTTTCCTTTGAGGACTAGTCCTCGATGGCTTAGTCAACTGTAATGTCCCATTGTCAAGCGACTGGAAAGCTTGCTTGGGTGTGTTTTTCATCACTGAGCTCACCCACTGCAAACCAAAGCAGTTTCTTTTCCTTATTAATGAATGTAAGCTGCATGGATATATCAGCTGATACCAGATGACTGATTTAGTTTGCTTGGTACAAGGTGCTCTGTGGAAGTTTCCCTGTCCCCTTCTTCTGGCAGACCTCAGTCCCAACTTAACAATAGTCACAATTACAATGTAAACCTCTGAGGATACCCTATCAATTCTGACAAACTGAGAGCTGATTTTATAGGACATGCAATTATGTGATTTGTTTCCTTTCAGTGAAACACCCTTGACACATTCATAGAATCATAGAATAGTTTGGGTTGGAAGGGACCTTTAAAGGTCATCTAGTCCATGGACAGGTACATCTTCAACTAGATCAGGTTGCTCAGAGCCCCGTCCAACCTGAACTTGAATGTTTCCAGGGATGGGGCATCTACCACCTCTCTGGGCAACCTGTGCCAGTGTTTCACCACCCTCACTGTAAAATATTTCTTCCTTATATCTAGTCTGAATCTACCCTCTTTTAGTTTAAAAACATTCCCCCTTGTCCTGTCACAACAGGCCCTCCTAAAAAGTCTGCCGCCATCTTTCTTATAATCCCCCTTTAAGTACTGATAGGCCACAACAAGGTCTCCCCGAAGCCGCCTCTTCTACAGGCTGAATAACCCCAACTCTCTCAGCCTTTCTTCATAGGAGAGGCGTTCCATCATCAAATCAGTTTAGGGCTTGACCCTTTAGGAGCAAAAAGAATTGCACATCAGCTTCTAGACTTATCCTTTTAAAAATATCTTTGGTCTGTGCAAAATCAGAATATCGTGATAAATCATTAAAAAACAACAAAAAAAACAAACAAAAAAAACCATAATATCCTTTTTAGATTGAGGAGGTCCCAGGAGAATTCACTCAGGATGATTTGGCTGAAGATGATGTCATGTTGCTGGATGCTTGGGAGCAGGTAAGCTGTGTGCTTGACCACCGCTTTTTGTAGTAACAAGGATAATTTATTCTTAACCACTTAGATCATAAGATGGGAGGAAAAATCATCTTTGTGAGAATGGAAGAGGTTTTGTTTTCTTTAAGTTATACCAGAGAGAGCTATATTTTGTGAGCTATATGATGTGCTAGTGTGAACATACACGATTGAATTTCCAAGCATAATGTGAGACCACGGCAGGCACTTCCCATTAAAATGAATGGAGGCTGCAAGAGTATAAGCCCTGGCAGTGTTCTGAAAGTCTCTCAGTAATGTTCTTGACTTTATAACTAAAATTTATTAATTTTAAAACAGAAAGTTATTGCATAAAAGGTATTCAGAAGCCACAAAATCCATGTAGCAGCAGCACCTACAAATAGTCTTACTAGAAAAGGGGACAAACACTAGACCCTTACACAAATTTCTTCAGAAGAACTGGGTGGAGGGTGACAGAAACAATCTCCGTCATTTTCCCAGATTCGTTGAAAACTGAAAATGTTGAGAGCTTTTTGGATGACAGGCGAACTTACTGTGGGTGCAGAGGGCACATCTGTTTCTCACAGTATATTCTCTCTACCCTTCCTCTCCCCTCGGAGGGAAAGGGGGAGGAGGCCACAGATCCCACCCTTTATTTGTCTTCTTGAGCCTAACTGTTGAGGAAAAAAAGGCTGAGCTTTTTGGAAATAAGAAGGAACGTCCAAGGTCCATGTGGGAAGGAGTGATGGGGGAAGGTGGGTGGAAGAGCTGGATGGAAAGTAGCTGGGACATACTGACTGAGGTAAGAAGGAAAGAAGTCCGGGACATGTAGCTGGTTTCCAAAAGGATCCTTGACAGAAAAGAAAAATGTGGGGATTGCAGATCGAGGCTCTGGTTGTTGGGTTATTCAGCGGGTTATCTAGCAGTTACCCTGGGTAGCACTGATCACAGGGCACAGGCATTGATGTGCACCCAGAGCTCAAATCAGAGACAGCTCCTGTTCAGTCTTTTTACCTGCACCTAAAGAGCAATTTCCTTGGCAAATTGTAGAAGATATCCATGGAAAATGTAATTAGAGTTCCTTTCATCAGAGTGCATAAAGGTCCAGCCTTCCAGTGTCAAGAGAGCAGTGAGATTTCAGAGGATAGAACGACAGTCTCTTGCAAGGGGAAAAAAAATCATCAGTTGTGGTTTGTGAGAGCTGTGTATCTCTGCAGTCTTTTCATAGTGTATATTCTTTCTCCTAGTGGAATCAACTGTTTTGTACTTTACCTGCTGTATACACAACATCCTTATAACAACATGGGAGCTATATCTTTCTCTCCTCTGCAGGTTTTTGTCTGGATTGGGAAGGATGCTAATGAAACTGAGCGACAGGAATCCGTTAAATCTGGTAAATCAAATCAATTTGGCATAATTCTGAGTGAAGTAGCATCAATATTACTTAAAGAAGTGACAAAGATGATGTAGAAGAAATCTAGTTACGTTTACAGTGTTTTAAAGGGTTCCTGAGCTTATTAAGATTTAATCCTGGAGAAGATTATTTTCTCCTTTAAATGTGCTTTAAAACTCATTGTATCCTTCTTATCTGTAATTTTATGAAGGGTAAAATTAATCAAGATAGCATTACTAGGCTGCAGAGCTTTTTAAAGCATATATAGGAGAGCTCCATGAAAAGAAACTGCACTGAAAAAAGAATTTAAAAGGAGATACCTCCTGAGCTGCACCCTACACTAACGTATGTAGTCAAAGGAATGCCAACAAATCCTCAAGTCCTTACACTGCCGCCCTTCACTGAGTTAAATTTGGAGGAGGAAATTCCAGTTGCAGAACAAATCAAGACAACTCACATGGGGTGCACCTCCTTGAAAAATCACATGTCATCTCTGGTGTGATTTCACATAGCTGAGCCATTCTGACAAAGTTCATGCTAAAAACGCTTGCAGGTATTTCCCTGGAGCAGCTAGGGTTACTAGCTGTGTTTCCAGTATGTACTGATGTCACGTTGCAATGTCAAGGGAAACTATACTGGCTTTCACATAGGAAAAACGGGAATGAAGCTTGTGCATCTGCACAGCACCAGCAAATTCTTTATCCTGTTCAAAAGCCAAAACCCAGCTGTATGGCAACGAACTGATCAGACCAACAATCCCTCTGTTTTAACCTGGTGCAAAATTCCTTCACTGGCAGCTGGGAGAAATCAGCAATTACGCGATCATTTCATTGCCTTTGAAACAATTTAACTGAATACTGTGTTATAGTAGCCCTGGGTTCTTTCACTAGGGCTTTTAATGTGTTTTTTATACCACAGGAATAACTAATAGATTACATGTTTTACTTCCTCTCTGTTTTTAGCCAAACGCTATATTGAAACAGACCCTTCTGGCAGAGATAAGGGGACCCCCATTGTGATTGTGAAGCAGGGACACGAACCCCCGACATTCACAGGCTGGTTCCTGGCTTGGGACTCCAACAAATGGAAGAACTGATCTATCCAAGGAGGCTTCAGCTTCAAGCCAAAGAATGATCAGAGCCCAGCTACCTTCTAGTATTTTTAAGCATAAGCTTATGCAAAAATGTGATGCATCTGTTGTTACACTTTCCTGAGCTTTGGTATATTTCTGTGAATAACCTAGAAATTCTTAGCACTGGAAAGCAAAAATGATACTTGTAAACTGGTCAGATGGGGTGAGTGGGGCTTTTCATGTAGTAAATATGGAAAGTGCTACCAATACTTTGTTTAATCTATTGATTCTTCAAACAGAAGCTGTGGATCAGTTTATTTTAATGTGTTAAAGTGGGCGAAATTCTGCCTTCACTTAAAAATCCACACTAATGCCACAGAAATTCCTTTAGATTAAGGTCAGCATAATATTGTGCAGAATTTGGCCTGATAAAGGACTAATTCTACATCTGTTGCAAGGGTAGGACTGGACATGATTTACTTACTAGGCCAAAATATTGCCACACTCACTCACGTAAAATTTCAGATGATGCCTGATCCAGAGTGAGAGCTGTGTCTTGCAGGGGGCAAATAAGGGATGGGTATTTTGAGAAAGCTGTGCCTAACATATTTGTTTGTCTTGTTAGTACATATATTTGGAGCTTCGGACTGAAAGTCTGTAAAAATATGAAGTCAACAAAGGTTTTTTTGAGGGACTGTCTAGCTCATTGTAACGAATTTCTTTAGATTTATCTTCGTGAACCACCTCCAGCTCCACCAGGTCTTTTTAACCAAAGCTCTTAAACAATTCTAGTGCACTAGTGCTTTTAAGTGGAAGCAGAAGAAGTAACAGCTTCAAAAATACATACTCTGCCTTAACCAGATTGCACTTAAGCAATACTTTGTCTCGGTTGCCTTACTCAGCAGTACTCAGTTCTTTTTCAGCATGCAGACTGCTCACCTTGTCAGGTGCAGGATGTCTTTCTACTCGTTTTCTATGCAGGTCTTAGTCAAAYATCAAGTACATCAAGCGCAAGCAAACCCCTGTCTTCAGTAGCACTCCACATCCTGGGAATTTGGAATGTGAGTACGCACCATAGAACATGGCCTTCTCTTTTCACTCAGATGGTTACTTGGGCTTTTTTTATTCTGGTGAATTTAAGAGTACATTTTCAAAGTGTTTTGTATTTGTAATTTAGCCAAAAAAGTCTACATGAAGGCAGTGGGAAAAATTCTGCTTCAAATCTTTAGCACTGCTTTGATCACTTATCCTATAATGCTTGTTTTAAACAACAATTTGTACAGGTATAAATCATGTCAATGTGGCTTTTTAATGAAGGCATTTCAACAGCTTTATTATTCTTATAAGTTAGGTTGGAAAGTGAAATTTTAGACATTTTTGTATTTTTTTAAACATGATTGTGATTTTGAATCTGGGTAATGCAAAAGAGTGAATTTAGTCTAAGCTCATAATCAATATCAGTGATAAAAGAATTGTGAAGCTAAGAGATTAATTATAGGGGTTTGTTAGCTTTAAACATTTGCTTAAATCTCTGCTAATATAACTGGGCTGTATCTGAATGTAATTTCATTTAAAATAAAATTACAAAAAATAGTATTCTATATGCCGAGCTGATCTTCCTCTCTYTGACATATTGTTGCTCAGTGCTTCCACTGATGTCTAGCAAAACTTCCTAAAAAACCCCGTAGGTACCTTCCTTTTTAGATGGACAATGCAATGAGAAGTTATTTGTTTTTACTTTGGTGCCATTTTACCCAATGGAGGGTTAACTCTTCCCAACAACGTGAAAGTTACAAACCTAAGTGAAAATCAAAGAACTGGGTGCTTATTAGCTTGTGATTTCATCTCTAAGAAAAACTACCATTGTTGTTATCAAACTCTTTGGCTTTGTAACTTTCTGCTTGCAAAAATGATTGACTATAGAAATGACTATTTTATAAAATAGGAGGAAATAGGTGTATATTTGTTTTTAAAGGATAGGTCTTGCTTTTTATTTGTGAGAGTAGATAAGGAGATGTCCTTCTCCTGCTGGAAGGAGCACAAAGACCTTTTCAGTTCCTCGGCTACTGCACTTCATGCAGCCACTGAGCAGCCTGTAATTATCTGATGGTTGTCTTCGACACATACATATGATTCTTCTCATTTTTAAAAAATAACAGTTATAGTAGCTTCTTAACCAAGGATTAGACAAGATTTGCCCTCCTTGTACAGAAACATCTTCCGGAACACTGAAGGCTCTGAACTGGCACAGTCTGCCAGCATATTCTGCAGCACTGTGAAAGCCTCTTTTCAGTTCCCTCGCACAAGACAGAGGAGCTTTTGTGGTCTCCTGGCCTGGGCGTTTGGGTTCACAGTACATTGTCTTGGCACGTTGATTACTGATGTTGAGAAGAGCATTGAGAGCTCATAACGGAACAGTGTTCTCAACTGGGCCTTAAGCACAACAGCTGCTAGCAACATCGTTCTTGGGTTTACTTGCCAGCGAGGAAGTTTATTTTTCATACATACATGTGCAGTACACACAAAGATGTATTTCTCTCTGAAGGAGAGAGAGAGGGAGGGAGGACAGACAGGATGGACTATGAGTGCTTGGAAACATTAAAGATTAAGCTGTTTTCAAGAAAATATTTAAGCATATAACTTTATGAATACACATAACAAACCCATCTGCCTTTTTTTCAGAATAAATAGAAAAAATTTTGCAGATGTATACAGTACAGTCAAGTTCAGTCAAGAATAAGCTATATCTTGCATTATTATCACACAGTAATAGTACGTTTACTCTATTTGGAATGGCAAAATTAGACCCTGAGTTAGCGGTTTCATTATGCTACCAAACAGCAAGCATTCATATTTTTATTGGTTGTAAATACAGCACCATTCTTCATCTTTGTTTTATAGTATTTCATTGCAACAGAAAGATGTTAGGAATCCTTAGAGCCAACAGGACATCATAATACTATATAGTAGTGGTAGTTTACCTAAAATAGCATAACCTTAGAATATAACTACAGATTGTACACAGGAGAGGAGCCAKCTTCTGGAATCACTGCTCTAAATATCCATTTTGACCACAGCCCATAGTTCTATACAGCATCAGGTCTGCTGTAAATGATTATGTTAAATGTAGCTAAATTCAATTGAACAGTTTGATCTCTTGCCAGTTCAGACTTACACAGGCTTCACCTGCAACAACAAGAAAATGATAAAGACAGTAGAGAGTGGGATTGTGGTACTATCCCTCATGGGAGAACTAAAGAATCATACAGAAAATATTTTGCTCACTGGACTATAGCAGGAGGTGCTCTCAGACATCTCTATAGGCTACAGGAACACTTCTTGTTAGAAACTTTGCGATCATCTTGTAGTCTTCATTTTTACTGGATCTAAAATGGCTGGGGGAAAAAAAAAAAAAAGCCAAAACAAGCCTATTATTTTCCATGGACGGAAGTTGCTCTTCAGAGTCCACTTCTCTATAAGAAAGCTTGAAAAAAACCTTCAAGCTTTGCTTTAGAATACAATTGCTTCCTCAGCATCCCACTGAAGTTGTGCCTTTATGGCTTAACTGAGCCAAATGTAAGTATCAGAGAAAAAAATTATTATCTCATAAAACCAAAGTTAGATAATACTTTAATGTCCTGACTTTCCAAATACTTGCTTTTTCATTTTAAAGACAATAATTTCATCTTTACATAAAGAAAGAGTACACTTTTCCCTTCTTATGGCTAGGACTTTTGCTGTTAAAAATCAAAGGAACTTCTGATTTCATTGAAAACACAATCAGATCTTTAATCCACTACACGTCCTTCATGTCTCATTACATCCTCTCTAGGCTGGCATAAAGTTACTTTGACCTTCTCTGACTATTAACACATTACCTTATGCTAAAAATCAATAAACTACACTCACTTCAGTTAAAGCTTCCAAGGTGCAAGAGGGAGAAGGACAGACCAATGGGAATTGGGAGGCCCACCATGCCATAAAAGTAGTCGATAACTGTTCTGGCCCTTCTCACCCTGCATGTCATTTTCCTCTTGACATTAAAGCATATTTGCATTACAGGGGGGAAAAAAAAATATCTGTCCCTACAGACCAGAACACGTAAGCTGATTTTTATTTTTCTTCTACATAATTGAATAACTGAATTATTCTAGGGGAGCAGATAGAAGGGGAATCAGCTTGTAGCAAGCTTCTTCCTAAACTCATCCACACTTCCACCCTGCAAGTGCTCCCTCCTCAAAAGGATGCTATGAGTGTACTGAGATCCACAAGATTGTYCCTTTTACCACCACATGTAATCAGTCAGCAGTGAAATGTGGGCCCCCCCACAAACGAAAGCATCAAGTGAAAACATTAATTTTTATTGTTTGGTAGACTACAGATCATTTGCTCAGAAAATTACCTGCATGGGGGCAAGTAGGGCCAGTGAAGGCACATGCAATGGTCCTTTGGGAATGTATCAGGAAACCAAGCAGCGAGACTGGGACAACCTGAACGGCATCCTACCGCAAGGCCCGAAGATAGGCATGTTTGCTTTASCAGCAATAGTGCTTTGATTATTCTAACAAAGCCTCTTGACCAGTGCTTGAAAAGCACAGCTCTCCCTGCTGCTCTGTAACAGATTTCACAGAGGTGACTCAGGGTGATTTCACAGCAGTTGGCAATACTAACAACAAGGCTGAATGCAATCAGGTGATTTCAACATCATTTACCTGACAGTGCACCGTGCTTTGCGTTGTCTGATGCCCTTCCTACAGAAGAACCAGAAACAATCCTGATTAAAATAGACCATTGCTAGGAGGAACCTAAGACAAATTTCCCTCTGGGCTGAGATTTTTACAGAGGTTGCTCAGAAAGGCCACCGGTTTCCTGTAACAGGTATGGCAGCACAGCTGAGTCCCCGTTTAACCAGCTGAGTGGGGCTGTAGTTACCTTTGCTGGTGCCAAAGGTGTCCTTCCCACCACTGTCCTTCCCACCACTAACCAGCTGCCCTCCTACTGGACTTGGGCGAGAAGTTAGTTGTAGCAGGGAGGAGACAGGAGTGGCAGTGAATGTCTTATCAGCAAGGACAACAGGCAAGAAGCCCACTCTAACAATCCCCTACTTTCTTGCTAGATAGTCCCAGTCAACAGTAGATATCTCACACACCTGCTGCTGCCAGACTCTGTCCCATCCTAGCATTTACAGATGCACTCCAGCACTCACTAACTAAATATCCCACGTGTGAATTCCCAAAGCTCCAAGTGATCTTTTTTTAAGATTGTGTGAGGAAAGGTGATGGGAATTTGTTCTGTATTTAAAGCAGCAAACAAGGATTCTGGTAACCTGCACTTCCTGTGGTCTGTGCCTCCTTGTGTAACCTGAAGTAAATAATTGAATTTCAGTGCTTCTATTCTCCACCTATTAAATGAGGATTTCTTCCGTCCTTTCCCTGTTTATTTAAGCTCCGCTGTCTTTTACCATGTGTTTGTACAATGCTTGACCTAGTGAAGTCACTTCTCAATACTGTCATCTTGGAGGTACTGCTCATAATCCAGACGGCTGCCGGGGTTATTAGTGCCAAGCTGCACGGACTTGCTCAGAGCGAGATTAGACAACGAGACAAGTGCGATGTCTTGGAGACTTGCTGAAGCACGGGTGCAGTTCCACCAATGGTGGCATTGGGGAAGCAGAGAAAGGGCAGGAGCCAGCTCAGCTGAGAAGTAAAGCTTTTACAATATAGCACAATATGAGCAAAAATACACCCCCAGTACAGTTCAGAGTTGCTTTGTCAGAGCACTCCGTATGCCCTAACTATAGGTGCACCTGCATCAGGTCCACATGAATTCCTCTCCAGATCAGGAGCAGCTGCTCTGGGGATAGTAAGTGTGAGGGGAAGACAAGGCTCTGCTGTGTTTACAAAGGAATAGTGAAATCCTCAGGTGCCTCTTTACCTTGACCTGGAGAGTGAGAACATTTGCTTTTAAAAAGTATGTCAGCCTGTCTGATCTCCCCATGTCCTTACATTTTTCTGCTGCTGTTGTTAAAGACACAAAGCCTCTCTGCAGTACAGCTCATTCTGTTTCCAGCAAGTGGTATTTTCTGGGTGACTCAAGGACTGTGGCTGTTGATAATTTATTGGATCTTTCTTCTTTCATGACTGAATTATACTGGGTAACAGACATCCGCTGACATGGCTTTAATCCAGAGGCTGAGCATGAGGGGTCCTGTCCATGGTAGAGTATATGAACTGAAAAGACCAAAAAGTGCCTGCTGACTACAGATGGAAGGATGAAAATAACTGCCAAATATCTTGTTCATTTTGAGGCTTGGCATTTTAATGGTATCTCCGCTCTTGAAATGTCTGCTGGCTGCTGCTATTGGTTTCACATAAAAGGAAGAATTTCATAGTTCTGTAACAGTGAAAGCTTGGAATTAGGGACTCCATGGTGACTGCTAATGGCTATTGTTTCATCTCAACTCTAAATCATCACAGGTCTGAAAAACACAGAAAGATGTATATGCTTTATGTGCTAGACTGCTGGGCCTTCAATCAATCCTCAGCAAGGACTCAAAGATCAGTGATTTGAAGGGAGTGCAGTGGTGCTCACCTAAAAAACCCTCTATGGACTTGTGCTGAGATGAAAGACTCTGCAGATGTCGGTGTCCCTGAACAGAAGTGCTGGGCTCTGAAGTGAGACTCAGCAGGTAGGATCTCTAAGACTTAATAACAGGCTTTCGCAGAATGACCTACGGTTTCAGAGGCCTTCCATCATTAAAACAGGAGGAAGGAATGCAATCATTTGTCCTCTTTAAAGCTTTCTGATGCTTCCTTTGAAGATTCAGATTGGGGTTGCATGCACTCATGGGCTGTATGCATCATATATCTATCATATTTCTTGCCATCTGAAATCCAAAGACTTCAAAGCATGAAGAATTCCCTAAATAGTCCCTTTCTGCATGTCCATGCTTATTTTTTCTGTACATAAAGAGGTATTATTTGTTTTATTTTCCTTTTATATCCCAGTAGTAGAGAGGCCTTGAATGGAATAAGTAAATTGGAAAAAAATAAGATTATGTTTGTAGTATTCCGCTGCTTCTTCTGCTTCCTAGAGTCCTCCCTGGACTCTTCCTTGATCTTCTTTCTGCGTCCTGTCCTGGTAGAGGTGTAGAGGAAGGCCTTCAAAGACGAGATGAAAACTGCAGAGCTTACCCGTGCAGAATCACTGGCTCTTGCAAGCATTGTCTCCATCCACCGGAGTTAAGTGACGTGATTAAAATCTCAGCTAAACAATCTGTTCCTCCCCAAGTTTGTTTATCTGCCTTCCTTACTTTGTTTAAAGCCTGCTAAGTAGTGTGGCATGGCCATGAGAGCCAGAACAGGGGAAACCTATATTCTGATAAAAAAGCTGTGATGTCAACATAAGGCTTAAAAATGTATGTATTTAAAAATTAATATTTTGGCAGGTTTTTACATAAGTAGAGTTTACAACTCTAGTGGCAACAGCTGTTAGGTGCCAGATTCTCTGAAAGACTTCTACTCTTTTTCAATATTATGAAACTGGAATGTATAATGTGGTTTGTTTGAATCATATTCTCTGTGGATGAAAGCAAAAATGATTTTGCAGAGGCAGCTTTTATAAGGTCTTCAAAGTGAGTTTACTGTTGTTTCCATCCAAGAATTGRAATCTAGGAGCGCGAAAGAAGTTTTCTGCCCAGCACACTCGTGATCAGCTTTCAAATTAATTTTCAATTGACTTAGCTTTTAAACTTTAGCAAACAGTAGGCCCAATCTTGCATTCATTGAAAAAATTTTGAAATTTACTGTTAACTTAAAAAGAAGACATGGTGAGCTGATAAGACTTAAAAATTCTAGACTATAGCTGAGCAATGAGCTAAAATTACTGCTTCTCACCCACACAATGTTTGTCTTCCCTGAAACCTTGTTCTTTCATCCTCCTCTTTTCTTTGGTTTGTTTCTTCCTCCTTTTTTCACTTAACCATAATACAAGCTTGTGAGTTCCCTAGGATAAGCGTTGGTTTTCCTTTTGCTGTGTTCATATAGCACACAATAACAGGATCGGATTTCTCACTGAAACTCTTAAGTATTGTGACTGAGAATAATTACATTTTTTTTTGCTGAAGCTTTAGAAACTGCAACAAATACCCAGTACTACACAATTATCAGATGCCCATTGTGTGTCCATGTAAGGGACCGAAACCTTCATGCAGCAGTTAGGCTAGCTGGTGAAATTGCCCATGACCCTGGGGGAAAGGACTCCTCTGGTTGCACTGAAACTTTGTAGTTCTTATCACCTGCAGCCAAACAACTCTGTTTAGGCTTGAGAAAAGTCCAACCTAGAATACTTAGCTCTGGTTCATATTCTGCCCACTGAAATCTACTTCTAATACTAGAAATCAAAGCAAGGGAATATTTGCTCTTTCCACTCCCTCCCATAAAGCTGATTTTTTTAACATCCTTCTGATCCAAAGCAGAATTTAATGTATTGGTCAATATCCAAACATGTTCAAGGGCTGGATGCAACTGCCACACACCTGGAAAAGCCGCAGACCTGCACAGCTGCTACTACATCACCGTTTGTGAGTGCTACACCTTGCAGTATTGTTGGTTTGGAAGAGGGGAAAATGCAACTAAGTCTTAGCTCAAAACTCCTAGTCCCCAGTAAATCTATAAATGAAAAGCCAGTCAGAAGTCTGTCCTTCCTTGCAAGCAATGAATTGGGCCATATATAATTCTGAGTGCAAATTTATGTTTTATTTCGCTGGGCCAGATTAAGTATTTTCCCCTGTGCACTTCAGATGCCTATTGACCAAAAGACAGACTAAAAGATCTGTCCAGTGACACCGTTTTTGAAAACTCCTCACAAGTGCCTCACAACTATAGTGCTAAAATGAAGTGACTGGGAAAGACTGCTGGTAGGAAGTGAAGCAAGCACTATGGAGGATGAGACTAGTAGACTGCACAGTGAACTTCATCGGTTTTCTACGGGTTACAAAACACCAAGTTAATTTATCTGTTAAATTATATATTGTGTTGTTTATCTTCAGGAACATTGTTAATCTATTAATTACCTCATTAAAGAAATTACAACTACACCTGAGCTCAGTTATCTGACTAAAATTCATAATAAATTGTTGCCTTCTTTAAAAAATAAAAATAACCCTCCCCGCCTGTATCTAGGGAGCCAGCACGTCTTTCTTTTTACTCATCTAAGAAAGAGATGCTTTCAGAAAGCCAGAGAGCAGCTATATTCCATACATATTTGTTCTGTAGGTGACCAGGAGTTGTAAGGAGCACTCACAAGCTCCTATTATTGGGAGCACTGATAAATCACAGAACAGTGGTTGGAGGACATCAAACAAATTCTTTGTGCTCTATTGCATTGTCTCAGTAGGGCCTTATATTAGCTGTTGCCTCTGAACACCAAGCTCAAGGAGCTRTGACGTTATAACTATACTACCTACAACATTATACACTGAAGCAGAGACTTTAGATTTTTCACAGCCCTCCTGGGAGTTTAGGCATATCTCCCACTGAATTTTAGTTCCATACACTGTAATCTCTGTGAAATCTTTTTCTGTTGCTGCTATGMCTTTTTTAGGAGACATGAGCAACTGAATTTCCTCTTCAAAGTGTGCACTTAACTTGATTTACACGAAGTTATTACAGATGAACAACTTGCTCGTTTTTACAGTGGGCCCTGTATATCGGATGGGCATCTTCACTCAGCCGTTGCCAAAAGGGTCAGAACACATCGGAGAGCTAGCTGTGCGCACACCGTACAGGCACGTGCTCCCTGCCCCTGCCAGCCGCAGGGACAGGCCGGTCCCTGCAAATTAGTAGAGCTGCAGCACTTTTTTTGTGACCATCTTTGAAATTCTCTCCTAGCAGGTTTCAGCGCACTGTACTTGTCATTTAAGCATTTAACTAACTGTATGCTAAGTCCTATTCAGTGAACTAAGTGCTACACACTTCTTCCTGTCCTTGCACTTCCTCTTGGATATATGCAGTACCTGAAGGACAAAGCATAGCTTTTAAATAAGTAACTGTTGCAAGTGGATGGATTATTATGAAGTAACTGGCTTAAACGAATGTTTCATCCCACAAACACTGAGTCAGAAATCTGTCAGAACTTGCATCTCTTTTTCCACTACAGTCAATCAGCTGAGATACAAATTCATCAAAAAATAAACCTTTTTAGTTCTGATGTTCAAGGTCTGTTTGTTTATCCAATCTTTTATAATTCCAGCAAATCTCAGCACTCTTATAAATGTTAAATTCTTAGACAATATTTAGAAAGTTCTTTAGAAAAGAAAAATTTAATTGTATTTCTCTCTTTTCTTCATTATTACTCTGCTAGCAATATTGCAAAGCAAACAGCAGTATCTGATTTACTACTAATATTTCCATTATTTTTCTGAAGTGGGGAAAATAATACCTTCACGTACTAAATCTAGCTATGCAGGAACAAAATACAACAGATACTGCCTTGTATTTGAAATTGTAGTACTTTTAATCTGCTTGCAAACTGCTTCCATTATATTAAAGTGATATACTCAAAAATTGTGCAACCCCCTTCAAAGGAAGCATTGTGAGGAGATGGTAGCTGATATTGAAATCTCAACTTGATAGAATTTTAAACTATTTAGAGTAACTCTGGCATACAAAAAAGCTCCGAAGTGCACATGGCTTTTCTGGGAAAAAAAAATATTGGGGAAAAAAATAAAGCTCTTGGAACGAGTGCTTAACTGGCAAGATTTTCAAATAGTAGCATTGAGTAGCCCAACATTCTTAGCAAGAGTGTGTTTGACTGAAGTCAGTACTTCTACAAAAAAAAAAAAATGGTGCCACAAACTCTGAGTCTGGGGGAACCTGTTGCTGTGGTGAATGTAAGTACAGATGTCTTTGATCAGTATAAAACCACTGAAAAAATTAGGCAAGCCAAGGCTGTAAAGCTCCTATGTAGTATCACACACTGAACACTTTTGAGTTCCTCATGGCGCAGAAGTCTTACCTCACATACTGAAGGGCTAAGGTAGGAGGTATTTTTCCCTTTCTTAAAGAAACATTTTTGCTGTTTTTTTTTAGCACCAGCTGCTTAGTGAAGAAGGGGCAAGGAGACTGGAAACCAGGGGTACTTGCAACAATAATGCTTTCTTCCACTCTTTAAAACTGTCCTGTAACTAGCTGTATGTCTGGGTTTGGATCTTGTGACTATAAACTGTGTATCATATGAAGACAGGATCTATGTTTAACCTTTATTAACTATGTGCTGCTATTAAATGAACAAGTAGTATGGTAGAGGGTTTTGCGTACAGAACGTGGTCAAACTGTTCCTTGTGCTCTGCAAACCTGGAGTCACTGCCATTACAGCCATCCTGTCAGAGGATGAAGCAACTAGAATTCACAGAACTTGACAGGTGGAGATGGTAATTTTAGTCACCCTGAGACAACAGTTGCTCAGCATGACTAGGAAAATTTATAAGCTAGTGCCACTTTTTTTCAGCTAATGCACCTGACAGCATTCAAGATGCAACTCAGTGTGACTCTCAGTATCAAAGAAGAAAGCTTTTTGTTTGTTAGTTTGCTATATGGCATAATGTTTATTTATGAAAATGAAAGCAGTAAAATGTAAATGTTAGACTTCATGTGAAGGTAGGTATGAAATGAGAATAGGTTTAATTAACTGGTCTAATCAGAGCGGTAACTTAAATTGTAACACACAGTGACTCCATCTCCTACTGCTCTAAGCTTTGTTATTTATTGTGAGGACATAAATTAGATTTTCTACCACCGACTACTTTTTAGTAATCAAAGCAAAATAATTCATGCAGAATGTAAGCTATCATAAAAGAATTCAGCAGACATAGCAAAGATTATAAAAGGCTTCTTTGTGCAAAACATTTTGTATGTCAATTTAAGAGACAGTCTTAAGAGCAAAACTTCATGTGTTGCAATTTGTCAGCGATTTCATTGTTACTGCTTATTTTCAAGGGGGTTCTCAAAATCCATGGTGAAACTGCTATAGTATTTTAGGTAGGAACTTGATCTTCTTTTAGAACAATGTAACGTCATCTCAAAGCAATACTTTTTTAGCTCTAGTCTTAGATCTAGGGTATAGTTGAAGAGAAGTAACTTCAATTTTTAAATGTACAACCAAGCTACAGTTGGTTACTGTAATAATAATAATTATTATTACATAAATACATACTACCCTAGCCTAGGTCTGCCATGTCATTGTACTGAAATGCAACTGATTTTCTTTTTTATACACACTGAGAAATCTGCTCGGCTTCCGCATGGAGCAGCAAGAATTGGTGGTGTGAGGTGGCCAACATGCCTCTCTCATGAAGACAGAGGCGTTGGGATCCTACCCGTAGCTGGCAGCGCATCGTCCTTGCAATAATTTCATTCTCCTCATGACTTCATTCCTTTGTGTTTTACAACTAATTCAGCTCCATGATGCAGCTGGTTTCTTCCTATCCCTTCTTCTGCATTTGCTCATCTTTGCTTCTGCCCTTTACTGTTCTATAGTTCCGTCCGTATCCCTCTGCATCTGCAGTATATGGGATTTGGTTCACTTGTCTTATGTTTCACTTTTCATTTGATTTGCATGCTACTCACAGCACGTGGTGTTACTAAAAAATAACTGCTAAGGTGATTAGCTATTGAACTGGATAATAAATGTCATTAGCCTGTTCTACAGAATGATGGTACTTAGCCAAAACAAAAGGAATATTCTGCTTATCTGGCCAAGGAAATTCAAGCCCACTGGCTTCGCTTTGGAAAGAATTTCTCATCTGCTGTGTCACTAGATGTGCTTGTATAACACCAGTCATATCTACTTGAATGGAATTTACCTTTAAAATGAGCAGCACTAAGTGAAAGCTCTGATTTAATGTCTTGCTACAGTGAAACTCTCATGAACTGCTATCTTTTAATTTCCACAAATTGCTATTTCCATATGAAAGATGATTTCTTGTGAAGTACACGTGCAGCCTTGCAAGTAGACATTTGATGCTCTTTTGCATCTTTGTTGTTATCTGGGCCCTGTGAGATAGCTCCTGCAGCACATGAGGTGGTATGTATTAAAAGGTAACCTAAGTCTCTGTTGGGTAATAATAAAATTTCCAAGAGTCTTCTCTTTCCATTCTATGCCGATTCTTTCTTGGCAACATTTACAACCTCTCTCTCACCACTATCAGTTTCATGGTCCATATCCCTAATAAGGACTATCTATGTTTCATAGGGGTAGTTAACAGCTGCAGCTTTAACCTGCCCTGAACCAAAATTAGTCCTGGACCATTTAGGAATAAAAAAAATCCTGATTTACCATAATGAAGCAGCCAGATGTTATTCRGGTGCTGCTTCTTTTTCTTGAAACACGAAGGTTTGTCCCAGGCTACCTTTTCTGTGTGGAAAATATATGTAGACTGTATGTATGAAACATATGTAGAAAATAATATGTTACCATTTACCCTGGTAAATTGGTATCAGAGAAAGGGGAAAAGGTTTTTAGCCCACAGAAGCTGAAGTTGCAGTTACTTTCATGAGGTAAGGAATGCTGAGACAGAAAGAACTCAGAAATGTAGACAAGTTAGATAGGAACTGAGGGAAGTATCAGTAGGCGAAACGACCCCGACACAGAAATTAGGCACCTCCTTATTTTGCATTACAAGTCTGCACATGGCTTGAGCCTTTTTCCATTCAGTTTCCTCATACATGTATCTTGCAGTTATTGTCACCTGTCATCTAATAACACCCCCCGATTTAGCTRCACACTTAAAAAGAAAGTAAGTATACTTCTTGCTGTACACCTCCTTCATTCAAGGCTTCTAGAGGATAATCAAAGCCTTGCTTCACCCTTACCTTCAATTATCAGAGGTTGAATGTGTCAGCTTTCTTACACTCCCACTAATTTAGATACCATTACTCCCTTCATAACACCTGGAACACCTGCCCAGTCTGCACGTTTGACTTCTAAAGTAGCATGAAGTGCATGGGAGGAGTTGATCAACTTGGATTGTTATTTAATAGCTGTTTTGCAGAAATGCCTACAGGCATTAATTAAGATCAAGGTGCTAAACACTAAAAAGACTTACAATGAAAAATAGTCCCTGCCCCAGAGAGTTCATAATTCACTTTATAGCAAGTTACAACAGGTGGATGAGATAAATTAACTGTAGGGAGGGAAAGAGAAGTAGAACAACCTATTTCTCCAAGCATTTTCTGGACAGTGTGGATCATTTTCATGTATATATTTACAAATACAGATATGCTCATTTTGCTGAAGATGAAATTTCTCTCTAATCCTAAAATGATCTCCCTGATATCATAAAACTCTTCATCCAAAGAAGCACATAATCTATGAGATTCCTTCTCCACCTACTGTGTTGGATATGCTATACTCCAGAAAGTCATCAGTTCTGTATCCCTCCCTTTTCAAGGGCACTGAAATCTGTTATTATGTATTGACTGCTTTTCTGCAGAGCAAGAGACAAAGGCAATCTTTCCACATTTTATGTTTAAAATTAAAATACCTCAAATAAAAGTAGGAGCTGGCCCATATCCCTCCTTGTGGAATTAATTGTAAAATATGTTATTATAAAGCTGTGCTAAAGTGTGAACAGATCTTGGTAACAATCAGACATTAAAGTTTAGAAGACTGTAATATCTAATGGGCTTATTTTTCCATTAAAAATAGGGAATACATAATTTTGTAGGTGGAGATAAAGGTCAATTTGATTTATTTCAGCTTGTCAAGTTCTATGAATAAATCTATTATCTCTAGTAATATTCCTTAACAAGGTATTTCTATCTGGTTTCCACCAATTTTAAATTACTGAAAAAAATTCCATGAAATAATTAAGGCCCACTTTTACTGTCACTATAAATGCTTTTCTATTACATTGTATGCTGTGCAGTTCTTTATACTATGCAAAAGTAGTGTAAAATACTGCCAATCAGAAACCTTACTAGTTGGCCTTAGGGGCAGTAACTTACCCCTACTTCTCCATAGACATAGGCCACTTCCTCCAAACATAGTCTGCAAGATCAGGATGTAAATAACTAACAAAGATGAAAGCAATGAAACATTAATCTCAGATGTAAGCAAATGAGAATTTTGCTATTTTTAGTAGGACTATATAATGGGTATCTTAACACTTTAATAACATGAAACCTACAGCACACTGGGGAATTTTTGTTGCTACACAATGTCCGTTTACTATTAAATTACTTCTCTTTTATACATCGTAATTCTTTGTGATTTAAAATATAAAGTACAATGCTTTCAAAGGAAAAAAAAAGAAATATGATTGCCAGAATATTCTTAAAAATTCATCCCTTTTCAGCAGCCACTTCAAGAAATTTCAAAGTCCTCTAGAAAAAATGTAAGGTTAATATTGAAAATGCCCCTTTTTTACTGGAGCCCAGCTGGTCAAAGACTTGACTAATTGTAGTACAGACAACATACACTTACAACAGTAGACTTCTGTAGCACAGTAACTTTAGTTAGCAGTTAAAACATACGCTTTTATCAAAAAGATCGATTTATTTAATTTTTATCTAAGGGTTATAGATGAAGACTTTTCTAGTATGCCCTGCTCTGAAGTCAGCATATCTGACCCTTTTGTGTGCTATTAGTATTTTACACTAAGCTCGTGTACATGCAACACAGGCAGAAGTAGCCATCTGCATTGCCACAGCTGTTTAAAATCTACAGTGGCAAACGCAGTAAGTGAAGAAAGCAGTGGGAAGGAACAGAATGATGGAGAGACAGCAAGACTATCTGAGACAAAATACTCCTCCAGGCCTCCTCTAAAACCTGTATACTCTGGAAACAGTCACATATGAAAATGTCCTATTAGACACTAGTAATTAGTTCTGACTTTGAAAGACTTCACTGCTGAAATCAGGCTTAGATATTAAAATGTAGAATTACTTAACATATCCTTGTGCTGTGGGAAACCTTCCTTGTAACTAAGCGGGGCGACATTTATGTTCATTCAGGCCTGAGCACTGCTGCTCTCTCTACATGCCGGGCATCTAACAGGACCATTTCAGCCAGTTACTCTCAGCTCCTCCCAGACTGTTTGTCTCCTGTTTCATGGTGACAAGCGAAAGGCAAGAAGAGTAAGGTAAGAACATACAGCCGAGCCTGGGACCTTGGAGCACTCACTTATTTACGCAACAACAGGAAGAAACCCCGCTCACAGCACTTCCCTCCCCTCTAACTTCGCCCGTATCAGTGTTGGCAGAGGTCCCGGGGGGGGGGCAGCAAGGCAGCCAACGGGCTTTCCCTCAGCCGCTGAGGCACGACGGTGGCCTAGAGCCTGGGATACTTGCTGCGTCACTCCAACAGCTCAGGAGCAGCAAGGCAATTTATGGAGGCTCTGACAGCAGCACCCACCGCACTGCGGCACCCCAGCCTCCCTGGGCAGTGCTCTTCACCCGGGCCTCCCCAGAACCGCTCCGAGGGGGCCGCGAGAAGAACAAACAGCCCCGCCATGGCGGCACCTCCTCAGCGCCGCGGGCGGGGGAGGGGAGGGGGTGGAACCCCGCGAGTACAGGCCGCGGCGAGTCACGTGGGCAGGGCCGCCACTGGGGGAAGGCGGCCCGCGAGCTGCCGCTTTGAAGCCCGTTGCTAGGCGACGGGAAGGCGCGCGGCGCCTCCGGGAGCGGCCGGTGGTAGGAGAGGGATGACGCAAGGGCCAGGCGAGCGAGCGGAGCAGCCTCAGCGGCGCCCCTCTGCCGCCCCAGGGAGGCAGCGGCATCCCCCCCGCGCCGGGAGGCCTTCAGCGGGAGAGGGTGGCGGGAGGCAGGCGTTACCCCCGGCCGTGGCGCAGGTGCGCTGTGAGGCGCCGCCGAGCCGTCTCCCGGGCCGCTAGGGGGCGGGGCTAGAGTGACAGCACCCACATCCAATGAGCGCACGCGCCTCCGGCGAAGGGGCGGGGCGCTAAGGCCGGCGGGGCGCTGCCGCCCGCCCGCCCGCCGCGGGGGGTGAGAGGCTGCTGGCGCCGCCCGCCCGTTGGGGCACGGGCCCGCGCGCCGTGGGCGGAGGGCGCGGCAGCTTTCCCCGAGGGGGCCGTGTGAGGCAGTGACTCCGCCCCGCGGGGGGCGGAAAGAGGAGCGGGGTGRCTCAGGCAGGGTGTGGGCGGCGAGCGGTGCGTCCCCGCCGTTGCGGAGGCCGCGGCCTCTCCCCCGACCGCGCTCGGCCCCAGCGTTCTGTTGAGGACGGTAAAAATCGGGTTCTCCGATGAGTGGCCGGTGCCGCCGGCCAATAGGCGAGGCGGAGCGCGCCTTCCTCCCCGCCCCCGCCGCGCGGCGGGGCCAATGGGGGGCGCGGGGCGGGGCGCGCGGGGCTAGGCGCGGGCTGGGAGGTGCCTCGCCGCCAGATGCAGGGGAGTCGCGGCGGCAGCAGGAGTAGCGTCAGCGGCGGCAACAACAGCGGTGGCGGCGCGTGCGGCGGACGCGGCGCGCGGGCATGGGGGCGCGGGCGGCTGTCGCCTCGCCGCGCTGAGGGACGTGCCCGCCGGCGGGGCCAAGCGGTAGGCGAGGGGCGGTGGTGGCGAGGGGCGCAGGTGTCCGGTGAGCTGCAGTGTCGGTAGCGGCCGCCGCCGCGTCGCGGGGCGGCAGAGCCCGCTGGGCCGGGCGGGGGACGTGTGGCGTTCCGCGTCGCGCTGCCCGCGGCCGCCTCCGCAGTCGGGCCGGCGGCGCTGGCCGGCGCGTTGTGGCCGCGAAACGCCGGCCGAGGCGGAGGGGGGTCAGCCCTGGGCTAACGCCGCTTGTGTCGCTGGCAGGATCCGAGCCTAGCGCGGTGGTGAGCGTAGCCGTGGGAGCCGGCCTCTGCTCGTGGCAGCCTGCTGTCACCTTCCCTTCTGGCAATGGGGAATGGACTCTCGGACCAGACGCCTATCCTCTCCAGCCTGCCTTCTTTCCAGAGTTTCCACATTGTCATCTTGGGACTGGACTCCGCTGGAAAGACGACCGTGCTCTACAGACTGCAGTTCAATGAGTTCGTCAACACTGTCCCCACTAAAGGATTTAATACGGAGAAAATCAAAGTGACGCTGGGCAACTCGAAAACGGTCACTTTCCACTTCTGGGATGTGGGTGGCCAGGAGAAGCTAAGGCCGCTGTGGAAGTCGTACACAAGGTGCACCGATGGCATTGTGTTTGTGGTGGACTCTGTCGATGTTGAGAGAATGGAGGAGGCCAAAACAGAACTTCATAAAATTACTAGGATATCTGAAAATCAAGGAGTGCCTGTCCTTATCATTGCTAACAAGCAGGACTTGAGGAACTCTCTCTCCCTTTCTGAAATTGAGAAAATGTTAGCAATGAGTGAGCTGAGTTCTTCGACTCCATGGCATTTGCAGCCTACCTGTGCAATCATTGGAGATGGACTCAAAGAGGGACTGGAGAAACTACATGATATGATAATTAAGCGAAGAAAAATGTTGAGGCAGCAGAAAAAGAAGAGATGAGTTCTATTTTGACCTTTCTGTTTTAGAGTAGTTACATGGTCAAAATTTGACATAAGACGGCTTCCAAACCCAGGCCTGCTTGTTTGGGTGCCGTTAAGCTTAGTTACGTTAAACAATCAGTTGCATAGCCTTGCCATGTGGAAGGCTGTGCAGTTATGGAACTTTTTTTTTAACTAGTCTCTTCTGAGTTTTATGGCTCTGCATTATTTCAGAAGCCCTAATAGATGATGTAATACTATCAGGAAATGGATGGGTGGGTATATGTGACATGGATGTCTAAATAGCCAAATAAAATGAGGAGTTTCTGCTTAGTGTTGTATTCATATGTTTGAGGGTGCCCTTTGCAAGAGATTTGCATTGAAGGTGTTCAGTGTTTTTAAACTTCTAATGCTCGTAAGTGGAGTGTTTAAGTGAACATTATACAGCTTTAAAAACATGTATGAAGCTAGTAACCCATTATTTCGAGAGGCTGTTTTTTATCTTGTTTGGGGATTTCTATGAAAGCTTGGCTACATGTGTAGTTTTTTTTAATTTGGCACTTTTTGAGATTGAATCATGTTCAGTTCAAATACTTGAAATTTAAGTGCTGTGGATTCTTCAACTGATAAAAGAAAGACTTGTTGACAAGTAAAAAATGTAAACAACACGCTGAAGCATGGAAAAGTGGTTTCCCAACATATAGCATGTTTTTGGTATGTAAGGTTTTTATTTTTTAGAAGTAGCCATTCATCTTTAAACAGTGCTAATCAGGTTTAAACTGTTAGTCAAAATTAGTAATTTATTTCTGAATGATGAGTATTATGTCCTCTTACTATCAAGTTGAAAGTAAATTAATTGCAGTAAAGGAGCTATAAAGAACAACTCTGGCTGTTGTGGTTCTAACCAGTGCAGCATTCTTCGCTCTGCTGGTGACTTTCCTGGCAATAAAACAAAACTATAATGAAGTAAAGATGGAGTTAAAATTAGCAGAGCACATCTTGTATCTCCCCAAAATGCCCCATTTTATTAAAGTGGTATTGCTATGTCACTTTCAATGTATGCTTTTTTTATCGTGACTCTTAAAGTATTTTGTGGTTAGGAATGTAATAATGCTTTATACACTCAAAACATTTGACACTACCGGGGGCGGGGAAGGGGGGGGAGTGGGGGAAGAAGATTTTCAAGACGGGCCTGTGTTCTGCTTTAATTATGCTTTAAGCTGTTCTTGTTTACAGAGTGTGCAAACAGTGTTAACTGGGCAGGATAGTGCTTGACGGAAAAGGGAGGGTAGTTTTTCTTACTGGTACAGAGCTTCAAGTGACTCTTTAGATATGTGGCTAGCAATTAAAAGGGCTAAAACAGAGCCTGCATTTTTAAGACTAACTTTAGTGGTGCTGTAAAAATTCATCAGAATGTTAGATTCTCTTTAAACTTTTGTTGGAAATACCGGATTAAAAAAAAAGAAAAGTTAAAAAAAAAAAACAACCCACAAACATCTATTTCCTCCTTTTACTCAACCAGCAAAGTAATACATTTTTCTTACCTGCTGCCATGTATCAGGAGGATGACAGCTACAAACCTGAATGTCAGTCAATGTAACTTAGATATGTTTTAAAAAAAAAAAAAAATCAAACTTTTTAACCAGCAGCTGTTTGTCCAGGAGGTAACCAAAAATGCACTTTAGTGTCTTCAATAACTGAAAGTGACAGCTGGTTTTTTTATGACATCTTGGTCCTTTTTGAATAAACTGAAGTAGCTTCCAGTGGAGCTTTTGTATGTTGGTTATATATGTACCTGCACTGGTGACATTGTAAGTCACTTACTCAAGTAATGTCTATATTTATAGAAATGTGGATGACTTCTTAAATCTTAATAAACAATTCWAAACAAGCCTGCAGAGAGAAGGTGTCCGACTTCTTGTACTGCAGCAGAATGTTCTCATCAACCGCTGTGCATGTATTGATTCTAATAACAGTAGAGCTATTTCTGTTGAAAACCAAAGTCTTATAAATGTGGTGAGGCTCATAAATGTCATGGTGTTACAAATTGCAGGTATCTCATTAAAAACTTTAAATCACTGGCATGTGTGTATATTGACAGAAGAAATATTAACTGCAGTGATTCCTTTCTGAAAGAAGTGATGGATCTTGCATAATTTGAAAAACCTTTAATATAGCTGAACGTATTTTGTGTTACGTGCAACATTTAATAGATGATGTTGGGCATTTATCACATGTACTCACAGGTGGTAGTATTTTCAGGCTCGTATATCTGAAGCTGTCTGAGGGACTCACGTGTACTTAAGCCTTGGGTGAATTTCCTCCTTGGATTTTACGGCAGTGAGTACAACGTGGCAAGAGATATGAAAGCTTCTAATAAGTTCCAGGACACGAACACAGACAAGRCATTTAGCCTGCAAATCAAAATTGCTAAGTTTGAACAAGAAGATCCAAATCTATCTCTCAAAACCCTGATATTTTCCTTTTGTTTATGTAACTGATGGCACATCAAAATGTAGGTTACTAACAGTCAGTCTTGAGAAAAGGCTGTATTAGTGATGCTAAGCCCTATGAATGCGGGGTGTAATTGGTATAATCTGGCTAACGTTTTCCTTCCTATCAGGTGCACGGTGCTGCTAGGGTGAGGAAGGTGAGATGACAGGCTGGCTCTTTGTACCCAGTAAACAAACTGTACAATACCAAGTAATAATTGCTTCATTTCAAGTATTCATGAGGCTTCTATYGGGAATAATTGAAAAGGCATCCTGCTTGAAAAAGTCAACCATCTTTTGTTCTGCATGTTAAACATGCTAGCGTTTATCTGGTGACAGTCTCCCTAAACTCTTCTATATATACAAACTTCAGTGAATGATTTTAAATAAAAAGACATGACTGACCTGTACTCTAGCACTCTGGAGGAAGAAGTGAGAGAAGGTAGAGGGTAGTGTTTCTAAAATGTCATACCTTGTGATATTTAATACTTGGAAGTAGAAAACTGAGTGGGGGATGAGTTTTACGTTCAAGCTATAGCTTTGTATGTACTAGAACTGTTTTGCTGGAATATTACAGTAACTGTTCTGAGTAAAATACACAAATGTAGCTGTACCTCCGCAACTGTGTTTTGTATTACTATGACAAAGTCTTCAACTATGAACAAAGTGGCAATTGCAGTAGAGCATTTGGTATCTTAGCTGATTGAGTTTCTGCTGACATAGTTCTGTCAGGCTGGGATCACTATCTTCCATACGATGAATTGGCAGTTCTGGACTAAATACTGGTATGTGTAAGAAAATCTTTAGAGGAGCTGAGTAAGCAGGTGTAATTTTGTTACAATGCTGGAATTACACAACTTAAAAGAATTTTTGTTAAAATGGGCTACAAATGACACTGTTCTTCAAGGCACTAGATAAGTTAAATATCTTAAACTGCTGCTACTTTAAGGAGGTATGGAATTGCATTTAAATTGGTGCAGCACTGTTAAAAACTAACAAACCACAAGGTCTTGTAACGTTATCACTGTTGTCTTAGCTTACAAAAGTTGGTATGGCATTGCCTCAGCTGTTTATGCACATGCAATCGTTTAAAGTTAACCAGCCTTCAGGATCTGGTCTCTGACTTCTAGCTGCATGGCTGTGTATTAGCTTATGACTGTTTCAGCTAGAAAAAGTACTGCAGGATGCTGAGACTCCTTCAAGTTCTTGACATCACTTTTAAGTTGTGTTGCACTGAATGTGCATTTTCATTTGAAAAAAACATCAATACTGGTTTTCAGCCAGGTGATASGTGAAACCTTTCTCTCTAAATTTTAATGTTTTACCCTGTTCTGKTTGATCCTTCATGTGTGGAAAGCAGTACCCACAGCCAGTCCACGGTTCCCAGCCTGACTTAGAGAGGTGCTTCTGTACGACCTTATACATCACTTTAGTCCTGCAGGAGTTTATTACCTGGGACGCAGCGGTCACAGAGCAGCGAGGAGCTGAAGGCAGTCTGGTCGGGTGGGGGCTAGCAAGCCCTTCTGGACCCCAGCAGGTCTGCATGAGGGCAGCTCTGCCTTCTTGGGGGGGTTATCTGCATCTTGGATCATTTGTTTACAGATAGCAGGGTGTTAATTAGTGGCTGGCTGAAACTTTTTGTTGAAAGGAGATTGTCATTTTTGGCATCGGGGTAGGATTTAGATACTGCATTGATACTACAAAGAAAGACTTGGTAAGGCCAAGTGTGGAAAATGTAGGCAATCTGCATACGCTATATATAGGGCACCAACCTCAACATGCAATCTTGATTCAGCTGTGAGGATTGCAATGCATGAAGGCCAGCAAACGTGTACTCATAATGCTATCTAACTTATTTTGAGAGAGAAATCTAGGCATGAATCGGTGCTTTTTGCATCAGTGTTTTCTCTTTACTGTGGGGTGGCTCATCTTTTGRGAGGGTCACAGTTTACAGCTCCACTCTGACAGCGGATAGCCTTGTGTCCCTGAGCCAAAACAACTCTTGTTGCTGCTGGAAGGGATCTATAGGGAGCTGTGAATGGGCATCGTCTCCTGTGTGTGGTTTTTTTTTTTTTATTTTTATTTTTTTTTAATCCTGACTGGCATAGGTATGTGAAGGCCTGCCCCTCTCACGCTGCTCTGCAGGCTGTGATTATTTTTAGGAGCAGTACAAGACTGCAGAGCTGTGTGGATAAACTTGCGTGTGTTTTTAAACTGAAGGGAAATACACAGCCTGACTTCACAGCAGGGTGATGCCTGGGGTTGTCATATGGCCTCCCACAGCCATCCTGCCTATCTGAGAACAAAATAAAGGGGTGATACGTAGCTGGTACCTTGCCCTTCTTTAAAGCATTAGTCAGTCGTCTTAAACCAGCTGTAAAGAAGCAAAAAATGCAGTTTCAAAGATCTAGCTGAAAAAAACTCCTAAGCAACAAATTAAGGGTTTGAGTTTCCTCCCTGTCAGTGTCCTCTGTTATTGGCGCTGGCTGTGAGTGATGTGAAGCACCTGTGCGGGGCCTGGCGAATGGCACAGTTGCCCAGTATTCACATACTGATTTTATTCAAAGGCAAACCCAAAATCTAAGGAGAAAAAACAGGCAGGGAGGCCAGACAGTGCTTCCAGACTAAATACCTGCTTGCAAACAGCTCAGGAAGGTAAGAGCTGATAAACCCTGAGCTGTGAAGATTATGATTTCTTAGTTCCAGCTATATTTACACAGCTGCTCCACCAGAATTAAGAGCTGAAGATGACAGAATAGTTAGAAAGGAGGTCGAGTACAATTGTTGGCTGTGGGGTGTGTGGAGGGAGAGAGGATTTGAAACTGTTGGGTTTTCCTAGCTTTTCAAGACACATTGAGCCCTAAGGGAAATAGGTATGCTTTTAGGCTGCTTAATTGGTTTAAAATCTTTATTGTTTTACTCACTGTAGTTTTCCTATTGCTGAAATGAAACAATACCTCATTTAAGAAAGCCACCTAATCACTGCATTAATCTACGAGTCCACTGACAAAGGAGAAGGTTAGCAGGGGTATTGAGCCTTCTTAAACGTGGTGAGGGCTCCTGGCTGGCACACAAGCTGCTGTATTTCAAGATCTTTTCCAAAAATAGCAGAATGGTAGAATTTAGGTCAGGCAAAGTAAAGGTGTGAAGCCTGATAGCTCAGACACCACACACAGTCGAGAGGTACCACCAACCCTATAACTGCTTATCTTCTGTTACCACTTTATGAATGATAAATAATAATAATTTCCTTTGGAGCATAACGTTTTCATCCCCTTCCCATTCAAAAGTCATTTGCCCTGAAAGCTTTAACAGGTTTTGATATTGCAACATCATTGAGTTGGGTGTCACAATGATGAGTTTGTGAGTGAAGAGGGTCAGGAAAGAGTGTTCACCTTTGCTGCAGTGACTTGATTAGCTAAAACCTGTCTTTTTGTAAAGCTGGCTTAACATGGACAAAGATCACCTATAAGATGGAAATTTTCTAAAAATATCTTCTTGTTTCTAACATTAGCTGAACTCCACTGGTCTCATAATTATTGGATGCAGTTGTTGGCATGGGCTTCTGCTCTTTTTTTGGCACCAGTTGCGTGATGATCTCTAAGATGCCTTCGACAGCTTGCAGACCATCAGCGTGAGGTCTCTACAGATTTAAATGGTAATACTGAACTTAGATATCTATGATGTATGCTATTAGCTGTCCATCGGAGGTCCTTCTGTGGGTCAATCTGGTTTTTCAAAGAAATTTTTGATTCTTTGTGATTATTGTATCAATGTCTCTGGAAACAGTTTATTACTATTTGGTTCCTGTTATAATTGATACAGTAAAACGGCAATCTAGGGATTATTAGTAGCACTGTTTCCCTTGAACTCTAGCTATTGAGTTTCTATTTGAACCAGCGATATATATTCCTTTTTTCTTGATTATACTGTATTTCGTGTAGGAGCTGAATTGTCCTAACCTTACAAATACTAGTCTTCCTGATTTTAATTAGCTTAGAAAATTGACTTGTGGTTAAAGTCACTGTAATTCAGCTGTAATCCGTCATGTTATACTGGAGACAAATGGGATTCATGGACTGAGCCCACACCGATTCTTTTTGACAGATCTCCTATTGCCACATCAATACACATCTCTCACTGTGTGCTATGGTAGCACTGGTACCAGCCAACTGTATTTCTATATGGTTCAGCAACTGTGTTTCTGCCACTCTGTCATATAACTTGCTTATATACAATGTTTGCTTATGTCCTGCTCTTGCTGTAATCATAACAGGGGACTGTTTGAAAAAGTTCTGTACAAAAACTCAGCTGTACACTGCAACTTTAAAACAAATACATCACACTATGTAATTTAGTTTTAAAGTACTGGAGTTAATGTTGAAAGCTGGAAGTTTAAGACTGAAGGTCTAGCCCAGCCACTCAGCGCTGGTCATTTTATCCCTGAGGTCTCTTCATCTATGTGTAAAGCAAGAATTTCATAGTTGCTCTTACATTTAAATTCATGCTTAAAATTGCTGTGAGATATTAAGATATTACAAAAATACAGTGTGATGGGAAGTAATAGAAAGACTGTAACAGTAATTTGGATTTTTCAATTGACTTGTAACATATTTGTATTCAATAGTCAGGCATCAGGAAATCGTACCATTTCAAAAGTAATGCATTTGAGAGTTTAAAAATACAAGTTCAACATACTGTATTATCTCTGACCCCATGAGCTTCAGCTTCACAGAAAACAAAAATATTACCATAGTTGAAAATAATAATGTATTTCATATTCATCAGTGAATAAATATTCATAAACCAGATCATCTGTACCTGATTTTTGCTCACAACTGACCATAGCTATTAAGCAAAAGTAGTCAAAATTATTCCTTTTTATGTTTGAATTAAATTGGGATGAATATATGGTCTTCCAAATCAGGCATGTGAAAGTTTTCAAATAAAGGTGGTTTGCAAAGGTCTTGAGTTAAAATAAGCTTTTATTTGGAATAGTCAGTAACAAAAATGGCTGGAAATTCCTTTGAAAAGATAGCTTTATTTTATATAGTACAGTGCGAGAATTATGTTAGCATGATTTCAGACCTCAGGATTCAGAGGGTCTCCCGTTTTCTCTGCCTTTCTTGGCTGCAATGAATCAGTCTGCACAGGATGTGGCTGCTAACAGATGATAATGCAAAGTGAAGGGCTGGGCCACAAAAAGCCCCAGGGTGGCTCAGCGTGGTGCTGAGTTCTCACGAAGAGCTGATTGCTTTCCAAAAATAAGAACAGGAACTAGGGCAGATAATCCATGTAAAATGCACTTTCCACCCTTACACATTCACAACAATTTATTATTTTCAGCATTATGGAGCTTTACATGTTGATTACATACATAATCCATCTAGGCATGCACACCTACCTACACACACTTCTGTTGTATTCTTGCAAGCCCTGTTTGCGAGAATTTCTCTGGGATCCTGTTTTGTGGGTGTAACTTGAGAATATATAACTAGATTCATGTTTTCCCATCATCTAAACCCAAATGTGACTGCAAACGTGACAGCACTAGAAATATGATTCTTTGAAATAATTTCCTCCGTTTTAAGTCTTTCGTTTTATTAGGATAAGGTAAACTGAGCTGTTCACACTGCATATCAACCGTGCGGTTGTGGTGGCATTACCACTGCTCAGACTTCAGGTTGTGTCAGCACGTCTTTTATAAATTTAAGTCCTTATTTCAGAAGCTTAATTACCTAATAAGCCTTGAAATTTCACACTTGTCTGAAACTTGGCACAGAGCATTTTACCATGTTAAATAAAAATATATATTAGAGGGGAATGTAAATGAAAGAAAAATAAGCTTATTGTGTTTTGCTGCCTTTTCTATCTCAAAGTTAATTTTGTTTATTGAAATGAAATGGAGTGAACTCACAGTTCCAAATGGAAATCCTTGAAAATTTTGTCTTAAGTTAAAAGTTGCAGTCTTTAGTGTTTGCAAGTCAGACCTACACAAAACCACTTACCCAAATCACTTCTGGCTTTTTCCTTATGGATTCATTTAAGCCTCTGCACAGGGGGTGTAGAATCCAGCTGTTTGAATCTGCACTATTTTATCCTCCCTTTGCATTCATTTTAGCTGCGTGTACATGCGCATATATCTCATAAACTTGCAGAGCTCACTCACGGCGAGTTAAGTTCTCTCATTGGTGTCAGTAGAGATATTCCTATCCAGTTACAGTTGTAGGATTGGACATATACAGAGGACAGAAACATGGACATGTCTTTCCTTAGTTTCTTTAATATATAATTTCAAATCCTCTCATTCGCTAAGTACATTTTCTTAGTAGAGGTGATGTGTAAAAGTAAAACAAATGTGGAGTTTTCTCTGTCTTGTGGAAAAAACAGTGCTTGTAAAATTTCCAGACTGTTTTCTAAATCATCATCAAAAAAAAAAAAAAAAAATTGGAGAAGGCTCTAGTCTCAGTAGAAGTGCTGAATCTTTTGATGTTTGCTCACCCCATCTAGATAACCCTGAGATTATCCTGAGGGTTACCTAGGGCATAGCTTGCCTGGGCATAGTATCTTCTTGCATAGAAGAGCATTTTTTCTTAAAGGTAGAACTAACACAGGGATCCTGTATTAATGATAGCTTTAGTCTGACCTAAATCACTTCTGGCTTTTTCCTTATGGATTCATTTAAGCCTCTGCACAGGGGGTGTAGATCCGGCTGTTTGAATCTGCAATATTTTATCCTCCCTTTGCATTCATTTTAGATGCACGTACATGCCTGCACAAAGCAGCTCTTGCACATCCTTACCAAGGAGTGTTGATCTGCTCAGAAGACTAGACATGCTATTCACTCTTACTTTGACCAGCCAATTTTATAGAGAGCACAGTCCAAAAAAAAAAAAAAAAAAAAAAGGCACTTTTTTTTCTCCTTTCCTTTCAAATAGCTACTCCCACTTTCAGTGGGATGGCCATAATTATCTATTTTGCGTTGGAAAATCCTTACTCATTTCAAGCGCTTTGGGTGAAGTTTAGAGTACCCTTCCATTGAACCTGATTTCCTTTTCTTATTTACCTCCCTAAGGAAAGTTTGCCACGTCTATAATGCCCTCCCAGGAGCAGTGCTGTGGGTTTTCAGTATAATACAGGCACAACGGTCAGGATTCATTTTACCTAATGTTAGACCTCTAAAAATTAGGCATTCTTGTCTGATTTAGGCATCTCTAGATCTTTTTACAGTTCATGGAAATAAATGTAAGATGATTCTTACAATCATATCCTAGAGGATATGATTCATCTTAGTTCAGGAGTGGTATCTAGGGCAGGTCAGATAAATCGCCCTGTGGTGTAGCTTGTTTCTTGCTCTACTCTAAGAAAGCATAAGCTGATTAACTCAAATATAGACACCTGCCTTTTATACCAACTGTCTATATTTCTATCCTAAATGATAGCCCCAAATCTGTGCCAGCTACTTTGCTGGAAAATGCAGGTGTCTGCCATTTGAAATCTGTCTTAATCTACAGCAGTTGGGAGGCTCTTGGAGTGCTTTTCCTTAGCAAAGCCACCTCAGTGCTTCTGGGTGCTGGTCAATGACCACACTGTTCATAGAAGGAAAATATAAAGACCAGTATATTAAACAATATCTATAAAGAAAAACTGAAGTGAAAGCTTTTATTTAGCGTGAACACTACATTTCACAGTCCAGATATTCTTGCTAGAGAAATCAGTAAACCAAATTACTTCCTCTTATAGTGTTTTATGGCTCAGTCAAACTACTTGTGTATGCAAAGGTAGCTTTTTCATTGAATTCAGTGGGAGCGAGATAAGGCTGTAGAATTGTGCAACAGAACTGCCATCCATAAAGTCTTTTAGATAGTAAACATTTATGTTTCTTTTTTTGAAAATGTAACTAAATCCCCACCTACTCGTTGATACTGTAATTGAGTCTAGCAACACCTGTGCCTGCTTCTGCATGTGTTGGGAGTTGCAATCACTCTCCTGTGACTATAGAACGGCTGAAATTGTTAGAGGATGAAAGAGATTTGTTAAAAGAAAGTTTGCTAGCTGGCCTTTAGGGGTGAGCTGAGCAGAGAAACAAGATGTGAGTAAGGAGCTCTGTAAGCAGAGGAAATTATGAACTGTTCTGGTGTCTCCAGGTTTCCTTCTGTCTAACAAGGTATGAGTAGCTGATAGTCTTTCTGATGAGAAAACCCTAACTTAGGAGGGGGTATGGAAAGGGGTCTCCCTTGTCCCTGTGTTGTGAAAATTGTAATAATGTAATACTTTTTAAAGAATCTGTTATGGTCAAACTTTTTGTTGGTTAAAGGCTTCAAAAGCCACTACAGCTAATACTCTGAAATTACACATAACTTATTTCTTTAGGAAGCCAAACTGAAATGCTGGGAGGTGTAGTTGAGGAAGGAAGAGATCTAGAATGTGGAGATCTTGGGGTATGGTGCTATGAGCTTTGGTGTTTAGCGAATGACTAAACTGAGCGTATTGTGCACTTCTGTAGTCTTGGGGGAAAAGTGTGAGATTTTGTTATGTTGAGATATTGTTTGATCTTAAAAGAAAGCTAGTGTGTAGACTTAGTGAGAGATCTGCGTCCCCTATATCACTATATCATCGTGTGAAAGCACAGTAAGGGTGTACCTCCTGGAAACTTGTTATCTCTGATGAGAGACCAGGTGCTATGATGTCCTATCAGTTATCTCTAGTGAGAAAATAACTGTACATAGACTCTAAAGCAGATATTATCTGTTTCCGTAAACATCCTGTTCACACTGTGTGTTGTGTGGAKTAAACCAGGGTCGTGAAGACATTTAAGCTGGAACTGAGACTGGTGCTGAAAAGCTGCATTGCACCTGTTAGCATGCTTTCTCTCTTCTACTGCAGATGTGCATAGAAAGCATCTACCTATTGCTTCTCAGGCCTGTGGCAGTGAATTAATAATGCATAACATAGTGCAACCACTTACTAGTGCTGAATTTGCTGGGATTCAGAGAGTTTTCAGTTGTGAAGAAGAGGAGAGTGGTGCAGGAGTATGATCCTGCAGAGGACTAAAGGACCAACAGGGCTACATTTGGATGTTTGGGGCAGAGTGGCATTCATCTCCTTTTTCTTATGTGTAGTAATGTTGTTTGTTGGGCCATTGATTTTTTTTTTTTTTTTCCTTGAGCCTGCTGTGATTCTTATTACACATTGAAATGTAGAGATGTATGAACAAAGACTTAAAACAAACAAAAAACCCAAAAAATGCAGTCTACAAGAAAATACAACAATGTTTGGAAGCTATTAAAAAAAAAAAAGCTATTGAACATGGTTGTAAACAATAGTTGCTAGGTGACAGGTTAAACTTGATTATAGAAACTTTTCTCATATCTGTTTATTTGGCCCTAATAATTGCCTTCTAATGAAAGAACTTCAATAAACAAGTGACTCCAGGTTTTGTTTGCTAATATTAATACATCACAGGGTGTTGTGTGTGTGTGGTTTTTGGTGTTTGAGTTTCCTCTTTTTTTTTTTTTTTTTTAAGTGCAAAGTGAACTACACTGTACTCCTTCTACCAAGCTGTTCAGTTCAGTGGCCTTCAGCAGTAAAGCCCCTAGGATGCCCTCTTGAACAGGGCTGGTGAACTAGGCAGCAAACATGGGAGATTCCCTTTTATTTTGCATGCTGAGTTGATATAGGTACTAGGTTACTTTTGTCGCAAAGCCAGGGTTTGTGTGCTAGCAGCTGAGAACCCTCCTTTCAATAAGCTCTAGCAGCTGTCGGCTCACTTGGGTTCTGGTAGTCTGCCTTACCCAGCTCGGTGGTGGGAATCCCCAAAACGGCACTTTTTCTATGCACTAAAAAGCTCTTATAGTGGCAATAGTGGTTCAGCATGAATGGGAATCCAATTTGTGTATTTCGTTCGCACCATATCCCAGACTCCTGTCCCTGCAGCCATGGTGTTGGACTCTAGCATGTTTCCACCTGCGTCCTGTACTGTGATTCTGAAAAGCTTGCTTTAAATCCTGATGTGAATCAAGCAGACTGCTGAATTTTCTCCCTCTTTCTCGCCTTTAAAAGAGCTCACTAAAGGTATTGCAATAACCTTGCTACTCTTCCATAAGGAATGAAAAACAGGATAAGATCTCTTGAGAAATATTTTGATAGGAAGACTAATGACTAATTTGTTGTTACTGTGTTTGAAGAGCGCTTTGTTGCATTTCTTTGGTCAGTTGTCAGTGGTGTCTGGAGCTAGAAACTGTCAGCGTTGGTGTCTCTGGGCCTGCAGAGCAATGCCATCCATATCGCCCTCCTCTGCACGACCAGCCAGAGGCTTCGTCTGACCTTTGCGGGGCTCTGAAATGTGCTGCACTGCTCATAAAATCTCTCCTGGGGAAAGCGATTAAAGTGACCTTGACATAGGCTATTGTGTAATGATAAGAGTTGATCAGTGWAATGTGTCTGTCTGTCCGAAGGACTGGTGGTGGGGTGGTGGTTGCTGCCAGTGGTAGGTGCTGATGCTTACGTTTCTGTGCAATGTGGTGCTCTGTTTGTTTGTGCTGGTTTGGTGAAATGATCTGTCTTTTGCTGAAGTTGGCATGGAAAAAGCAGTGAATGTCTCTTATGTCTTCTATTTGGATGCTTTCACTGGTGACTCTCGGGCTGCTAGGTGTTTGGAGAGGCTCTTGGTTACAGAGGGGCATGCTCTCCTCCAGGGAAAAGGAGCACAAAGCGGGGGGAGTGGGGACCCTCAGGAAGCCCCTGCCTCTGGGTGATTGTACTGGAGGTGCAGCCCTGTCCCAGGGTATACCCCAGTGATGTCAGGGTCAGCAGGCTCCCCTGCCTTCCTCCTCTCCTCTGCAAGGCTTCAGGTCTCCTGGCAGTCCTGTGCCAACGTACCTGGAGTGCATCCTCGGTATGCAGTCACATGCAGCTGCAGCTTGAGGCAGCGGCCCTGCGGTTCAAAGTCCTCTGCTCCTGTAGAGCAGTTGTGCCTCAGGATGGGTGGGAGAGGCCAGGCTGTGTACTCAACTCTTGGCAGTCTTATCTCAAGAGCTTGACCAGTATGAGGGGCTGCAACGAGCTGGGGACAGGGCGGATGTTATGTGTAATGCTTCTGCCCAGCTTTGGTAGGCGCAGCTGGAGACCAGCTCCAGGCAGGTCTTAGTCTGGGGGTGTCTGCAAACTAGAATAAATTGTTTTCGTTTTGGGAAGTGTTCAGATGGAGACATCAGGCAGGGCCCAGACTTTTTTCTTTTTTGTTTCTTCTTCTGATAATCAATAGGGAGTAAACCACTTCCTCTGGTGGAAATGCAGAGATGGGCCAAGCCTGAGCCTTACCATGAATAGTGGGTCCCGTTGCAGCTCACGGCTCCATAACACTTCCACAGTGCAGCCCCATGGGGGGCTGCTGCCTCCTCTTCTGCAAGCCCTGAACACCATAGCTGGTGTGACGTTGCCTCAGGATCCTCTGGAAGACAGGGGAAGATGGGTCTGTGGTTCCCCACCGCCTGTACAAGATGTGGTGGTGGTGGGTGTCTGGTCCAGGCAGTACACACTCAACATCTTCTCCTAGTGCTTTGACAAAACACAGTGCGATTTCTGTGGCTTGTAGTGTGTGCCTGGTTTTGTTATGGCAAGTTCCTTCAGTGTCTCCTCTTAGAAACTTTTCTGTGGCTTCCAGGTATTAACAACTTCTAAATTTCTTCACTGTGATTAAGTGAAGGGATATAATCCAGTGGAGTGCTGCTTCTCTCAGGAGAATGTTGCCTGGACAAAGCCTTTCCTGTAGCCAAAGTTTGCAGTCTTTTAAGAATGTTATTTCCAGTATTACTATTTTCTTGTCAGGTTTTTTTAATGATCTTTAAAAGTATCTTGGGGTTTTTAGTCAACTTTCTGGATTATTATCTATTTATTTATCAAGTTCTCTTCCAATATTAAGGTTGGAATTTTTTTAAAAGTGGAATCTCTGACTCATATATCTCTGACCCTTGTATTCATAGGATGAGACAGAAGACTTAACAAAAAAAATCCAACCCCAACTAGATTGTTTTGCTGTATCTTTTTGGTATGAAGTATTCAGTAAAAATGTTGCCTTGCATCCTGTAGTTGTGCTGGCACAGTTGCCTGTGCAGCTGTGTTATGGCCCTTACAGTGAGCTGATCTGGATTCAGTAAAATTTCTGGGTTATCTTCCAGTTTATCAGTTTGGACTGCAGCTGGCTGGACTTGCATGCCAGCACAACTGGAGGGGATGTGCCGAGATTCAAAAGATGGGGCTGAATAGTGGCAATACCTTAAACTAGTGCTGTTGCTGCTGAAGAATTCTGGATCATGAAATCGGAGCCTTGATGTTTGCTAAGTAATAACATGCACAAAACATAATTCAATAAAATGGTACTTTTCATTTGTTTTGAAAAGCTGCAAAAAAAAAAAATAAAAAAAATTACAGACTCCAAAGGATTCCTAGATGGGTGTCATTGGTCTCACTGGCTGCCATCACCAAAATAAAGAGCTGAAATTGCTTTAAGCAAAAGAAAGAGGTAAACCTCAGTTCTTAACAGTGTCTGCCTTAATCTACAAAGGTTTCTTATGATTGCTATTTTGATATTTTTCTAACACACACATCTGTTACATCAGTGTACTGATGGCATTTTTTTCAGTCTTAAGGCAAGGATTCTAAGCTTCTGAAAATTTTGTAAGTATRCAATTGCTATACTTAATTATGATGATTCACTCTGACTCATTGATCAAAATACAAGCTTGTTTCTGCAGAACAGGGAAATCTTGTAAACTATAATGTTATAAGCCTGCTTTAAACTTCAAAACAACTATCTGGGAAGCAGAAAGTGAAATCGGAGGGTGATAATTTCTGGGGTACCAGGAAGTGTGTGAGGTCAATTACAATACATGATGACTGTCGAAGAGCTGGAAAATGTTTTTTGTGGTGTTTTTTGGTTTTGTGTGGGTCTTTTGGTGTGTTTTTTTGTTGGTTTGTTTGGTTTTGTTTTTCTTCTCCTCCTAACTTGTAAGGACAGAAGGATGAGAACTTAATCCTCCTCTGAAGACTAACAAATAAAGCCTGGAGATCTCATGGTAGCTGAGGACAAGGAACTGTCTGTTCTGAGGGTCATATTACAGTACCTTGGCCCACTTGACTATTTCTTGATGAGGTACGTAAGAAAGGCAAGCCTTGATCTTAATGGTACCTATGCTTCTTCCTTCCCCTCTTCTCGTTCCTCCCACCAATGCTGTAAGGGAAAAAAAAATAATACCTCAGCTATGTCATGCTTGTTTAAGTAATTCCTAGGTACCTTATCTTTAACCTTTGTTTCCTCAGTTAGTGTGGGGGTTGTTCAACATATGCAATACCTGACTTGAATATTAAGCAATATTGAATCTTAAATTTTGATGTGATGTGAAATTCTTTGTCTTCAAATTTCATATTCAACTTTTCAAGTGATATTGTCTACGGACAGCTTCTCAAATCGTCTTGGTCAACTCAGTTCTCAGCTAGGGAATTTTAGACRTGTGTGAAAGCTTGTGATGATAATGAAGGAAATGTCACTTTTACTTCCAGTTTCATTACGTTTTTGAATTGAATGTTTGAAGTGAAACATGATTTGGTTGGCTCAGACGGTGTTTATTTTCCTTTCAAAAGGAGGTGAGCTGTAGCTTCTTTTGAGATGGATATAACTAACTCTTTAAAAGATGCAGTAATGGCAGAGTTGGCTACTGTCAGTCTGTCTAATTCTTAGATGAGTAATTAGATTAACTAATAACACTGAGGAGGAGGATGCAATTGATCTCCCCTGGCACAAGAGCCTTGCCATTCCCTCCCTTCCCCTGCCAGCTGGGCAGCCCGCAAGGCAAGGGGCAGCAGCGGCCGCTCCCGGGGCTGGGAAATACCTGTGTACCAGAAGGCTACTGCATCTTGGCTTCTGGACAGGCCAAATAGCTGCCTGCAAGGTGCCACTTCTTGCAAGGTGCCTTGAATGGTCTGGGTGCCCTCCCTATGCCGTGAGAAGGTGCTCTGGCTGAGAGCAGCTGTCTGTCTTGCTGGTCGCTTCTGACCCATGGGAACTGATGACTTGCTGCTGAGGCATCTCCAACTCTGGTGACTACGTAAACTGGAACTTACGCAGACGAGCTTCCTCTTTCATGGTAAACCATCGTCTTGCTTCCTGTGTATGGATTTATTAGGGTTTAAAGGGGTGTGTGTGCACTTAAGGAAGTTTCAGCCTCTTCTTCACTCCCTTCTAAATTAACACCTTGTTGCAACAGCACTAGGAGCTTGGGCAGTCCCTGACAGATGCTGCAGGGTCCCCAGCCTCCCTGGCAGTGTGGCCAGACAGGGGAACTGCCTGCAGCCCACAGCATCCCTCTTTCCCCTGCCCAGCTGGATCCTGACTTGGGGCTTACCCCCTTGCCTCCTGTGGTGCTGCTTGCATCAGGCTGGAAATCTGGGCTTATATGTGGAAAACAGTAATGTATTCATTGTTTATTAAATGCAAACAATCACAACTCATATTTGGTCCCTCATAGCCTTTTTTCTAGTCTTGCTTTTCATGTATTTATTTAGACAAAAACAGATTATGACGTTCTACTGCATTATTGTGTTGGTTTTGGCTGGGGTAGAGTTAATTTTCTTCACAGTAGCTAGTATGGGGCTATGTTTTGGATTTATGCTGAAAATAGTGTTGATAACACAGGGATGTTTTAGTGACTGCTGAGCAGTGCTCACACAGAGCCAAGGCCTTTTCTGCTTCTCACCCCACCCCACCAGCGAGTAGGCTGGGGGTGCACAAGAAGTTGGGAGGGGACACAGCTGGGACAGGTGACTCCAACTGACCAAATATGACGTCATGCTCAGCACATGGAGCTGGGGGAAGAAGAAGGAAGTGGGGCACGTTCAGAGCGATGGCATTTGTCTTCCCAAGTAACCGTTAGGTGTGATGGAGCCCTGCTTTCCTGGAGATGGCTGAACACCTGCCTGCCCATGGGAAAGAGTGAATGAATTCCTTGTTTTGCTTTGCTTGTGGGCACAGCTTTTGCTTTCCCTATTAAACTGTCTTTATCTCAACCCACAAGTTCTCTCACTTTTACCCTTCCAGTTCTCTCCCCCATCCCACAGAGGGGGACTGAGCGAGCGGCTGTGTGGGGCTTAGTTGCTGGCTGGGGTTAAACCACAACAATTATCTAAAATTAAAACAGTTTTAGCTGAGGGATGTGACTTGCCTTTAAATCTGGCCAACTTCACTGTGATTTCTGTGTCTCTTTGGCTAGTGAAGTGACAAAAGATCTTGAAATGACTGAAAACAAGCCTGCTGAGACTTAAAATATAATAATAAAAACTGGTATGATTCTCTTTATTATCCTTGTCTTGTGATGTACAGGAAAATATCTTACAGTTCAGTTGAGTTATGTTCTGCTTAGTCTGCTATTGTATTAGGTAATTGTTTTTTCTGTTGCACTTTATAAATCAGGAATTTATCCTCAATAGAATTGATAAATAGATGCCATAATCTTGTTACACATGTGAGTAGCGTGTCTTAAGCACATCAATAGAAGGCTTCACCATCTTTACGTACATCACTATAAAGAATTGAACCTATGATAGTATAACACCATCTGTTAATTGTTTGGAAACCCCTTAGTAGAAAGAGATGTTCATATATACTTTGTGAAGCATGACCATTTCTTCAAAGCACTCAACTTCCTAAAGCAAAATTTATTAATGGTAAAACATATATATAAACAGAATTTCTAGGAACATTCCAGTTGCCAACAATTATATTCAAGTTTATCATGATTTGGTACTCTCTCGGTGCCTACTCAGACCATGCTTGGGCATTAAAAAGATGCAGTACCTGCTTTAGGGTTTGCAGACTACTTTGCTAGGCTTGAAATTAGTGGGAGGGCATTGAGGAAAAACAGGGATAGCTGGAGCTAAGAACAAAGGCTACGCTTGCGTGGTTGTGTGGCTTACGTCACTTCGTTAAGTAAACAGGGTGGTTCTGCTAAGACAACTGACTTTGTAGTTGTAAGGATACGTGCTGCTTGTACCATGCCAAACCATCCCACTGACAGAGAAGTTAACTTGTTCTCCATCTACCTGTCATCTTGCCAAAAAACAACGTGTAGATTGTGATGAGGGGATAAGATCAAATGTAAGGGATCAGTACTGCCTTTGGGAATATTTCCCTCGCTCCTTCTCGTGGGAGACTTCTCTGCTTGCTGTCCCCAGCTGTTAGTCTTACAGTTGCACTCTTAGCATTTCATACACCCATTCTTTTTGTAATCTTTTCTGCAGCAATCATTCTTTAGTGGGGGGTATGGGGTATTAAAAAGGCAGATCCAACAAGGATGTAGTTGCATCTCTGTATCTATTGTTTTTTTGTGGTTTTGGTKTTTTGTTTTGTTTTGTTTTTTTTTCCTCTTATGTGCTGGGCTTTGTGCTTCCATCTCTGAAACCTTACCTGGCAAAGCATTGATGCAGGATGATACCTTGGCAATGTTGTTACATGTACTGGTGGTGTGCACTTGATCACAACAGAATAAGTGCTTGTGCTGGTATAATTATGCTGGTGAGGTAAGTGAAGTTAAAGCATTATACCACAACAAATGCTTTTGCTCATAACGTGAAGTTGCAGATAAGGAAGGACCTTCCAGTTTTACTAGTCTATCTTGGGTACGTCTGTGATCTTAGTGGGTCTTTCTCATTCTGCCTAATCTGAATCTGATCATATAAACTAATGGTGATATACAGTTAGAAAAGATTAATTTCAAAGGAAAGATTGTCACTTCTGCTTGAAACAAAATGCTTATCTGGAATTCTTTTTCCTTCTACAGTTTGTGAAGGCGTATGAGACCAATACTGGTGCAGCTGTTAGCATGGCTATAGCCATTTGCATGCATGGAGACAAGTCTTTGTCACTGCCTAAGAAGTTAGCTCTTTCCTTTCCAACATCCTTAACCTGACATCTGCCGTGGTGACTACAAAGATTTGGTCCCTTGAGCTGTTACTGTCTTGATGTCACCGTTCCACTGTGACTGCTTGCCTCCCTGGCTGTGTACAGTGGACTTGGGGCTTGTCTCCAAGCCTCACTTGTTGACCAGCTCTATTATCATCCACTGGAATGCTCTTAGGGTGGCTCTGGCACACCTGATAGGAAGGGGTGGCCTCTTCCCCTCATACCGTATGCTTTATGGCACATGCCAGGGCACAGTACAGGCAAAGTCCTTTCAGCAATATCGCAGGACTGGCTCAGGCAGCTGTAATAGCCCAGGTCTTCTCTAGAAAGGCCAAGCACTGTGTGTTTCAAAGTCAAGTGTGGCCAGTAAGGAGCCCAAGTAAATTGGGTAATGTAGCTGGATTTTAGGAAAACTGTGGGCTTCGTACTGCTCCTTGGTCAGTGCACTTAAAATAGTTAACTTTGATTTCTGTTTCCTTCGGACAGAACTTCCAATTGCCTCAGAAGTCAATTTTCTTTTCTGTACATCTCCAAGTACAATAGGCTCTGGACTGATGCCTTGGACTCCAACTTGCTCTGCCTGAYGCAAATGACTACTAATGGTGTCCAGCACTGTGTGCACAGGCAGTTTTAAGTTGAGGAAATGATTCTGCAGCAGCTTAGCTGGCTAAACCTGACAGCTGGATATATGAATCAGCATTCCTTGCTTAATGAAAACCAAAGTGAGTTACTGAAACATCAGTCACACTGCCTGATGCCACCTCAGCTGATGTGACCACTTCTTTCTGGATGTGATCCGAGAAGTTTGCTTCAGCACTTGCCTGACTGTTGACCTCCTCTTATTTTTTCTTAGCTGTGATGAGGTACAAGTATGTACTACTGTTACTACAGTAACACTGTAACTGAATGTTCTAATAAGAATGTGTTTATCTTAAAAACTACATTCTTGTGAACAGTCTCAATTTAGCTAGGACCCTTTAAAAGTGAAAGTTTAAATTTGTTGCACTGGAAGATGCTTACTTGGAAATATATTATGAACAAATTGTGTGTGTGTGTAGAGGAGGTGGTGTCTGAAGAATGTTTTGTCATAATTTTTATTTTATTTTTTTTTTTAAATGAGCTCAGTGTCTGAAATACCTACATACAGCCAAGCAATAAAAGCTATTAAACTGATTGTTGTCTTGCTCTGGTTCAGAAAACAAAATGAACTAAACTGAAGAAGCCAAAACTTAAGTTCTGGGTCTGATCCAATGTATGCAGCCAAAAGTAAAACATGACTTTTACTTATATGTATATTCTTGGATCAAGCCTTGAATTTGAATGGGGAAGGGAGAAAAAAAAATGGGTAGAAAAAAACTGATTTTCACTGATTTCAGTGGGTGTTGACTCAGATACTTGTTCCGTTCCCTCTTAGCAGAAAGACTCTCTCAGGTAAACTAAGGAAGACCAGATCCTATCTCCTTCCTTTCCATCAGTACAAAGGGTCTGGGGCCTGCTACAGCATGAGCAGAAATAAGCAATCCCGCTGAATCCTGTGGGCTATGTCCTTGTTAAGTAAATGCTGCCTATCAAGTAAATGCTGCCTATCAAGTAAATGCTGCCTATCACAGATGGAGCTTTAGGCCATTATCCAAACTTGTCAAGCACTGGGAATACTAATGAGCAACCATGGTTGACACTGATGGAGACAGTTAAACAGAAGGACTCTCAGGTTAGTGAAGGCTAAGACTAGCTTCCCTTGGAAGGGATTTTTGACTCTGAAATCCCTTGTCCTTGGTTGGCTACTGACTGAATTACTTAATTTTTTCAAGCTAGCCTGTTTACTTTCTTTTTTTTTTTTTTTTTTAGATAGAGGAGTTCAGTTGTAGAATGTGAGAATATTATTTTATTGCAAATTCATGATATATTGCTGGTAACTTCTTAGAACTGGGACAGCAGTTGGATTACTCTTGCTATACAATAAATTAGAATCACTGAAGAAAGTATGGTAGAACTTCTGTAATGGGAGCAGTGCGCTCCCAGTTACTTCTACTAACAGGTCTAATTTGTATGAACATTGTGGTTAGGACCCACTTATGGACCTGCACATCATTGTGTAAAGGGCTATGCAAATACAGACCAAAATGTCAATACTCAGCCTTGTAATTTAAATGAGATTAATAGGAAGGAGATGAATACAGGGTGATGGAAAGTAGGAGAAACCTAAGCGTATAGTGACCAGATGCTGGTGTGCTACGGGGCCTCGCGTAAGACCAGCATCCTTCAGAACTGGGATGCAATCATAGCTTACTAGTAATGAAACAAAATATGCGGTCCYCTCTGGCTTCTGAGGCTTCCTAGTGCTGTCATTTAAACTAGACCCATTCCAATGGGCATACTGTGTTTTGAACACTATAGTGAATTTTTTCAAACTATAAACTTAAAATGCCTCAGAAAACCATGCTGAAGCCTCTCTGTTCATAGTTTTTGTCCCTTGGCAACTGGAATGGGCAAGACAGTTCCAGAGGATGTACTGGAAGAAAGTAGGGAATTATTCTCACTTCTGTTAGCTGTATGCTAATGCTACTGACTTTGGAAAGAGGTGTTAGTAGTCTCTGAGAATTCATGTAGGTGCAGTGGTTCCACTCTCAACCCTGGGAAATGACTTATCAGCAGCTTAAAGCAATAACTAACTAAAACAGCTACCTGCCTTATGCCACGGCAGTTGGTAATAATGTTACTGTGTGAAGATGATTGCTATAGGTGTCCTAAGCAGGAAAGAACTGTTCTGAATGCAGAAAGTCTCTTCCCCGCTCCTTGAAACACTTTTTTAAGTTAAGGGTTTGACAGACTGGCTTGCATATAAATGGTTCTGAGACCATCTTGAGGTGATTTTATTGAAATGATAGGGTAGGAGGGCTCTTGCCTCTCTTGCTGTTATTGTCTGCTTAGGTGTGTAGGTATTTCCTGTAAAGATGGCTCAACAGACCAACTAGAGCCTGACCATGCAGACATCTGTAATGCAGGAAAGTTAAAAGTTCAAGCTGTTCTGCAGTTTGCGTAGTTTACTCTCTTAAGCTTGGCAGTTTATAATCTCTTATGCCTGTTTGTGGATTCTGCTCAGAATCTCCAACAGACTGGAATTTTCCACCTCAAAAACAAATGGAAAGTAGGGGGAACTGATTGCCTCTGGAAATCCTACTGCAAGTTATTTCTTCCTTCCTCTAGGTGAAGGAACTTCATGTGACGTTGTACTTGAGTGTCTTATTCCCTGGACAAGAATAGCCTGGGTCTTGGCACTCAAGATCATTGAATCAAACTCTTGCAGGACACCTGCTCAAAGCAGAACCAGCTCTGAAGTTGGGTACAGTTGCTCAGAGCCTTGCTCAGTCAAGTTATGAGTACCTCAAAGGACTGAGATTCTACAAYCTCCATGGGCAGCCTGGTCTAGTGTTTGGCCATCCTTATTTTGATCCCCCTCCTCCATCCTCCAAGACAGTATGGAGGGCTTTTGATGACTGACCCTTCCAGACTAATGGTCCAGACAGTGCTCTGCTTCCCTTATATGCCACCCATCCAGTCCATATCTCTGACTTGGCTAATCTGAATACTGAGAGAGAGTGTTGAAAGCTTTGCTAGAGTCAAGGTAAATGATATCCATTGCTCTTCCTTTGTTCAAAGTCACACTTCTCTTCATAGAAGGAGGTCAGGTCAGTTGAGCAGTATTTCATTTTGGTAACTCCCTGTTGCCAGTTCCCCATGACCTTCTCATCCTTAGTGTGCTTAGAAATGGCTTTGAAGACTTGCTCCACAGTCTTTCCAGGGACTGTGATTAAGTTTGTGGTTTCCCAAGATGATTGGGAAGAGGAGTTCTTGAAGAGGAATGTGACCTTTTCGCATTTTTATAGTTGTTGGGGCCCTCCCAAAATTGCCTTTTAAAGGTGCTTGAGAATGGCCTCTCAGTGGTGCTGGCCAGCAATCTCATTGCCCTCACTTGTCACATGAGCCCATAGGACCAGACAGAGTCTGTTCTCCTGGACTCTTCCATTAGGCAGAGGAACAAAAAAGGCCTGAGAGTAAACCTTACCAGGAAAGACCTTTTCTGCTTCTGTTACCACCAAATTCCCCAGCTGTTGCTGACTCTGTACCAGAAGAAGTCCTTGTTGCCTCTTGCATTTTTCACTAATTTTGGCTCCAGGAGAGCTTCAGCCTCCTTAGGAAATCTCTATACACCAGGACCATCCCTATACACCCAGGCAATGTTCCTGTTTCCCTTCATCCTTCTACTTTCTGCATGCTTCTGTGAGATCTCATCAACCAATTCAGGACTGTCATATGATCTGTGGGTTTTTTTTTTCGATTGTGTTTTGGTTTTTGTTTTGGGGGTTATTTATTTGTTTTGTTTTGTTTTTTAAGTAACAAAGTAAAATACCTGCCTTGGGATTTTGCTTGGGTAAAGGCAATATTTTTAAGACCAAAAAAACCATACCCTACTAGCATATATGTATATCCGTGGTTGAGGTAACTTGCAGAGCTTGAGATTGAAGTCTTGTGTGGGCTGATAAAGTACTTGCAGATATGAAAAGGGACTGTTAAAGGTGATCTTAGTTTTGATGAGAATTTATGAATATTCACTCACTTCTTTCTCAATTTCAGTAGCTTCTTCCTATTGCAGCCTCTGTTGTGTATTGAATTGTTGGGGACATACTCTACTCCCACTCTTCAGGAGTTGCCAACTCTCACAAGCAGTCTTGTTCTGATCAAAGGAATTGCCTGGCTATATTACCTGAATTCTTTTGGCCTTACTCATATTAGCCTGAAGGGGGGGAAAGAAAAAGTATGTAAACTTTAAGTGCTCCAAGTCAAAAGCCACAACACAGGCAGCTCATACCGGTGTGGTACAGGACAGCATCAGGGTAGGTGTTATAGCCAAGCTTCTGATGACTAGTTAGSAGTCCAGTCACTTACTGCACTGCTGATGCTTCTCCCAGCACTCATGAGGAGGGGTTTAGCCCGTGCACTCCTTAACCCACTAATTTCATTTCAGTGTCTGTACAGCTTGCTGAAACACTTCTTGGGTGCAGAATCTCCTGCAAGTAGAACATGACAGAAATGTAAAACTTCTCTGAGCTAGAATGAACATCAAACTAAGCTGCGTGTTACTTGAGAGATAGCTCTGTTGGAGTTGAATGGCTGAATGAGAGTCTGGAGCTGTAATGCGGCCTTAATATCTGGACATGTTTCACTGGCACTGATGATTTTTGCTTTATTTAGCTTGGGAAAACAGACTACTCTGTGATGTCCATTTTATAAAGCTATTACTAAAACTATGATTTTTCTGCTAGAAATCCACAGGATGAAGCCACAAAGAACATAATCTGTTGAACTGTGATGCTGAAGCAGATTTGCAAACATCAAAAGTGAAGAAAATATTCTGCTTATAAAACAAATCATTTCAATCTCTGAAATAACCTACTATGATAAAATGGCAATGAATTTTTCATGAAGTACAGCAATAGCACCAGATGGCTACTGGGCCTGTGGGAGAATCTTCCCATTTCACATTAATTCTGAAAAAACAGTGAACTATAAATGGCATGCAGTAATTAACAGGTCACCTGCAATGTAGTGACCACTGTTAGTTTGGACCCAAAATAAATGCATTGAGTCAGACCTGTTCTAAACTGGCATATTTTCCTGGACTTCAATCGAAGTTTGGTTCTATGAGTCCTTGTGTACACAGGTCTCTGCAACGCATAGGTGGGTGGTGGGTGGCTTAAACTGCTTTATGCTCACACAGTTGTCTTCTGTCCTTTTTTTTTTTTTATCTTGTCACAACCTGCCTTCAAAATGAATTACTCCAATGTGGAATGGATGAGACCACTGTAAAAGTGAATGTGAACTTTACCCATGTCGTATGAGCTAGAGTGCTTTAGATGTCTCTGCAGGGCGTGGCTTTGCTTGTTGTTAGGAAGTTGTGTTAGTTTGGCTTTGTACTTCCCACTACTGAAGCAACACCTTTGTTAAATGCTGGCATGTGCCCAGCTGCATTTGTCTGTTACAGTCCTGGCTGGAACTTGCCATAAAGTGTGAAGTATTATATCTAGCATCCTATGTGATGCTTTTAGTCATAGGCGGTCACGTGGTTTGTCCTTCCTAGTAGGGCACTAGAAGCCCTAGAGTAAGAATACAAATTTCTGTTGGTACAATAAATAGAGAAGGAGTAACTCAAGGCTCAACCTGTTAAAACCAAAAAGGAATGGTTGGTTAAAAATTCCTCAAACAGAAAATTCGTTTCCCAGAATTTTGTTGTTGTGGGTTTTTTTTTTGGTGGTGTTTTTTTTTTTTTTTTTTGCAAGCCTAGATCACATTTTGGCCTTAGATGTCACCAGTCTTGGGTTTTGCTTATTCTTTCTTCTACCTTTTTATTTTCATAGTGGCATCTAGGCTAGTTTAACAAAGCCAAAACATGGTCCTATCAATCATTGTACTTCTGACCAGTGTAGTTCTGAATGGTAGCAAATGGATTGAATAAGGGGTGGTGGTATGTGTGTATGTACAAACAAAGACCCTGCCTTAAGCCATTGCAGATTAAGATTTAATGCACACTAATCCATCGGAGTCCATATGAGGTCGAAGATATATATCTATTTTTTCTTACTAGTGTGATTTTATTTTATTTCACTAAGTACCTTCTACAATTTATAACCCCAGTGGACATGCTTGACAGATTCCAAAGCCTTTCTGTAGAGAATTTAACTACCTGAATGTACTTTGCTCTCATCAATCTGCAAACAGGAATTCTGTGCAAACGTATGGGTGTAACCACTCTTTGGAGTGAAGTTCAGAGTCCTTATTTGGCTTTGAGGTGGGTGGTACATCCACATGGCTCAGTACAAGCCATGTTAGCTTCAGTGACAAACAGCATAGCTACGTTAGCCTGATGCTATTCCTCAACTAATGTGCCTTGTCTCCCTGCAAAGCTAACCAGACTGACAGCAGTGAAGTTGGGTGACATAGCTCTCTAACTGGAGGTGCTTTAGCTAATCAGGATATATATTCCTGAATATGTATTTCAAGAAATATACACATCCATAAGTACACACTATGGATGGCAAGGTATAGCTTATGCTCCTGTTTTTAACAGGGACACTATCTTGGAAAATAGTAAGTGCATGTATATATTTTTTTCCCCTCTTTTATTTAGGTCTCTTATTTGTCTTGGTGGAACCCCTCTGGATAATGTGGTCTGGTATAAGATGGCTTGAAGGCATTGAGTTTAAACATTAATTTAAAAATTTGGGGCTAATCTAAAGCATTATCATGTTAGTCAGATGACACTGTGTAGGAAAGCGCTATGTGTGGGTAGAAGTGAAAGGGCATAGAGGGCACCTGGTCTCTGAGACTGGATCCATAGCGAATGCCTAGGGTTGGGCTGGGGGGCAGGAGGCTTGCACAGCCCCACGGATTTAGTTAATCCCCTGTGGGGCATGCCGGTGCTGCACCAGAGAGCAGATGCTGTCTCACAACACCGGCTTTTTTTCTGGGGGGGAGGGGAGAAGGGTTGGTGGTGTTTTTCACGCCTTCGCTAGAGAATTGTACTGCAATATTATGGCAACCATTCTTTATAGGCCCTTAAACATGCCGCATGCTGCAGAGCTAGTGAGGCTGAATCTCAAAGCTGAGACTATGGTGAGAAGTGCTGGAGTTGCAGTGAGAGTACTGCGTGTCCCCTTCCTTTCGGGAGGGTGGCATAGTTCACGTGGTGATGCGTACTGTTAGCCGAGCTGTAACTCGCCCTTGCTGACTTCATGAAGTAAGTCTTACCTGAAAACAACAGACCCGTAACTCCTGAGTTTTCTTTTGTTTAAATTAAACCACCTCAAATATGAACCTGAAACAAAGTGAACAGGAAGATTTAGGAGTGGGCATGACAAAGCCTACTCAAAATAAAAAAAAATAAAAAAAAAAAAAAAAAAGAGAGAGAGACTGGGGAGGAGAATTGAAACTGTGCCAAGCAGTTGTGGATGCGGGTGAATGGGTGAAAACAAGAGAGTGATCTGGAGGAGAGGAAGCTGGGTGTTATGGAGAAGCAGACTTCYGAAGTAGGTAACGTTCCTGTAGTGCAAATATGTGCAACGTGCTGCTCCAAGCCGGCTCTGCAAGATTCTTGTGTGAACACAAGGTTCAGAGTGCTACCGTACAGTGGTGTGCCCCAGCAAAAACATAAAATAGAAAAGCCCTTTTCTGTTACACTCACTGTGACCCTTTCTACATATTTATGCTGAAGACTGCATATACAAGCCCTATTTCGGATGTCTTTAAGTCTGTGTTGTAACTGTCTTGAAACATACACTTAAGATTTTATTGTTGTATTTAACTGTATAAAAATTAGTAACAATACAACTGTCTATGCCAAAGTCATTCCACCTTAAACAAAACAAACCATTATCTTCTTGTGTCTACATTCTCTGTGTATAAACATAGGGCTGCTTTTGCTGGTCAGAGAACCTCTCTGGCTATTCACAGCATTACAAAAATCTTTCCAGATTCTCTAGGTACCTATTAACAGGCCTTTTTTTTTTTTCTTTCCTTCTCTTTTTTGGATATGGGACAAAAAAGATCACAAATCTCTAGAATGAGACAGATAGGGAAAGGCTAGAGGCTCCTGAGAGATGTAGCATTTCTATTGTCCTTTCTGCTTTTCAACAATCACTCCAAAGTCACACTGCTGATCTACAAGATACTCATGAACAATCCTCTTGTCTCGGGAAAATACCCACTGAAAAGCTTCATGATTCAGAGAAGAGGAAGATAAACACCTCTAGGGCTCTCTCTGCTCCCCTATGTCTTGTTTTACTGATGAATGTGGATTAGCTGGACCTGAGAAGTGGCGTTCTGCTGAGCGAAACAAATGCAGGCAGAAGGGAATGTGTGGTTATGTTGCTCTCTTATTTCATGATCCTGTGTTTTGTTTTTTTTTTTTTCCCCCATCCCCTGCAAAGTCATGCCTTTGTGTCTGCTTGCATAACATGTATCAAAAATACTGTACTTTAGTGTAGAGAAAACATAGCTGAATATCATCTGCCTGGCAGCTGCTGAAAATCTGTCTAAAAGTGAAATGAGACTTTCTGGAATAACATAGGAGAAGGTGGAAATATTTTGACCTCATATTCCTGAATTCTGGCAGTTATTTGAAACATACTGCAGGACGAGCCCATAGTGTGGGTGGCTCGGAGCTCTTCAGAAGCAATTTTCTAATTTTTTTTTGTGTGTGTTATGTGGCTGCCCCTCACCAACCCCCCCCTTGAACCCTGTGTCCTACAGCTGCTGAGAGCACCCCGGCGGAGCGGTTCCCGGTGCCAGCACCGGGTTGCTGTGGCCCTGCTGAGGTCCCTGCTGGGGACAGAAGGTGTGTGGCTCCATTCACTCCTCCTGAGTTGTACAAGACAAGCGTCAGCGTGAGGTCAAAGGAGGAGTCAAGTATGTTGATGCCGTATTGTGTTTTTTCTTCCAAGTGACTTTTTTTTTTTTTCCTTCCTCCTCCCTGATCTTGTCTAAACTCTTCCCCCCCCGCCCATGCTGGTGGAGCCCCTTTCCTCTTTCGCTATGACCGCACGGAGGAGGGRGAGCGTGGCTTTGGTGGGCTTTGGGAATCCAAGTGCGCGTTTCCTTCCGCGCTGCGTCCCGCCGAGTCGGGGCGCGGGGGCTGCTCCTGGCCGCTGCCCGGTAAACAGAGCGCTGGGGCCGYGCACCCATTCTGTACTGCCGCCAGTTTGGGGCTTTTCCTTTGATGTGCGAAGCTGAGCGGGAGTATGAGCCGCCTGCTTCTGCAGCCGAGAGCTTGGGAGATAACAATGTTATCAGAGCATGAGATGAATATCCATGTAATGTTGTTAATATTCAGATAGTGCTGACTTTCAAGAGATAATGGAAGACTTTTAGCCAGGTACTTCTGCTTCCAGCACGTAGGCTGGGCTAACCCACTGAGAAAAAAGGGTGTATATGAAATTTCTGACTTTTATTTAAGATAGTTGTTAACAAAAACAAAACAAAAATCCCCACCAAAACCCAAACAAACAAAAAACCCCCAAAACCAACCAAACCCAGCTGTACTCTTTTATGTAACTGAGCAGGTAAAAGAAGAGGAGGCTTCACATCAGACAGACCTGTATCACTGCCCACAACTAAGCAAAGCACGTGCAAGCAGCAGGAATTCAGCTAGAGCTCTTCTGAGCACTGCTGGTTTCTTCCTCGTGAACAGAGAAGCTGATGAAACTGTGACGGACTGAAAAAAATACTTTGGGAGAGTAAACAGCAATATTGTTGTTTTTATTACAGAGGGGGAGAGGGTATTTTTAAGCTTTTTTTCACCAATAGGATTGGGGTGAGGTGTGTGGGCACAACCCCAGGCACGAATAGGACCAGCTCACTAAATTTTTAGAATAAACTACACAGCACTCCTTGGGTGGACACAGCCCTTGAGAAGGACGTGCTTTAAGCCAACGGGAGGTAAGTGGAAAAATCAGATGACATGTTCAGAGTTTTTCTTGGTACCAAGAATGTGAAGCTCTACAACTGAATGCCTTCTCTGCTCCTGGAAACCACCCACCACTCTGGAGGAACTCTTCAGACAAATTTTGSCCCCCCCCCCTTGTACCTAGCTAAGGTGTGCCTGGCACACTGAAGGCAGCCTTCAGTGTAGTCTCCTTTGTAGTACATCAACATTACTCTTCAGTTCTGTGTACAATTTGAGAGCTAGGCAAACACTTTCTTCTAGATGTGGAATAAGTATGTTGCCTAGATTTTTCACTACAACCGTCAGGAGCAACTTAGGTTAATTGTGGGACTAACTGAAACAACAAACTTACATCCAAGATCTGCATTGGATGATATATAAGGTTACTGGTGCCTTTGCAGTTTGCATGTCCTTTGGTTCATAGAGCAAGGGAGTGAACTGGGGACCCGAATTACAGTTTCCTGTGCAGACACTAGCTAATGCTGGGACACTTGACTCTCTCACAAGTCTTCTGTGATCTTGAAAAACCTAATCTAGACCTGCAGGATATTATTGTGTTAAGTGCACACAATAGTCTTGGTTAGATTTCTAAGAGGAAAAGGAGGTGTTAGGACTATGCAGTCAGTCTGTAGCAGCCATTATCATTAATAATGTATTAAAAAGGTTTATAGCCCCGAGGCTATCATCTCAATGATGCATAATCTCAGAAATGTCAAGGTGACTCAGGGTGACATGATGGACCATGGCATCTCTGAACTGCTCTGAAATGTGATGTTGCGAATAGCACATGTCCTGAAATGCACACGGCGCTCAGACACAAAGGCTTTGTCGCCCTCTGAATCATAAACACTCTCCTTGGCAAGGATACAGGGCAGCAGTAGTGCGTATTGTCTTTGCCTCCTAAAAATGGGGGCTTGTTTTTTCAGTCTGTAGCTAATTTGGGGTATGAAAGCTTCTGTAGGTAAATAATAATCTAATTCCCCCCTTTATTGGGATAGAAATACTTTTTGCTCGTGTTCGTAATGGGGGAAGCTAAGTATTGCTCAAACATATTGTGGATCCAGTAGGGACATATTTGTCACATTGCTGCAGTTTAGCTAAAAGTTCTTGCAATTAACAATGTCTGTTTGTGTGTGTTAGTTTTGTGCTGTGCCACCATACTTCCCTCTCAGATAACATTATTCTTTCTATGACCACAACCTCTTTTCACACAACGGGTTAACCAGCACCGTATTCTTGTTTGTAAATTGCATTAGAGCAGCTTTGAGCTCTTCCCTGGGGTCAGCACAAATCAAAGTCGAGCACTGATGCCAAAACCTTATGCACAGCTACTCTTCGACCAGTTGTTTTTTGTTTTTTGTTTTTTTTTTTTAATTGGATATTTTAGTGATACAGTCCAATGCAACAACAAAAATATGTTGATGATGGGAAGAGAGGTGTAGGAAGAAATGAATTTGAATTCTTCAGACTGTATCAGAATGTCCTCAAATAAAGGGCAGTTCATCTGAATGTCTTCTTCCATTGGAGTAGGTAGTTGCAAATTCTTAGGAAATAGCATTCCAAATAGGGACCAGGTGGTATAGCCACATCTCCCACCCTGTGACCTGATGTTTTCATTTTAGTTTTATACAGTGCCTTTCAACAATAGGCTTTTATTATGTTTAGTGGACTTTTTTTTTAATAATGGGCTGGGCTTCCTGACCAGCAGAACATCTACCTCCCTTGATGATTACCCAAGAGTTTCTCTCAGAAAGCTCTTCTCTTAGAGTACGTTATATTTACTCAATAAACTTGCTCTGCACTTGGCATTCCGAGTGGGTTTTCCCATTTTAGCACTAGTTGGCTTTCTAAATTAAAATAGCCTTGCTGGTATGATAGTGCAGGTGCATATTCGCTGGGTCTTGGACAAAACTGAGATGGACCCTTGCCACTTCCAATTTTTTATGCTAGAGGACTGACACCAAAGTTATTCTTGGGCTCTGGTGTGGTCTAGGCTGTGCACTGGGAAATTTGTCTCTGCCCATTGCATGTTATACCACAAAGTGACTTTGGGTAATACCAATGCAAGTCAGAGCTCTGTGGTAAACACCTGGCTTTAGTTGAGTTAGTAGCCAAGCTCTCAATTTCTGTAGAGTCAGGCTTGTAAATCTCAGGGTTTTTTTGTCCAGGCTCTGACACAGAGGAAGATATGAGCGCATATCTGACTATACATTTTGCTTTAAAACCAGGTGACCATGTTAGCTGAGGTAGTGCCATGCCTGAGGCTACAAAGTTATGGTGAAAGGCTTTCTCTGCTAAATTGGGCTTGGTGCTGTCCTAACATGCTCACACAGACATTTCTTTTTTCCCCGCATGGCACATGAACTGAAAAAACTTTCATCTGCTTGGCAGAAGCCCGCAGTATGCAGTGCAAACAGATCCCTGTCTGACATCCAAGTGAGTTATACCAAGTGTGCATTCCTCAGTCCTTCTCTGTAAAATGAGGGTAATTCTTTCTTCCTTTTGTAAGATGCTTTGGATGAAAGGTGTTTAATTGATGTAAAGTGTTACTGTTAGGAATGTACCTCATCGCTTCCAGCTGCTCATGCTGCTGACATACAACCCAATTCTTTTCCTCTCAGGCATTACTCCAGTGAGCGAGAACGAGTTTTGACTGGTCTTCTGCAGTGATATCCCTGAGTTCGTGGCATTGCTGCTGTTTTGCCACCCTAACGATCAACCTTGATTGTACTAATGCTTTTCCTAATCCTGGCAAGAAAAATAATTTTTGCTTCTGTCCAGCAACTGTTTGATTGAACTGTCTGGCATGTTTGATTAACTTCCAGTAAAACTGAGACTTTGGCTTTAGTTAGGAGGTTTTCTTAGCAAGGAGCAGAGCTGTTTGTATCTGAAACATTGTCACGTTTCTCTGCCTGGTGGTTTTGTCTCATTGAGACATCCCCTCCGTAAGGTTGGGGATGGCATCCTGTTCTAGAGGCCATCAGTAGTCTCTCCCTGTCTTCAAAGAGCCTCTTCTGCTCTTTTTTTTTTTTTTTTTTTTTGAGCCAGGAAAGCTTTCAGCCGAAAAAAAATATTCTTGGGGAGGTCAGAGGCTGCAAATGCAGTAAAGTAAAACCCTATCAGATGGTATGTTTAGGGGATATGTACCACAGTTCTAAGTGTCTATCAGGTTTAATTAGCTCGTTTTAGTCTGTGGCACAGATAGCTCCAGGACTCTTTATTTCCTATGCGTTCCTTTCTCATAAAGGGATTGATGGTAGAGTCAGAGGTCTTGGGAGTGGTAAGGAGCGAGGGATGTTACCTTCTACTGAAAAAAAAAAAAAAAAAATTGTAAACAATCCTTTCTAGTTCTTTTTTCCTTTCTCCCCTGGCCCTTTGGCTGCATCGTGCTGTTGAGAGGGACCTATTAGGATTGCAAGTAGCAGTTTGCTCTTGGCAGGTCCTAGAAGAGCCTGATGAGAGGAGTCATTATCTAGTATCTGCCAGCAGCTCTGGGAAGAAAGAAATGGAATTTGGGTCTCCCTGAAGGTGTCTGAATTAAGAGAAATGCAGCCTTCAGGTGCTTATTATGTATAATTGTATAACCAAGGGTTAATTAGGAAAGCCCCTGTGGTATTTCAAATGTTTGAGGGATCTTTTAAAGCTGAGCAAACCAGGCTTTGGGATGGAAGCTGAAGTCTTAACAAGTAGTCCCGTGGGACTTTTGCAACCCTATGTGACTCTCACTTTCACTGGCTCGGCTTGCTATTTTATAAGCTATGACGCAGATGTTAAAGTAAGCATAAGGAAGTATTAATGCCTGATAAGCACTGCAGCAATTTGCAAAGTCRCCAAGTAATTGAATTGGAAGTAGATTAGCGTATTCATGGTCCGAATGCTAGCACATATACTAGCACATACACAATCTTGTATAAATAGTCACGATAGTAGCTAATTTGTTACATATTTGGCATAGAGTGTATATTGTTTCCTCACTAATGCCAAACTGCAGGCTAGCTCTAACAGTATAGGATGTGTTAAAAAAAATGGCTGAGGCTATGAAAGTCAGAGAGGTAAAACCTTTAGGTACCAATAATTTGCCATGAGGAGTTTGTATGTAACTATACTGTATCCTCTACACCTGGTACACATCAATTTTTTGAGCTATGTCTTGATAAATTTAGAAATCCTGATTACATCCTTGAAAGCAACCGTGAGAGAATAAAATCTGTGTAAAAAGAAACAGTCCATTTTGTAGCAATATACTTCAGCCAGTTCTGGAACTACTAGGGAAAAAAACTGCCAGGCTCTGTTGCAGAGAAGTTGTTTGGGTTGTTTGTTTGTTTTTGGTTGTTTTGTTTTGTTTTTTCTCTTCGATAATCTTGCCAGAAAGTCCTCAGTTCATTTGCTTCATAACATAAGATAAATCAAACAGCACCAGGCACTTTGGTTATTCCTGCCTTGCCTCTAGCTGCTGTTCCGGGAGGGTACGGGTCCCATAATGTCTGATTAAATATGCAGCCTTAGGCAGGTGTCTTGGGTACCCCAATGAACGGAGTTCAAAGACTTCCAACAAAAATCTAAAGCATCTGGGAACTGATTTCCTGCATTAATACAGTACTGTGGAAAATTATAGAGTAAAAACTGTTTTCAGATTCCTAAAAAACAAGTTTCTCTAACCTCTTATCTGCTTGAGCAGCTAAAAATTCTCTTCGCTAGTAGTATAATGACTCCGAAGTTGGGAAATGCATTATTTGTTCTTTTTTTTGTTCAATGCCAGATACTCTTCAGTATCTCCAGTCATAAATTTCTAACTGTCTAGGATCTAATATTAAAAAATAAAAGCCCCCAAACCTAATAATTTAGGAAACAAATTATGAGATCAAACTAAGTTCTAATCAGTATTAAAACCAGTTAATTTTGTTTCACTCCATTTTTTGTTTGACATCTGTGTGTTAGTAAAAATCTACATCAAGTTGCAGCACTGGCTCTCTTCCAGAAGTATATTATGCAAGACAGCAGCAGTAAGCCGTGCTCTGGAAAGCCTGTCTGAGAGCACGTAGTTGGAAGCATGGGGTTGTGCTTTCTTCTGCGTTGCACTGCTGTACAGATCATAGCAGGACTCCAGCATCATGGAGCTGCAAATCTGGGCAGATGTTCTTGAACAACTGGTTTGCTGTGTAGTGTTTATGACAAGAAAACTCATTTAAACTTGCGTTCAAAGTCAGTTGAACTTAGATCATACATTTAAACCCTCGTTGTACTCTGGTTAGTYTCCTTACTGCCTTCAGAGTAGGAACTATTTCTAAAATGGCTGATGTGAGCAAGGGACTTTCCCCTGAATTTAAGAGGGTCTGGACAAGACATTTACGATTATTTTTATGATTTTTTTAAACTGCTTTACCTTGATAGCATTAGTAGAGAGTCAAGATGATCTTCAGAACTGCATCAGTTATGACCAACTAAGGATCTTACCGTTATCTCTTAATGTTGAATAGAATAAAGATACACCCAGGTTGCCACATAGCAAAATGCATCTGCAGGAGGTTTACGCACAGAAAAATGAAGCATTTTGGCTATTTGGTCACAAATATACTCAGCTCTTGAACCCAGCCCTGACAGCTATTAATATGCAGGAGAGTTGTGCAGACAGATATTCAGACTTGCTGGGGGCAGATGGGAAGGATGAAGGTGGGGAGGCAAGACTCTGGAGTTTGAACTTAGCAAAATCTTGCATCTTTGAAAAGTGAATTAGTGGAGATTGACAGCTGCTAATCTGTAAAGAAAATTTTTCATCAAAAATGAAATCAAGGGACAGCAATTTACAGACAGTTGTCTACAAGCAAGATTTAATTTGAGAAGGATGACTCCTAGTCAGTGTAACTCTGCTTTCCTACAGCTGTTACAATGTTATAGCTGGGTTACTTATCCTCACGAATTTGAAACTACGGCCAATTATACTGTCATAAATCCAACATAAGCTTCTTGTTGCTTGGCGCACTGTAAACAGTACGGTATACAATAGGAGTATGATATCTATTTTTTTWAAAAAAGATTCATTCCAAAGAATGAAATAGTAAGTGGGTAAGAATGGTAGGTCAAACTCTGTATCTGTCAGTCATGGCAACATACTTTGCTCTAGCAATGGGCTATAGGTGTCCAATGGTGGGAAATCTGCCCAAAAGGGAGGTTACAGCATTGCAAAAGAAGTTTTCTACAGAATTATGGATATAACTATCTCAATTTCATTGGAGTGAAGAGTAGAGGTAAGGATAGAGCCCAAAAAAAAAGGTGGTCTAGCTCAGTATAAGTGGACAGTGGGTATTTATGAGGAAAGTGGTGCATGCTTTCCTCCCAAAGACTGTACTGTATGGCCCAGTGCCACAGGTTGAGGGTGATGATCAAGCAAAGCAGTTCCAGATGCAGGCTGTTGCCATTAAACCTTTTTGTTTTGTTAGTTGCTTGCAAGCGGGGAGGGGGCTTCAGACATCTCCATCAGTGCCCAAGTACCTGGTCAAATCTCATGTCTACTGGCTTGGGGCAGCACTCATCACTCTTGGGGAGAGCTCATGGTGCCCCAGATGCTATCGGAAACTGTTGGCTGCTGTTTAGTGCTGTTAAATAATGATCAGGTATTTTCTTCTTTCTTCCTATTTCCTCAAGTTGCCTCCTCCAAAAGTTGTGACCCTCAGCCTTTCCACCCCACACACCATCTTCATGTTTGATCCCTGTTCCCAAGGTGTCTCTCTGTTTTGGGTGAGGACTTATTATTACGATATGTCTGCTTGCTTTTCTCCTATGTATTTTCAAGATGGACAGAAGCTGATGGCAGATAACTAGGGGAAAATATAAAGACTGTGGTAATACTCCCTGAAGCTCTGGAGAAAAAAAATCATTGCTCTTAATGTAAACCTCTGCTCATCGGTTCCTTTTTCACTTTACCCTGTTGCCCAATTTGCTTTCCTAAGGGCACTGCCTCCCACTTGATGCAGGTGTGAAGCAGGTGTTCCTTATGACTGAAGATGGTCTATTTGGGGTAAGCATGTGTCAGCCAAAGTGCCCACCTGCTTGCAGAGTCTGTTCTTCAATGTCAAATTCAAAGGATGGCTGGAAGGTCAAAGGGGGKTTTGGTTTTTTTTGGTTGCATGTCTGCCTCCTTGGTATAGCAACTAGAAAAGAAAAATTAGGGGAAGTACAGATAGCTGAATTCTTGGCAGTTGATATGATTTGAACGTTGACTACCTTTGTGTGTTTATATATGTGTAGAGGGGAGGCAATTTCATGAAAAATGCAAGAATGAGTCTATGAGGTGAGATATGTARGGATTGTTCTGTCTTAGTTAATATTGGATAGCTGTAACTGGTGATATCACATTCTTTTATACTGGAAATCTTTTACTCAACAAGACTGGATTTTCCTAAAAAATGGTTGCGGGGGAGTGTTTTTTGGTTGGTTGGTTTCCTTTGGGGGGGGGTGGAGGGGTGGTGTTCCCCCTGCCCCCTAAATTTTTTTTTGTGAGTGTCAATGACAGTGCTTGTAGTCTCTGAAAGATCAATTTTTGGCAATATTTCAATGATCAAAATGAACAAACACACCAATTCAGTGGATATATAAAATTGTATTGTAGCGAACTTTTTATCCTTCATTCCAAGTCTGTCTCAAACTGTCTGCAACACAGAAACATAGAGATCCTCCTGTCTATTTCCAAACTCATTGGTTACTATTTTTTGCAGGATCTCAGCATGTGTTATTTCACACATGCATATGTGCTACCAAGTGTATGAATACATAGTACCTTTTGGTTAATTTTCTATGGAAAGTCAAGGTCTCTGAAGAGAATTTATTAATAGAGCTGAATGGAATTAGAAGCTGAAACATAGCAGTGCTACGACGAGGATAAATTTATACCAAGGGCAGCACCAAATGGATTTGCATAGCTTCAGTAGTTTTCTGCTACCTGGAAAGCTCAAGAGACTGAATAATATTATTACCTACTTGCAATTTATGAGGGCTATGGGTATCCCTAATCCACAGCTTTGTCTTCATAGGGCTATGTCTTCTACTTTTGAGTTTGGCTTCCTGCAATATTTGTGGAGGTAAGTAGGGTTTTTCCTGCAGTGTCTTTGGGCGTGCCTGAAAAATGTTTTCTTTTGATAAAGAATTTGGGTTTGGTGTGGGTGGTTTTTTTTTTTTTTTTTTTTTTTTT